>JASDQU010101613.1:92764-166992 GCA_032191745.1 Picea mariana | reverse complement strand
TTTGGGTGAGGGGTTGGGGGAGTGTCTCCCAGACAGGATTATTCCCTTGAGGGGGGGTGGATTCATGGACTGTTGAGGTCGACGAGTGCGCAGGAGGCTCCGACGGGAGTGGTTCTGCGACTATTGAGACGTTAGGAATGACTGAAGCCTCCTGAGGAGGAAGAGCATCCTCTGTGTGAGTTCCGTTAGATGAGATGACACATACTTGATTAGTAGGATGAAGGAGTGGTGGTGCTCCATGGTATGTTCCTAACAACGATGGATCTTTGAAAATCCTAGGACCCATCTCGACGAGTGGGTATGCGTCGTGGTTGGTGTGGATGAGAGGAAGAATGTTATCGAGGTTGGCAGATGGGTTAGGCTCATAATGTGAGACTTGGTCGGTGGTCACGATCTTCCCATTGTGGGGGAACATCATTGTCCAAAAGACAGAAGATGCCACTACCTTCATAGCGTACATGTAGCTACGACCGAACAAGATATTATAATCGAGCGGGGCGTCGATAACTTCGATATCAATGAGAATAGTCTTGCCCCCGAGTTCAACGGGGACATTTTGGAAGAGCCCTTCCGGAGAGGATGGTCGTTCGTCATAAGCTCGTAATGTGATGGAAGAGGGTATGAGTTCCGGGGAACCAAGTTTTTGCCATATGGTTTTGGACATGATGCACGTAGATGCACCTTCATCGATGATACATCGATGAACTGTGATGTTCCGAATTTTTACTGGTATTTGGAAAGCGATCAAGGCGGGAAGACGAGGTTCTTCGCTATCAAGATAAAAGGTGATGAGTAGAGTATCTGCGGGGTCGACTGCCCCCAAGGTGGAAAGTAGTGATTTCCGCTGCATAGGACAAGTCTGGAGGACTTCCAAGACTAACATGGCAGCCAGGGATTGCGCTAAGTCGTCTACCAAGCTATAGTTATGAGCTGCCCTAGCCCGTGGGTTGTGGACATTCCTGCACAAGGTGATGCGAGGGATGCGTAGTGGTGGTTCGGCGGAAGGGCGAGGGATCACCAATGGGGGTCCCGTCGGTGTAGGGTTTGTCTCTGGAGAGATGGGAGTAGACTCAACGGGTGTATGATAATGACGATTACGCGTTTGCAGAAGGATTTCTTCCTCACTGGTGAGGAGAATTGTACGCTCTGTTGGATTGTTGGGGTTGTGGTATTGTCCCACCTGAGGTGGGGGATGCTGTGTGTCCTGTTGGGTGTTTATCACACCTTGATGTGGAATAGGATTTTGTAGCACGGTGGGAGGGGGTTGTTGCACGTATTGTGGTGCCTGTTGAGGGGCAGTTTGTGCAGGAGAACGGGGAAGACTACCCGAGTCTTTCAACCGTTTGAAATCAGCGATCTGGGGGAAATGGTGAGTGTAATGACCGAACTCATCACAAAGGGCACAAGGGAAGATGGTTTTAACATTATTTCGCCATTGGAGTTTGTTGTTGTTTCCCCCTTGGGGGTTTTGGTTCCCTTGGTTCTGGTTGCCCCCAGTTGGTTGGTGCTGTGGGGGTTGATTCCCGCCTTGACCTGGGTTGTTGTTATTCCTGTTCCGTCCTTTCTTCTTGGCATTGTTCGATGGATGAGTTGGGTTGGCTATATTCAACTGTTCAAAACTTTGGTATTGTTGAGCAGCAGAAGGTTGAACAAAATTTACCCCCGCATGTGGATGTGGGGGAGCCATGGGTTGTGGAGGACCGGGAAATGGGAAGTATGGATTTTGTGGTGGTACCGATCCATAAGGTACATAGGAAGGCATAGTGCTTTCACTAGTACTATAAGCTGATGTTGAGGGAGTACCACTGTTTTTGGGAATAGGTGGATGTATGGGAGGTGCCGGTGGTGGTCCACTAATGGGTGGAGGTATAGCAACAAAGTATGGCTGTTGATAAGGGGGTAGGGGGTAATAAGGAGTGCCCCCATATGCTGGCCAGGGATGATTTTAAGGATCGAAATTTATTTTAAAATGTAGAAACCTTGGTGAATCCTACTAATCCTTCATATGCCAACTATAAATGTTTGGCGATATTTTTGTAAAAATATTCAAATTTCTAAGGATTTTACATAGTTTTTATAAAATTTTGGCGATTTTTAAGGTAAAATAATTTTATCCTATAGAATTTTGGCGAATCATTTTTAAAATAGCGAATCTCGTTTTTGGAAAAACCATGGAAAATTAGCCCATGAGAGAAATTTAGCCCCTAAAATCATCCATGATGCTGGCGGGTATTGAGGTGTTCCATACATCAGTGGTGGTTGGGGTTGTGGACCATGGTGTGTGGTGGCACCTATTAGTCCGTCTACTGAGTGAGACATCCCAAGTTTGTCTTGACCAAATGGCACAGGTTCTGGAAGATCAGGAAGTACTGTGTATAAGTACCCTGACTGTGCATAGATGAGGTCATACTGTTGGGCCTTACTGATGGATTCCTCTTTGGATTGAGGGAAGGTGGAAGCTACATCCTTACCAAGGAGAGAGACAAGTGATCTAAGAAACCAGTCGAGGCATTGTTGCTTGGTGGTTTCTGCTTTACACAAACTACGTCGCCTACGCCACTCATGAATGTGGTCAGCGATGTGTGTGGTTGAGGTTTGTTTGAAGTTAGACAGTAGTTCTAGACCATTGTCATGGCGGATGGGTAGTTGGAAGAAGGTCAAGAATGCTTTGGCCAATGACTCAAAGTTCACGTGGGACCCCGATTTTTCTTCGACATACCATTTGGCTGATGGGCCAGTGAGTGTGCATTGAAATAATCGCAGTCTGATGGAATCATCCATAATGCTATTGGAAGAGCACCATAGATGAAAGGTCATGACATGGTTGGTGGGGTCATCCCCTACCTTTCCTTCAAACTTTGGTATGTCTGAACGAAGTTTTGTTGGCATTGCAGGCCATGTGGCGTCATGCAATATAGGATCATTGGTGAGTTTGGTGAGATCCGGTATGTTGAGAGAGGCCAAATATGGCATCTGTAGTGGGGGGGGAGGGTTAGCTTCAGCCATAGTGTGTTGTGAACCTGACCCTTGATGGGGACTAGGTGGGTTGGTGCTCCCTCCTTGAGAGGAAGTGGGTCCCCCGCTTCCGTGTAAAGGAGAGCGAGTGAATGAATGACCTTGGGAAGTTGACCCAAGTAATGTAGAACCAAGCAAAGCTGATCCTAAGATAGTAGCACTCATAGGAGTGTTTGAAGGAGGTGCCGATGAGAGGGCATGACCAGATACTCCCCCTAAGATAGGAGGGAGGTTGAGCAAGAGTCGTGAACGACAGGGGCTCTGTGGTTCCCCTATGATGTCAGACTAGCTGTGTGAATATGGGCAACAAGTGGTGAGAGAAAAAAAAAAGAAAAAGAAAAAAAAATCCTTTGCGTTGAATGTTTACACAATATATATATCTAAATCAAACTGTAATCAGATGTGCATCATACATAAAATGAGAAATAAGCATATATGTGGGTAAATGGTTTTTGTCCTCGTGGGGGAATAAAAAAGAAAGCAAATGCTCGTTTCCTAGGAGACGTAATGTCCTTCCTCTCAAATAGCACTGGACCTTCCAATAGTGCTCAACAGTGGGGTCTGAAGTCATCGGAAGAGAAACTAGTTAAGGATGAAATAATTGGTTATAATGAGGGGTAAAGGGGGCATATCCTGAAAGAGCTGGTGATATTTCCCAATAGCCACACAAAATCCAATCAAGGTGCAATTGCAGCCCACAATTGCCACCTGGGTAGATGTCCTAAAGTTGGTCACTAGGTACCTCGGTCAAAGTGCGACATTTAGATTTTTGGCCTAAGAAATGGGTCACGGGCTGGATCCCGTCCAAGAGGTAGGTGCCTAAAGGGGGGACGCACAGAACAACCGGACCTTGGCCTTCGACCCTTCACGGGTATCTCCTTGCCTTATGGTGATTGGAACACTTGACTTGGAGGATTTTGAGTTCCCTATTTGACAACCTTTATGTTTTGACAATGTGAGAACCAGATAACGGGGATTTTTTTGGATGCCTATCTCTGAAATCCTACCTAGACTAAAAAATTTCTTTTGGCACCTCCTATGGAGGAAAACTTAGTGAGTTTTTAGAAAGATTTTAGATGTAGTTGTTTTGGGGAGGTTGGGGGTGCAAACCAACCTCGTTGATTAAAAATGGGAGTGGATAGTCTCGTCAAGAAAAGATGGGGTATTTTCGGAATCCCTTTGGAGGAAACTTACTTTGACCTCCACGTTTCAAGAAGAAGCTATGTGAGTGAAAAAGTGACTTTTGTGTGTGAGTGAAAGTGTGCCAATTTTTAGTGAATTAGATGTCACCTTGCTGCATGTGGACTTCGCTTGGTCCTTACAAGAGTTTGATTACCTAATTAACTAAGTGCCTTTGCTACAACCTTGCATAATTCAAAAGCCCTAGGAAGCTAGCATGTGGACATGTGGGTCCGTTACTATCCTTTAAACTCCCTATGGTGATGTAATCTAAGAAAATATTGAAACTATCCTAGATTGAACATGTGGGCATGTATGGGCCTGTTACAAACCTTTAAACTTCCCTAGTGTTTTGATCTAAGAAAGCAAAAATTCCAACACTATCCTATCTTTGTGACATGTGGGCATGTATGGGCCCGTTACAATACTAAGATGTGTTTGAAAAAGAAAACTAAGAGGGGTCCCAAAAAGAGCCGTTGTCCTCTCCTAAAGGTTTTAAACTTTGTTAAGGGAGGTGAAATTGTTTCACAATCATTTTCTGATTCTCAAGGTCGCTTGAAGGCGCGAGAGAAGAGCATACTAAGAGATTGTAATTCAGCTTCTAGTCCCAATGTAAGTTAGATGTGATTAAAAATGGTTACCACCTTATCTTGTAAGTTAAAACAAGCCATCCATGTGGCAAAAAGCAAAGAAGGGAAATTGATTTTTATCCTCCTAAGTGCCTATGTGTGTTTGACTAACCCCTTTATATGATGAGGGGAATAAGTGTGGTGCTGCTTTTAAAACATTCTTGACATCATTTTTAAGAAGGCAAATGGACTTCCCCACATCCCAACAACTTACAATGTGAATTTTTTCTCAGATGCGCGGTCCCTAGTGCAGACAGAGGCACACAGAGCGCAGGCGCACGAACAGAGTTGAGTCAGAAAGCGCATGCGCACAGAGAAAAGCTGTTACGTAAGCGCATGCACGCCCGATGCACGTCTGTGGGGTAAAATACCCGCGCACTGGTGAAAAACGGTCGAGAAAGAAAATTTCAGATGGATTTCTCTCAATTCTCCTTTGAATTGGATGGTTGACAGGTCGGCCTAGGCCGGTTAGTGCACCTGCAAGTTAAACAAACTAAAAGAAGAGAAAAATAAACCCAAATGAGGTAGGAATTCGATACCTTTCCCCAGTGGAGTTGCCAATCTGTTGCACCCTTTTCGTCACCTTTGTGAGCAAACAAGAGGTGCTTGCATGCCCAGTTGGGTCTTGCTGAGCATGGCAGCTATAGAGGAAAGATTTAGAGAAAGAAAAACAAAACTATAAGCAAGAATTAAACTAATACAAACTAAAATCATAAGCATAGGGATATAGAGATAACAAACACAAAAAGACCCATATCACCAATGTTTTTAGGCTGATCTATTGATGAAATCAAAGCACCAATAAGAAAGGGGACTATGAGTCCCTTCTTCCTCCAAGGGAAGGCTCTTGGACCCTCACAAGCTTGCTCTCCTTACAACAAGAAAAATAAAAATGGTGATGAAAGAACTCCTTGCAAATCCACTCAATGGAGAGGTGGATTGCTCAATGAAATGGTGCCAATGTGCTCTTGTCAAGGATGGAGTCCTTAAAACAATATAGGCAGCATAACATTACTTAGAATTCCTTGAGAAAATGAGGTGCATTCATGACTTTTTATAGCATTGCATTGGGTTATTGTGTAACTACTTCATAGTGTGAAAATAGGCCATTTAGGGTATTATTAGGTCTTTGACCAGCCCACCATTCGGATCCATCCCGGATTTGGAAGTCAAATCAGCTTGGGAGATGAACTAGAAGTGGTTGGGAGGCCGACCACATTCATAAATGCACCGTTTAGTAGGTGCGCGGCTTTTTGCGCTAACAGGCACGCATCGTGCGCGTATGCACGCTATCGACGTTCCTGTTCCGCGCATGTGCGTGCGCGCCCAACTTCTATAAAGCGCTCTTCAATTTTTCACTACTTTGTATAGTTTTTGACCTTTTTTGAATGCCGTGAGATTAATTGAGGGCCATGAATGACTTCATTACTATTTGACGATGCTGAGTTCTTGTCACCATGTGCGGACAAAATTTCAGTGATAACAATCCCCTTAGGGGGATTTGTGTTGTGGCTTGCTTTTGTCTCTTAAGGTTGTGCATGCTTAAATATAATAATCAATTGCACAAGTCAAACACACTACAATGCTCTAACTTCATGCATTTTAAACAAATTCTCAGATTTTCATGTATATTCAGTTTCAAGTAATTTTCTCTTTTCAATCAATTTTGCAAACAACATTTAATTTTCAAGTAATATCTTGTTGATCTCTCTCAAACACAAAGCAGGGTATATAAACCTAGTTGTCACAATTCATTTATTTCATTTTCATTTTTTTCAAGTGTTTGTGCAAGTGCCTCAATTACAAAGCAAGGTGTATGATCTATCTGTTTTATTTTTTAATTGAACCTTGCTAGTATAATTAGGGCAATCTCTGAGTGGGATTATTCAACTAAGACCTCTACCCTGGGTGGAGTGTGTCAAGTCAAGGGGTAACTCGCCTCGTTTGACTTGCGACACACACAGTTGAGAAGTTTTAGATTGGTGAATAATACATAAGGGGGCCAAACACTTTTCACCAACTAATTACAAAATTTAAGATAATAAAATCTTCGATCTAGGCTGCCCACGACTCCCTTTAAGGCACTGGTTAAAATATACTTTCAATCTTTCTTATGTCAACACTTTTACTTATGCATGTTATCTAATCTTCTTTATGGTCTTGATTATTGCAGAGATTGTATCCTTTTGATGTATAAATGTTTCATGAGCAAAATGTTCTTTATGATGATTAATGATAAGTGGTGAATGATCGAATTTCTTTTTTAGCAATAAACTCCTAGAATAAAGTGTGTTTTCTTTCTTAGTTTAGAAAAGCCTTAGTTTTATTTTTATAGGGACTACCCCCCTTGGCTTCTCTAGGAGTTGGCCTAGACGGAGGAGTTGAGGATCATGTGACAACACCTTGACTCGAGACTTGCTCATAAGGACACACCAAGTGGATTGAAGGTTTCTTCCACAATAACCCAGGTGTGTATTAGGACGGCAACATCACTGCAATTAGCCAGTTTGTGCACAAGTTTGGAGGAGAAGCTGTCGTTGCAGCTAGTAGATTACATTTTGGCTTGGACTATCTCTTGGTTATGGTTTGGACCAAGGCTGTTGGGAGCACGAAGCAGGAGTGGGAAGCACATATTTTCAAAAATCTCCGGGAGTGGGAGCGTTTCGGGAGCGTTTTTTTATATAATACATAAAAAATATATATTTTAACGCATATATATATATATAAGATCATAGATATAAGATCATTTAACTAATTGATTAGTGATGAATCGATGATCATTAAAGCATCAACCATTTAGTACATACTACATACTACACATATAACATCAATCATAAACATATGTGGGAATCAACATTAAAGCATCATAACATCAATCATAAAAGCATCATAACATCAATCATTAAAGCATCATAACATCAATCATTAACTTCAAAGGTAAATTGTCATATGATGTTCTTAATTTCATAACTTCATAACTTCATTGTTTACAGAATAAGCCATAATAAAGACTCAAGACTCAAGACTCAAGACAGAGTACTAAGTTTTAGAGACTACTTCTAAACATGAAACAAAAAAAGAGATCTAGCAAGTACTAAGTACTATGCTCTAAGTTTTCCTCTTGCCACGAGAAACTTCTAGTTTCTTCTCCCATGATCTTTGAATAAGAGGAGGAACAAGTGGAAGTGATCGTGGAACACGACCAACAACTGAATGGCCCCCACATGAAAATGGATGTTGTGCAGATAAAGGTAAGACTGATGAATCTGTAACCCTTGTAGTGGATAGGGGTGGCATGTTTCCTCCAGAAATATGATCGCCATCACGATCACTCAAAAGTTCCTCTTGCAAGCGCTCTAAAACAATGGTTCCATCCTGTAAATTAATCTCCTCTGGATTGTTATCCCAAGTCATATCTCTTTTACAAAAAGCATTCTCGTCTGCATCACAGTAATGCGACAACAACCTCAAGTTCTAATGCACATAAACCAAGCTTTCTGCCCGGTCTGCATTCAAGTTGTTTCTCTTTACATTGTGGATGAATCTATAGGTGCTCCAACACCTCTTTATAGAATAGGTGTTAATGACCTGAGAAAGCACATTCACTGCCAATTTATGCAAATTTTTGGCAGGGGAGCCATACATGTTCCACCATTCGATATCACCCAACCTGTCTCGATCTTTGGTTGCATGCAAGCTACCAAAGACTCCATGCTCACTGATGTATTTGCTCAATTTGCTTCATACTTGAGCACACTCTTCTTCATTAGGTACCAACTTGTCCAATGCAAGCATATATCCATTTTTCACCTCTGGATATGTGTGTTGTTTTCTCATTTCCCCACCCCTGGTTGCTAGTTGGGCCAACCAAGATGAAGAATAATATTTTGGGGTAAGGACATATGCCAGGGCATGGAGTGGAACATTCAAATTATCCCACCTTTTGACCACAAGTTTATGGATATGATCATACAAGTTTGCATCCTCCGGCTCCACAATGTTCTTGATTTGGCCTAGCATGTTGTCCATCTGCTCATACACCTCTCCAATCACCGGTCGATGTGTATTTGCAAACCGAATCATAATGTAAATGGGTTTGGTGAACTGCAGAATATACCGAACCTATTGCCAAAAATGGCCATCAAGAACTGTGTCCTCCACCTCCTGAAAGTCACTTCTCTCAGATGCGGATGCAGCCCTGTCTTTTAGATCCTGCCATGAATCACTCGAGGCCATACTATCCAATGCCTCTCTTACCTTCAACAGACACCCGAAGGTGAGATAATAGCTAGCAAATCTGGTCTTTGCAATCTTTAGTAACTCCAACTTGGAGTGACTGCGAAAAATGTAGTGGGCCATGCTATGATTGGTAATAAATATTATCATATTCTTCCCTGTCTTGTACAAAGCACCAATCCATCTATAATCATGGTCCTTCATTTTAATGATATCATGCATCAAAAGGTTTATTGTGTGAACCAAACACCCCAACCAAAATATATTGGGGTACATATCTTCAGTGATTTCTCTTGATGCCTTACAATTAGCAGCATTATCAGTGATGACTTGAATGACATTGTAGGGCCCAATCTCTTGAATGGTTTTAAGCAAGGCATCTGCAATATTAATCCCTGTTTTGTAGCGATCTGAGTAGTCATGGGATGAAAGGAAGACCGCACCACTCTTAGACACACCAAGAATATTTATCAATGGCTTGCCTTTCACATTTGTCCAACCATCAGATACAATTGATACCCCATTTAGGCTCCACTCATTTGTAAATTTTCCTAGAGCACCTTGGATTTTGGCTCTTTCCCTGTCAAGTCCCACGGTTCTAGCTTTGTCATACCCGGGGCTCCTATAACCTTTAGGGGCACCATTGATGGCTTGGACCATTTCATGCCAATATGGTGAGCAAAGAACATTGAATGGTATACCACATGCATATAGAAACCTATAAACTTTTGCATCCACATCATATCTACAACCTTGGTCAAGGAATTATGATAGTGTTCTAGGTGAAGACGAAGGCAAGAATGCACTAGCATAGGGGGATGCGCTTCGACCAATGAACATTCTTCCTGCATTCTCAGGTTCACCCCTTGGTCTTTTGGCTTTGTTTTGTGATACCTCCTCTTCCCTTTGGTATTTAAGTCTATCTTTGGAATCAATACTGACACAGGCTTTGATTCCTATATTCTTACCTTCATCCCAGTACATAGGCCCACATAGATGCTTTCTCACACGGGTATAGGAACCTGTGTAGTCTTTATAACAATGGTGGCATATAAATTTCCCTGTTCCACCCCCTTTCCCTCCACTAAGCTTAGTGACATACTTCCACAGAGGTGTGTACCTATATTTGTATTTTTGGGGATCCTAACCATCATTGTCATTTTCATTGTCTCCATCCCCTTCCATTCCTTCCTCCTCTCCTTGGTATGTGTTGTCCACTTCTATTTCTTCATCACTATCATGGGTATTTCGACATGAACCTCCCACCACCATCATTATAATAAAAAATGGAAATTAAATGGCACACCACATTGACATCAACATCATGAATGTTGAACCTTGGCCCTTGATAATAAGTTGCTACTTACAATAGAATGATGGAGGAGAAATGGGAAAGAGTAGGAGAAGAAACTAGTTTACAACACATGCATTTAAAAAAAAAAAATGGGCTTTAAGAGCCTACCTCTTTAGCTCTCCAATGGTGGTTGAATATGACTATGGTAGCCTTCAATGTCCCTTCCAAGCTCTCACAAATGCTAGCCTTCAATCTCCCTTCCAAGCTCTCACAAATGGTATCCTTCAATCTCCTCAAGAACTAGCAAGAACCCTCTCAAGAGTCAAAACCCTCTTAGCAAAGAAATGGATGAAATGAGAAATATAATGAGAGAAATGGGAGTGAAAGAGTGTTTTGACCTCTTAGCTAACCCTAGGCTACCTTTCCCGTGAGTCATTTCTCAAAAAAACCCCCCAAAAAAACCAATTTCTTCCTCCTCATGTGCGTGGGCTCAGGGAGCGTTTTGAGGAGCGTTTTTTTTCCCTTGGGAGTGCTCAAGGAGCATTCACTCCCTGGACGCTCCCTCAAAAACCAAGGAGCAGAATTTTTCATGAGGGAGCACGCTCCCCTTCGGAGCGTGATTCGGGAATGGGTTCGAGGGGGGGGGTGCTCCCTCGCAACCTTGGTTTGGACTATCTAATCAGCTCTTGTTTGGTGTGCTATCCTTGGAGAAAGGTACGCTACCCTTTGGTTGGCTATCTAGCCTATGGTTTGCTTCCGGAATGATTCTCTGTCAAGGTTAAGGTGCTCAGAGGGTGGCTTCAACCTATGGTTGGGTGAAAATAGTGATATTGTCGATGGTAAAATGAGCACATCCATTGTATTCTAACAGGTTATGGGCCCACACCTCCTTCATTCAGTCTAACCACTAGAAGGGAGCATAGCCATAAGGATATTAAGCTCATTGAAGAACTGCCGCTAGGGTTTCTAACAGGAGTAGTCACCAAAGTATTATTGCTAGGGTTACTAGCAGGTGCAGTTGCAGAAACCCTAATCCTCTCATTGAGGAACCTTAAGTGAAGGGATTGACCTGATTTATGGATAGACCAGTGTGCCCTAGCCTATCACATCTCCTGGTACTCTTAGCAAGCCAAGACGTCAAGTTTGAGTTTTTTGTCAAATCTAGGGTTGACCAAGTCAAAGAAGCCATGAACTACTCCATGAAGTCAGAAAACAAGTTAGATGGAGCTTCTAAATTTATAGCGTGGAAGACAAGGATTTACCTCATCCTTGCCAAGAATAAAGTGTTGGATATCATGAAATGAAAGATCGTGAAACCAGAGTTTGAAGAAGGGAAAGAGAAAGAACCGCAAAATGTTGCAGTTATGGAAAAGTTCAAAGACGGTGACATCAATGCCATGAGTATCATAGTGGACTCTATAAAATACCACTTGATACCCTACATCTCCCATCTTGACTCATCAAAGAAGATGTACGATGCCCTAACAAACCTCTTCTCAGTCAAAAACATTGGACAAGTAATGAGTTTGAAGAATGAGCTTCGTGACATGAAGATGAATGATGATCACAACATAACATCATACTTTGTGAGAATCTCTCAGTTAATAGATCAACTACAAGCTATTGAAGAGATCATTTCAGAGGTCTTCCCAAGACATGGGATGCATTTGCTGCAAGCATGAACACATGGAAGGAGTATCCAACATTTGAAGAACTTTGAACTTGCTATGCTCAAGAAGAATTAAGGATCAATGCAAAAGAGAAACCCCAGAAGAAGTACGATGATCAAGCCTTCACAGCAAGATTCAAGAATTTCAAGAACAAAAGTAAGTTTGAAAGGAAGCCAAATCAAAAGAAGGATATGTCAAAAATACAATGCTTCAATTGTCGAAAATATGGTCACTACAAGAATCATTGTCCCGAGCTAAAGAAAAGGAAGGAGACACACGAAGCTTCATTTGCCGAAGAAAGGAAACCCTCAAGGAAGACCAAGCAGGATAAAGCAGACTTCTTCCTCTAAAGATAACGTAACAATATTCTTCATAGTTATTGTACATATCTTGTTTGCATAGTCTCTGTACATATCTTGTATATCTATCTCTTAGAAGATAATATGTTCCAAGAAGAACTATACCTAAGGAAGAACAACAATATAAAGATTGCTATCATTATGACTACAAGTTAGACAATACACATGAAAGGATGAAGTACATCAAACAAAATCATGTGGAAGTTATTACATAAGTAACAGCTGCAAGATAAGCCGAAATCAACAATCAAGATAAAACTGGAGAAAGACTTATGACACCTTGCAGAAGGCAATAAGGATGCAGATGGAAGCGTGGACTCTGTTAGATGGAGGGAGCCGATTATATAAAGAAGAGCATGCATTCATACATGAAGCAAGGATTAGGAGGGAGCTATTTCACGACTTGCGAAAACAAGGTTCTTCCCTTTTAGTTTCCTGGGTGTTGAAACGCCATTCGACAGCCACGTGTTCCCCCCGATGGACGGTCCCGACGAATTTGGGGTTTCACGTATCACAATTTCCACGTTCCTGTGCAACTCCAAAGGGTTCTTAAACCCTGCACACATTTTGCATATCTGATGGTCACGATGGTTCTCCTTTTCCCCGAACAGATCCTACAGCTCCAACACTTTTGGTGTGGAGTCCTCTCTCCCTGTGGGCAAATACCACATCGGCTACGGTTTCATAAAACCGCTACACCTCCTGAGCTTGGTAACACAGTCAAGTAACTCCTTGACACTCAGGAGCATTCAAAGGTCCGAAATTTGTCCTCTAGACACAATTTCTCCTCAAATCCTCGGTCCAAAGACCACTCAACTGGCCCATCTAGGCTCAGCGTCGAAACCTTGGCTCTGATACCATACTGTAACACTCTTTCATTTGAAGCTATAACGCCCTGATACCATACTGTAACACCCCCTTTCCATCAGCTGGGATGGTGCTACTTCGCGAGATAACAATCTCATGCTTATATATATATATATATATATATATATATATATATATATATATGAATGACATGCATTTAAAACAGGTTAAACACATTTAAACTCAGAGTGAGCATAAGAATTATTGTTATTATAAATAATCAATGGCTTTAACATTAATTCATATGCACAACAGAGTACATGATAATTATAAATACACAGACATGCAGTAACAAAATTGAAACATCATCTGGTACTTATCTTTGAAAACAATGGTAATTCCACCAACCAGGTGCAGCCCTTCCACGAACCTCCTAGCCTTAGACCGCGCTGATCATCAAGCTCAGTAGTAGGTCACCCCCTGGCTGGGACTAATCTCCACCCCAAGGCAAGGAATACTAGGCTAGGCTGAGGTTACAGGGAAAACACACGGGCACAAGGAAGGAATTCTCTCCCAGGAACCACTCATACTCATTACCAACAAACTCTCCTTCCCCACATGCCTTTTCCACCCCAGGAGTATACACGTTCTCTGTCACCTAGACAGTCCTTCGACTGCTAACCTCCCTTACCTTGGGTTTCAGCAACAGGCTGGACTGGAATTCTTCGAACTTTGCGGCAGCTACAGGGTTCCTTCCAGGAGATCTCTCCTTCCTCAGCACACTCTCTCACCTGGAGAGAGTCGCTCACAGGTCAAGCAACCTGTTCTTCCTACTTCAACCACCTCTCTCACCTGGAGAGAGTCACTCACAGGTCAAGCAATCTATTCTTCCTACTTCAACCACCTCTCTCACCTGGAGAGAGTGTTGTACGACTGGCCAACAAGCCACACAGGGTCAAACACTACATGTCCACCACAGTCAACAGGAATTCAGACACGAACACCCCCGGGAAGCAACAAAAGATGCAACAACATAAACAGGCTTAGCAGGGACATGACACTTCCATTTTTCTCAATCCAACAACATGGGATAGACTCACACTCTGGTTCTCAGGGATGTGTGACGAGTTTTCCACACAGGGGTCGACTCAGACTTAACAGTTCACAACCGACGGGGTGTACCAGCCTTCTAGAAGCAAATATAGACACATGCCTTTTTGTTTCAGAGCACACAAGGGTATCTCTTCTAGAGGTCGGACGGGTTCACACTCAGACAACCAGAAAGAATGGAGGAGGAACCCCCAACACGGCTCATCTCAGCCATTTTATTTGCATGCACCTGGGTTGACACTTGTCACCCATGTAATTGCATGCGTTCCTTCCATTTGGAAGTTTCTTTTCCTTCCAAAAGAACTTAGGATAAAACATATTATTCACATGTCTTTTGGAATAATATTAAAATATTATTCCCCAATGACTTAAGCCCCTAGGCTCAACACTTAGTCCCTTTTCCCACCTTCCAGCCCCTAATCCCTTGCCCACTCTGTGGAATCTTAGTCCCCCATCACTCATTCATCGTGGTCGGTCTGCACGCAGCGGTGTTTATATTTTATTACTGTTCCACAGAAATACAGGTACGAAATCAGGCTCTTGGCCTTCAACACTTAGGCTCTCTGGCCTAACAATCACATAAGCCCACTAGCTTATATAAACTCGGCTCACCAGCCTATAAAACATATTTACAATTCATTTCATAAAAAATATTTACAATAGGGCTCGACCTTGGGGACATTACAGGAAAATACCTAGCTTGGAAATTCGACTATGGTTCTCGAGTTCGAGTGGGTCAAGATGCGATGGCTGGATGTGGGGAAAATATTTTTCTCCTAGAGGAAATGATTACCCAGCTCCAGGAACTTGGTGTCTATACTTTAAACCGAGCAACTAATGAGGCTATTACCAATATTTGGAGTCAAGGATGTTCTTTGGACGAGGACACAGGGTTGGAAGTTAGATGAAATCCATGAGTGATATTTATATTAAAGATGGAACTCTTCCTCCAATATTGGGAGGATGAGTTAGTATGGGTATGAGCTAGTACGTCTCCATTATTGGGAGGAAGAGTAAGGGAAAAAATGGGTATGATGCATTGCAAAATGTGGGAGGATTGAACCAACAATGGTGGTATCATAAAATCTAGAATATCCATGAGCCATTGAAGAGTATTTTTATTTTTTGGTTAGCCCTAAAGGGAAAGGTACTAACTTGGGATCGACTGCAAATGCATAAGAAACATGGGCTAGGCATGTGTTACTTGTGAAAATCCCACGATGAATCCTACATACATATTTTTTTGGATTGTTCATTTTCTAGACATTTTTGGATTGAAATTGAAAAGAATTCAGGTCTAATCCATTTATGGGATAAAGAACCCTTCTGGACTACTTTCATGAGTACTTCACATGTTTGGAGCTCAAATCCTTCAGAGTTTTTCTTATCCTAGTGGTCTAGGGTATTCAACTGGATAGAAATGCTAGGATATTTGAAAACTTGGGTTTCCCACCATTTTAAACTTCACAACATGTTTTGGGGTTGAATTACTACAAAGACACCCCACTTCAAAAAATGAATAGGATTTCCTAGGAGCCAACTATTGATAAATCTGTTGTTGTGGCTTCTTTGACAACTCTTGCTAGGGACCAACACGTCGCTATAGTGCAGGTTTTGTTTTATTTTTATTTTAGACTCACATCATTAAAGGCCAAGTAAAATTAGGGTATGGTACCGATAATCTTGGAAAACTCAAATCCCTTCATGTACTTCTCAATGTGGCTCTAGATAGAGGTTTGATACATATTCATATTTTTGGCGATTCATGTTTGGTTATTAAGTGGATGAAGGAGGAAATTTGGATCACCAATATGGGTTTCACTTATCTGGATTCTCAACTTCATGAAATTTCGTCTATTTTTCCTTTTATTTCTTTCTCTCACGTGGTTCGGGATCATAATGTTTTGGTTGATTCTCTATCAAAGGAAGCTTTAAGTTTGTCTGGAAAACTTTTTTCAATTGATGAAATTAGAGACAATCGACTTATATCAAAGAGAGAAGGTCTTCTTTCAGAGCTGTAATTCTTAATCGCTTTAGTAGTGGATGTTGACTCACAAAATCGCCACTAGCCACTAGCCTACAAATTGTTGCAAGGCATATATAAAAATCTCATTAAAAATATATATATCTATTATGTGGGACACCCTAGTGAGAAAAAGAAAAAGAATGATAATGCACTAAATTTGTACATGTTCTTAGAAGTCAATGGTGTCATTCAATTTACTTCATCTTGGTTGAGGCAACTTGTTGCATCAATGATTATCAATATCCATTTATATACATGGTTGTCAAAGTTATTGTGGTTGGAAAAAGCCTAAAAGTCTTGCCATAATTTGCTTTCATCAGGTTAGAATGGTTGTCCATGGAATATAGATATGCTAATGGTTATGGTTTTTGTTGATACATTATTTAAAAGTTGGTTGCATGTGACAAATGTTTCTCATGGAATATACAAAGTTTTGTTGCAAATTATAAGTGTTGTCTCTTCACTTGAAAATATGGTTCGATTATATTACAACATTCAATGTGCAATGGTATTCGAACTATATGACACAACTTTACATGTTACATGAATAATATTGAACTCATATATACAACACCTAAGTATTTTGGATGGGTGGCAACTATGGTTATATTAGTAAAGTTATATTATGGCATGACACATATGGTATATTGGAATGTTGGTTGATTGCGTTGTTTAATTGACATTGTTTCAATAGAATTGAATTCTAGTTTTAATGTGATGGAACTTGGCCATATGTTTTTAGCCGCCACATTGTAATCATTTATGCTAGTTGACATGGTGTGTGGTCCCTTGCCCGAGAGGCATGCTATGATTGGTTGTTGTGTTGGTTGTATTGAAAAGTTTTGTTGAGTTGGTGAAGGTTTTACCGCTTGAAAATAATGGAAACTTAGTGGTGATTGACGTGCATTTAATGCAACATTAAATAGGTTTTTTCACCCTCATTTCACTTGGGTTTTGGCATTGTGCACCCAAGTATTTCATTTTCTCTACTGTGATAATGAATTGGTTCACAAAGCTTGAACCCTGGCAGTTTTGGGTAATGGGTTCCCTTCAATCCTAGTCTACAAGGTGCCATTTTGCAAATGTATGAGGTTTCAGTTCGTTTTACATCTAGTACTACAAAATTTGTCGTAAAATGGTTGTTTTTGGCTATGGTTTGGAATTGTTGTTGCATAAATGTTTCTTCCCCCTCTTATCATTTTATTGTAAAGAAATAAAAGAGTTATGAGATGCACTCACTTCATTTCATCATACCACTTTCTATTTCATTTTGTGTCGAAATATAATTTTGGTTACAATCTCTGTTTACATTTGAGGTTTAAACTTGAAACCTTTGAAGCATGCTGAGAAATCCCATCGTCCTTGCACAACGCTGGTATATTTGGTTTGTTCAAAAATAATTATCATATGGCTTGAGATTAATAGCCATTGCACTAGAAGTGTTTTGGGTTTCAAGTTCTCTGATTATATAGGTGTCCTCTCTTTCCCGTAGAAAGATAAATTACTAGACTATGCCATTGTGTTGATCTTGAGTATCACCCAGGTTTAGTTGAACCATAACTTTGTATTTTAATTTCATTAATATTGGTTGAGATATATTATAAAGACCAATTCCAAGGCTAGTTGGAGTAATTTATTGCATGTTGACAATGCCACAATACCCTATCTCATTTCCTAGCTTGTGGGTTCATAAGTTTCATAGCCTAGTTCGAATCTTAAAGAAAAGTTTAAAAGAAAAGGCTTAGGTGATGAACCCGACCTATCTACAACATATTTCAAAGTCATTTGTTCTAACTATTAGTGAATATATCCTAGTTATTGGTTTCGAAACCCTTGTCAAACAAACAAATAAATTCAAACCCTGAATCTCATATGTGCTATATGCTTGACAATGGTTTGCTTGGACATATCCACAATTTATTAAGGGTTTTTTGTTGTGGTTTTTATTCAAAAAATAAGTAAATATAGGGTTGATTTGCTTCATTGTTATGATGGTTGATAAAATTGTTAAAAAGTATTGTGAGTATAATGTGAAAGAGGAATTTGATGATTGAAGCGAAAGTAGATTTTTCAATTTCTGTAATTGCATAAATGATGACCAGGTTATGAAATGACTAGATTCAATGGTTCCTGTTGATAAAAGTGTGATGAAAAAAATAGAAGGATAATTATATAGACTCCATTTCCCTTCATCAATCTCATTTTCACAAGTTATTCCTCAAATTTCCATTGATTAATTTCCCGTTGTCGTCAATTCCATATCTATATAATTTAAAAGTGAAGTTTTTGTTATACAGGTTATGGGTGATTGGTTTTTACCTTAGGAACATCTCTATATTGTTTGAATAGAAACAAGGTAATCAAAATGTGATAATGGAAGCATGTTGAAGTTTATTGTTATATACGTTCAATTTCCTTCATCAATTTCACTTTTCATAAAATTATTCCCTAAAACTCCCTGTCATTTATTTCCTTTCACCATTTTTAGTCCCACTTTTATAAAAGAGGATTGTTGGATATATTCAACATGGTAAAGCACAAAACAAGAGACATAATTTTATTAACTGGCAAACACTTGTTATGTATTTTTGAATGAAAGATGGGCATATTTCTTTTGATAATGATCAAACCTTCATGGATTGTAGACTTGGATATTGGATGTGGTTGATGAATATTATGCTTTTGTCCCTGATTCAATTTATCCCTTTTCATTTCCCATTTATGTTTTATGGTTGTGTCAGGTCAGAGCCAATCTAATCATTTAGATAAATTGTATTAGACGTTCTATCTTAATGTTGCTTTATACTTATGCTAATTGGATTATCATGATTATAGATGAACTTTTTTAGTAGATGCAACTATGGCGGAGGAAATAGAGGCAGAGGAAATAGAGAAAGGAGGTCAAACAATTTTAGCAAAGAGGAAACAAGAGGTTACGATTCTCCATTCACTTTGATGCAAACTTTTAAGAATTCAATCAACTTTTGCAGACAGGTTTCTTGAACCTAGTTGGGAAAAGAGCCTTTAGACCTCCTCCTTCACCTGAAAGAACATCATTACATCCTCATCCTAGCATTTATGACATACCAATTTAATCACATGTATCCTTATCACAGGAATTTCCAGTTAATGATGGTTGGAATGATGTTGTACATCCTCCCAAAACTCATTTTGACGGATGGCCCACATTGTCTTTGCCATTACCTCCTCCTCCGCTTAAGCAACCAACTCAAAACATTGCATTAGTGACATCAAAAGCTCATTCAACTCAGCCCTTATAAATACTTAAGTTCATTTCTCAAGAACCTGAACCTAGTAAAGGAAAACAATTGGCCAATTCTGTTAAGTATGACCAATCCAAGACATATTCATATTTAGTTACATCTCATTCCAAGCACCCTAGACATGGAGATAAACATATCTCTTTTTGAGACATGCACCTAGAGGAATCATCGGTTAAAGGTAAAATGCCTATCAAGACAGATTGACAGGTGCTCAAAGTGGTGGATTCTAAAGATAGTGGACAGAGGCAAATTGCCTCACATAAAAAGTATGTTTTTTTATTTTCTCGTGTTTATTTTGATTGGACTGTTGGGAAAGAATTCATTTATTTTTGGACATGAGATATTTTTAAAAACAATTATTTTTGGACATCATAATGAATTTTTTTTTAGCACGTGCGCGCACACACACATTCGATATTTGGGAGCCACAAGTGTTCTTTGGAATACTTTATTACATGATTAATTGATATTTATATGTTATAAAATTTTGAATGACATGGATGCATACTTATGTATGGAGGAACAAGGTGATAAAAATAAGGATATGTAGGGGGTCCCCACCTATTAGTTAGTATTTATTATACCCTTACCATTATTTATTAATATTTATTTATAAGTTGTCCTTATCTAACTAAAAGTTACTTAAGTAACTTAACTAAAAGTAGTTGGAACTACCCAAAACTACTTTTGGAGAATAAAATAAGGACTTGAGGGACAAGCAAAGGAGAATGGAAGCACACACTCTGATAAGGTTTTCTCTTTCTCTAGAATGATATTACATTAATACTTCATTCATTTCTGAATCACTTAAAGGATGGAATCTTCTTGTTGATAGCAAGGTCTTACTGAAGGTGGAAATAAGAAGGACCAAAAAGCATAGATTATTGACATGCTTAAGAAGGTTGATCATTTGTTTTGATAGTCTCTTAATTATTATTGGATTTCTGAATTAGTTTTTAGTGCTAATTAATATTCTTTTGTAGGGTCAAGACAATGAAATATTGTGGCTTGTTGATCCAGTTTTTCTCAATATTGGTTTTACTTAGAGGGAACAAGTCGTCTCAGTGTGATGTAACATTCCACATGTGACTTCTAAGTCTTATTCTATTCCTTACCCATCCCGGAGTATGAAATAATGCTTTTGGTTGTAATTCAGAATTGAATGAATAAAATCATTGATGGTTTTGGTCTCAACTTTGGTTTTCAAGTGTAATATTTATTTTAGATTTTGTTTTATGAATGTTTCATTAAATTTATTATAAATTTATGTTGCAAACATTTCTTTGATTTTTTTTTCAAAACACAACATAAAAGACAACATTAGGCCCAAGTTCACATTACTTGAGGACTAACTGATATTTTTGTTAAAGGATATAAACATAGGGTAATAATCTCGCCTATCTAGATTTATCCCAACAAGATTTGAAAATGTTGGTATAAGGACATCCATTCCTTTTCATCAACATTTATTTGGAAACCATACTAGAGAGATTTATCTGTATTTCTCTGGTAGTTGTATTTTCTTTTCTATATTTAGTTTTCTTCTTTCATTTTCTGATTTTATGACTTTGCCTATTGTACGACAACCTAACATTGGAAATGGTTTAGATGATTAGACTAGTATTTCCTTGACTTTATTTAATATTATTTTAGAAACTGCTCACAATCGCGCTGAACTTCATTGATCTTGGGAGGTTATTGCTAGAGAAGTAAGAATCCATGAACAATGGGAATCCCAGCAAAGGCAAGCCTGAAATCAGCCCCATCAGTAAGATGTTGACATATGTTCTCTGGATCTCGTTTTTCTCGAAAACAAGAGGTTTATCTCTCGATATTAATCCTGTATCTGAAATAGGAACAAGGAAGGTTGTTTTAGAAAGTCTGCACACTAAACATCAAAGATCCTTATCTAACTCTTCCAGTTCATTGATATCTTTAATTCCTACCACTTTCAAGATGATATCTTCTGGTTCTTCTTCTGGTATTAGTTCATCTACCTCTTCACAAATGTCTTCCTACTCAATAATTGGAAGCATATTTATCCATCAAATCCTAGTCCAATCTACAACAAATCCTAGCAAGGTGATTAAGAAATTTGGTCTATTTCAATTTGAGGAAGATTCAACCACTACACCGTGGCATGTGTATTCAACTTTAAATCTTGCTCTAGCTGCAAATCCCCTCCCTAAATTTAAGGATCATTTGCCTAATTTCTCAAGGAATGTGATCTGGATTGTTTTGAGAATGAAATGAAGGCGAAGATATAACAATGAAATACACAAAAATATTGCAAGAAATAGAGAGATACAGTAATACATAATTTCTATTAATGAAAGAAATGTACAAAGACTGTAAAAATACAAAGTGAATGATTAGATCTGTTGCCAAAGTTGAAATGGAAGATCAGATCTATCTTTAGTGACACGTTGCTAAGGAGAGAAGAAGCTACAGGAAGGTCCAACAGTGAGAAGGTACACCATATCTATCTACATTAATAAAAGGTATGTTATATGCTTATCTTAAGTAGATATTTGGTGAATGCTTGGGGTATATCCATGGGAGATTGATCTCTTGTTCGTGTGGGACTATTGGTTGTATGGTATATTCTGTATCAGACAGATCTACAAGGATACATTGATACTCTATTGGTTGTTTTTTGTTGGGATACTTCATTGAGCATCTTGTTAAGACATATCCTATGTTATTTGGAGTATGGTTTATGGTTGAGACATAGTGTTATCAGTACATGATGGGTTTGCATAACAATGAGGATTTGATGTATGGTTAATGTAATGGGTACATATATTACATGAGTTTAGTAAGACATATGTATGAAACTAGTACATGGTTGTGTTAGATCTACTTGGATATTGGATGAGTATTGTTTCTATTAGATCAGTTAGTTTGTGAGCATATGCAGAGTGATTAGACAGTGACAGAGACTAAGACAATGACACCGACAGAGAGACATTGAGAGTGTTAGTGTATTAGAAGAGTTTCATGCTAGTCCGCGAGTTGCAGTAGGGAAAGACGTGGATACCTGTGTGTTGAAGTATAGAAAGGTAGCAAATTTGCAGGAAAGTTTTGAAGAGGTTTGGTACAGGTTGGGACATGCTTTCAATGACAATTATTACAGTGACAATGACAAGTTGTCTACATTTGGAAATTATATTTCAGGTAGGTTTGGATAGGGCAAGGATAGGTGGTTGTAGCCACCTTCTGGATGTATCCGAAGAACATAGGGGGTTGTAGCCTCATTCTGGTTGTAGCCAGAGAATTGGGGAGTTGGAGCTTCCCTCGGGTTGTAGACTGAGAATATAGGGGTTGGAGCCTTCTTCCAGTTGTAGCTGGAGAACAAAGGGATTTGGTGCTTCTAATGAATGTATTTCTTACAGACATATAAGAAAAATAATTATGTGGTTTTCTCCTGCATTGGGTTTCCACATAAAAATACTGGTGTATTGTGTATGTGTATCATTGCTCATTGTTCATGGTTTATTTATTCTGCACTTGTTGAATAATATTGGTAAAATTGATCTTAAATATATATTGTGGTTAAAAAGGATTAAAAATCACTATTACTTATTCACCCCCCTCTTAGTGATACAACACTTGTTCTGTCGCTTAAATTTCTGTTTTATTTTGACAATGTCTCGTTAAGCGGCTCCTAGAGATGAGATGTCCAAAAAATCCATTTCAATTTGGATGTACCTGTGTAGAGCCCCGCGGTATTTTAGAACCAGATGTCGCTTGGAGTTTTTTATACCCAACTTAATTCTCAAGGTATGGAATGTATTTGTGAACTCTAACACTGTTTTGCCCCTCTATTGATGTAGTATGGTCCATATCATGTACTGGTCGTCATAATTTCCAACAATGTAATATTGTTCCTTTATGGCATTCATAAAAAAGTCCCAATTGGGTTCATCCTCAAACATTTCAGACTCCTCTGTGGAGTTTTTCTCATAGTAAGTTTCCCACCAATATTTGACATGGGGGACAACCTTAAAGAGCGCAAATGTGATCTTTTGTCTATCGGAAAAATTATGGACAGAAAAATAACCTTCTAGCAAATTTAACCACTTTTACAAAGCATCCACATCTATCTGACCTTCAAACATGGGAATATCAAAATTAACTTGTACCTTGAAAGGGGGGACACTTCCAAAATGATTTCTTGATGAAGACACGTCTGTTGTTGTCAGTAGTCGTCGAAGTATTTTGGAAAAAATTTCCATCATTTTGTCCCTGTGTCGGATGAAGGATTCCTTGAGAAATAGATTGATAGGATCTCTTGCTCCATCATCTCTCTTTTCTTCTTCCATGGTAGGCCACTTGGGCTGGTTTTCCTCAAGAGAAACTAGCTCAAGACCTAACTCTCTATACCTTGACCTTGTCGGGGACATGTACTAAGAAACGACAAGGACCAGCCTGCTCTGATACCACTGATCCAGATTATTTTGAGAACGAAATAAAGGCAGAGATATAACAATGAAATACACATAAATATTGCAAGAAACATAGAGATATAGTAATACACAATTTCTATTAATGAAATAAATGTACAAAGAATGTAAAAATATAGAGTGAATGAACTCGCTAGAATGGTGGTAGCTTATCTTTGAGAAGAGATGTGATAGATATGCTCATTCATAGGAAGATAATTTTTACAATGAGGCTCCAAAGAACTTTTTAAATTAAAGAAAATAAAAAAACCTAACCCCGGAAGATGAAATGCCAAAAGGTTTGTGGGCCCTGATGGGGTTAGTTGATACATCGACTTTCGAAGGGCGTAAATTTTTCATACGATCTTCATTTGGGGCACACGATAACTTGTTGGAAAGGTCTAACCGAGAAGAACACATTCTGATTGGGCCCAAATTATTTCTTGTGGCCACAAATGTTTCAAAAAAAAAAAAACATCGTTTAGGGCCTCAAAATGGTCCCAGAAGTTTGGAACCCGAAAAATCGTGGAAAAACTGCCAAGGTGGAAAATTGTATTTCGAGTCAGTGGAATAGGTAGGTGGCCATTGATATCCACCTAGATAATTCTTCCCCCCTTAGGAAGCAATGGTCTCCATTGTTTCAAGTTTCTGGGGAAGGTTTTTTTGAATATGAACCTTGGTGAGTTGTTTTCCTTGTTGAAGAAGCTATCGTACTTAGCTTTTTGAAGGTTGTCATGAACTTATTGCTGGAGGGGTTGGTTCCATCCAAGAAATTTAACTAGATGATCTACATGAGTGTGGGGGGACTCTGTTGGTGAAGATGTAGCATGAAGAGTATGAAGGGCTCTATGATAAATTTTCTTTATTGGGTAGTGTGGAGGCATCTCTGTAGGTGCAATAAGAATATATTTGTGCTCTTCTACAATCTTGTCAATCTGCTTCTGATGGATAGAAAGGTCTTGGGCCAAGGTTACAGTGGTTGCAGTGTCCTTCTGTTTCCTTTTGACCAAATCATGAAGAAGCTACACTTTTTCATTTGAGAGACTACTTTGCGACACTGTTTTGGCGGGACAGTAGTCAGAACTACCTCTGGTACCATGTAGAGTTGACCCCCCAGAGTAGCAATGATACTACGGGGTCGAGACTCGTAAACAACATGCCACTTCCACATATATGGTTGGCCTAAATAACATCACATACTTCCAGTGGGGCAACATTACATAGTACCGCATCCTTGAAGGGCTTGATGTTGTAGGACAGGCGACACTGCTAGCTAACGCGAAGATATCGACCTCGGTGAAGCCACCCGATGTTGTATGTTTGTGGGTGTAGTGTTGTCGAAAATCCTAATTGCTTTATGACTTTTTCTAATATAAGGTTATTTTGTCTCGCGCTATCAACAATGAGATGCAGTGGGGTCCCCTTCACCCACATCTTTGAATGGAAAAGGTGCTCCCCCTCCTCAGGATCGTATGGTTCTTCGGGTTGGATTGTTGTGGTTGCAAAAATAGCAGTGGGTTTTGCATCAATGATCTGTATCATTTTATTATTTTATAAATCAAAGTCTGAGTTGGGGCATGGCTCTATTTCTTTGAGCTCGACTACCAATGACTGTTTGGAGTGCCATTCATCGGTGTTGTTCCAAGGAATTTTTTGGAAGTCGCAACACTTTCCAACATCCTTCTTTGTCTTCCTGTTACCCTTCTTTTCTTGTGGGTTGGACTATTTTTCTTGAGGTTGGTTGTTCTGTGAGTTAGGGTCATCTTTACCATACTTTGGTTGTTGCATATTTGCAGATCTGAACTCCCGCTTGTTGATTAATTGGGCTAGTTGTTATTGATGTTAACCCTTGAAACAAGTCTAGTAGAAAATTCTGGTAGCCCCATAAGTGTGGATAAGAGACCCATGTTTTTCTGAGGAATTACATAATGAATATCAATGCAATTGCATGAAAGGCTATCATAGATGGATAATACAAGTTGTGTCATTTCCAGTGATATGTGGTAGGTCACGTAGTTCTTCACAGTTGAGCATATATGGCTTAGTGAAGTTGGAGAACCCTCATGAGTTATCTAGAAGCCCCTATAAGGTCTAAGAGGTCAATTATTATAGAAGATCCTAGAAGAGGTTTACCAGTCAAAGTGGTTGTAACTAGGAGTTAATCATGAGTAAAATTATTGCAATAAGAAAATAATTAAAAAAGAATTAGTTGCAACAAGAAGTGGTGAGTTTGTTATTTATGGTAAATTCGTTGCAAATGGGTAAAGTAGTTAAAAGTGGGTTATCTATAAAAGAAGGAAGTTGGGTAAAAGAATTAGAAGATAACCCTTAATGGAAGCTACCTGGACAATATAAATAAGAGAGCAAGGGTCTCTCATTACAACCTAATTTGAGCACATTGAATATCTATTTTGTGAATTTTTATTGATCTAGATTTAGGAGTGGAACGAACTGATTAACAGACTGAATACAATAAAGACAAAGATATGAAAAACAACACAGATATCCAGTGAACAATATATTCTATTGAATAAATGAAATAGACTGAAACTGTAAAACTACATAAATGAAACACTTGCTCGAATGGTGGTATCTATCGCTGAGAAGAGATGTGGCTGCTACGCGCATCCATCTGAGAAAAATGATTACAATGAGGCTTCAGAGGCCTTTTTGATATTACTGATGAATTCCAAAACCCTAGACATCCAAAAACCTAACCCTAGGAGTGAAATGCCAAAAGTTATGTGGGCCCCTATAGGTAAGTTGGTACCTCAACTTCCTGGGGTTGTAAATTTTATATACGACCTCCATTTTAGGTGCGTGATAGCTTGCTGGAAAGGTATTTTAGATAAATACACATTACACCATAAAAATCTGACTCTGTCTATAGTTTGACTTTGGAGAGAAAAAACAACAACGTTAAGGGCCCCAAAACAGCTCTGGAAGTACAACAAGATGTGCTGACATGAAAACATACAAAATAAGCCAGTTGGATTAGGTGGGAGGCCATCAGTATCCACCTGGAAGATGTGTAGGGATTCAGACAACCCCATAAGTGTATAACCCATCATTACAAAGAAGTACAAAAGAACGTGCTAAACTAAAATTGTCAAGATAAGCTAGTTGAAATAGGTGGGTTGCCACCAATATCCACCTGGATCAGTCCTCCCCCCTTAGGAAACAATGGTCTCCATTACATTGAGTTCCCCCATCAAGGGAGGAAACTTCAACTGAATTTGGCCATGGGTGAGCCACTTTTCTTGGTGTAGGAGCTACCTTGCCTTGACAACCCGATAAACATGGATCCTCTACTGGCGACTACCCTTGACCTGTGTGTCCACTATCTGATTAGTGGATCCTTATTCCATGAATTCATTGTTGAGATATATCAATGTCAGTTGTTCTGCGATCTATGAGGTGTCCAACAATGGTAGAAAGTATGGTCGAAGGAGTTCCACATTGAACACTTGGTGTAGGCCAAGGAAGGGTGGAGTGTTGAGCTCAAAAACATTGTTACCCACAACCTTGGTGATAGTGTAAGGCCCTTAACGAAGTGGGCAGAGCTTCCGATGGGGCCCTGTGAGACACTACTTCTGCAAATGTAACTAGACTTTATGTCCAACCTGAAATTGGTGCGGTACCCTGTGTTGATCATGGCGCTGCTTGTACTTAGTATTGGATTTATGCAAAATATCATGGACCTGTTGGGGGATGTGTTGAATCCGCTCAATGATCTGGTGGCTTTGTTGGTCTCAGACTGAACATGGGAAGAATTTATCTATGTGGTGGCAAGAGGTAGTGCAACATCAATGGGACCCAAAGGTTGGAATCCCAGCATGAAATGGGTTATGGATGGTGGAGCTATGGATAGCCTTGTTGTAACTATGTTGAACATAGGGGAGACTCTCATCCCATGTGTGTGGATGCTTAGAGTTGTACATGCATAGGATGTGCACAATCATCCAATTGATGACCTCTGTTTGGTCATCTGTTTAGGGGTGGAAAGCAGTGGATTTAGTGAGCTTGGTGTCCAATAGTGACGAGAGACTTGACCAAAATGTGTTGAGGAACATGCTATCCCAGTCAGAGATAATGGTCCGTGGTATCCCAAAATGGACCCACACTCATTTGAAGAAGAGTTGGGAAATATCTTCCACTGTGATATTCTTCTTGCAGGCTGTGAGGATGGACATATTCGAAAACTGATCAACAACCACAAATACACAATAATTGACTTGCTTGGTGGACGGAAGGCTAGACATGTAATCCATTGAGATGGATTCCCAAGGCTTCTTGGGAGTAAGAAGAGGCGTGTATAAGCATTGCTTCTTGATGGATGACTTGGAAATGACACAAGCAATGCAAGATCTGATATACTTGCTGATGTCCTATCGGATTTTTGGCCAATAAAAATGTTTCTGAAGAATGGCCATAGTTTTCTCCATGCCAAAATGTCCTTCCATATGACTATAGTGGGCTTCCCAAATCAACTTCGCATGATCGCTTGTAGGAATACAAAGATGGCTCAAATGGCATAATATTATGTCATGAATGTGAAAATCAGTGACAGTCGCGCATGTACCTAAGAGCTGATAGGTGGTGGCGAAGTCTGGATCTTGCTGATAAAGTTGGGGCCACTCAGATGCCTCATGTCCACAAGAATGGAGCACAATGGTGAGTGCAGCCATGGGAGGTCGACTGAGGCAGTCAATGTCACGATTTGAGATCCCTATCTTATAATTGATGTTCGGATGGAACTGCTGTAGGTAGGTGGACCACTTCTAATGGAGGTTCTTTTGCAATTTTCCCTATGTCTGTATGAACTACAGAGGCTTGTGATCAGTGTGGATGATCGTATCCTTTCCCATAATGTAATGTTTCCATTTACGACATGCTTGTAAAATGAAATACATTTCCTTGTCATAGGTGGGGTATTTCCGGAAAATATCTAAGAGTGTCTCAGTATGGTATGACATCAAATGACCATGCTGAGTGAGAACTGTGCCTACAACACAGTCAGATGCATCAGTCTCAATATCGAACAATTGTTACAGATCGGGCAAGGAGAGTACTGGAGCTGAGCATAAGCGATGCTTCAGATCATTGAATTCTTGTTGTTATTCCTTCCCCCACATTAACATTTCCCTTTCACCACCCTTGGTCACCTGGATGAGGGCCCATGCAATATGGGAGAATCCCAACACGAACCGTCGGTAGAAGTTGGCCAGTCCCAAGAAGCTTCGAAGCTCGGTTAGTGTGGTCGGGGATGTCCAGTCATAGATGAATTGGATCTTAGCTGGATCAACATGTACCCCATGCTCATCAACAATTTATCCCAAGTATTGAACCCTGTTCATGCCAAAGGAGCATTTTTCCAAGTTGGCATATAGTTTGTGCTGTCGCAGAGTGCTCAAAACCTACTGAATATGCCACATGTGCTCCTCCCAAGTTTTGTTGAATATGGGAATGTCATCCAAATATACCATTGCAAAAGAGTTGGTGAAGGGTCTCAATACATCATCCATCAACCTCATGAAAGTGGCTGGTGTAGTTTTTAAGCCAAAGGGCATGACCAACCATTCGAAGAGACCTTATTTAGATTTGAAAGTTGTCTTACATACATCAGTTGGTTCGATGGGAACCTGGTGGTAGCCAAACTTTAGGTCAATCTTTATGAAGAACTTTTCCCCCTTGAGTTAGTCAAGGAGGTCATCAATCCTAGGAATTGGGTACCAGTTCCTGACAGTGATTTTGTTTAAGGCTCTGTAATCAATGCATATTTGCCAAGTCTTGTCCTTCTTCTATACCAGAACAATCGGGCTTCCGCAAGGGGAGGATCTAGGTTTGATGTGCCCCTATTGAAAAATCTCTTGGATCTGACACCTGATTTCATCATTTTCCATCAACGAGCAATGATAGACTGGTCCATTAGGTAGAGGTGCACCGAGGGTTAGATCAATTGAATGCTTGACTTGGTAGTACATCGATACCCTAGTGGGGGAGGAGAAAATGTCTCTGTACTCTTCGATGATCCCGTCCACTTGTTTTTTCTGCAAAGAGAGGCTTTGTGTAGAGGCCATGGATTTGGTGGAAACCTTCTGCCGACTGTGACCATGGATCACAAATAAGATGAACTTCCCGATCTGTGAAATGACCTTACTGCATTGTGTAGCCAAGATTAAATAAATAGCGGTAGGCAACACTACCTCTAATATCCTATACAATTGTCTACCCAAAGTAATAATAACACTACGGGGTCTAGAATCATACAAAACATGACACTTCCACAAATATGGTTGTCCTAAAAGAACATCACAAACTTCAAAGGGAGCAATATCACACAATACCTCATCTTTGAAAGGCTTGATGTCGTAGTGTAGACGACATTGTTGGATGACACGGATATCTCTTCCTTTGCAAAGCCAATCGAAGGTGTAGGGTTGCAGGTGTAGTGTCGTCGGCAAGTCCAACCGCTTGATGACCTCTTCTGAAATTTGGTTCTTCTGACTGCCACTATCGACAATGAAATGAAACAAATCCTCCTTTACCAACATTTGCGAGTGAAAGAGGCATTCCCCTTCCTCTGGTTCTTCTGGTTCGTTTGGCTAGACTTTGGTGGTAACGACAATGGCACTGGGTTTAACATCTATAATATACTTCTCTCCTTTGGGATTTGAATTAGAGTCAGGATCAACCTCTGACTCAAAAGCCTTTAGCTCTGCCATGAGTGACTACTTGGAGCGACATTCTTCAGTGTTGTGCCAAGGGATTTTATGGTACTCAAACCATTTTTATGTGTCCTTCTTCGTCTTCTCATTGCCCTTCTTGTGTTTCAAATTGGACTGGTTGTCCTGAGAGTGGCCATATTTTATCTGTCCCTTGTTGTGTGGGTTGGGGCCGCCTTTGCCTTGCTTTGGCTGTGAGGATTTTGCATATCCAAGCTTTTGCCTCTTATGCTTAAATTTATGCTCGACCTTGACAGCATATCTATAAGCCGTACCCAATGAGGTGATGTACAAAAACTCCATTTCTGTCAGCCATACCTTGAAGTATAGATTTTCATTAGCATCACTTTTCTGAAAGCCCAGATTTTTAAGAAGGCCATTAATCCTGTCATACCAAACTCTGGGAGTCTGCTTAAGACCAGACAAGGCCTTCCTTAGCTTGCATATGTGAGTGCCTTTGTTATGCAATACAAAACCATATGGTTATTCCACAAATATGTCCTGTTCATTCTTTCCATTCAAGAATGTTGTTTTTACATCCATCTGATGTAGCTTCCAACTAAGAACGAGAGCTGAAGCAATAATAGTTCGAATGGAGGTATACCTGGGGAAAAAGTCTCTTTGTAGTCGATTCCTTCTTTCTGAGTGAAGCCTCTGGCTACAAATCTTTCTTTGAACTTTTCCACACTTCTATCAGCTGCATGTTTGATCTTTTAGATCCATTTGAAAGAAACCAATGATTTTTCTTTTGGCCTCGACACAATGTCCCAAACATTGTTCTTGATAATAGACCAGTATTCCTCAAGCATGGAATCCTTCCATAATTGTGATTTATCTTCTTCTTCAAATGAAGAAGATTTGGCATCACTAATGTTTCTCATCAGTGCAACATAGCCTCCAAACCTATGAGGCCTCTTACTTTCCCTGAAAGTTCCTTTCGGAGCAGCTATCCTTTCTTCTTCGTGCACTGTTTCTTTAAGCCACCCTGGATTCCTTTTGGCTAGAGGTTATTTATAACTCTTCAATAGGTTCTAGGGGTTCATTACTTGGCCCTTCATGAGGTTCCTCCCTCTGATCATCTGACTCTTCATTTTTAGAACTTGTTGAACTGCTTCTCACTATTGCTGAAGCTCTCTGAATTTCTTGAATGCGGATTCCTCATGGAAAGTCACATCTCTGCTTACCTATATTTTCCTCTCACCTGGTACATAAATCTTGTAAGCCTTGGAGTTATCACTGTACCCCACAAAAACCCCTTTCTTGCTTGAGGGTTCCATCTTTGTCCTCTTTTCCTTAGGGACATGAATATACCTAGGACACCAAAATATCCTTAGATGCCCTACTTCAGGTTTGATCCCTTAGAATACCTCTTGAGGAGTCATGTCCTTCAAGATAACATGTGGAAACCTATTCTGAATATACACGGCAGTGGAGGTAGCTTCTTCCCATAAAGAATTTGGCAGATCCTAGTCAAACATCATTGCTTTCGCTTCCTCACAAATAGTCCTGTTTTTCCTCTCAGCAACACCATTTTGCTGGGGATTATATGGCATGGTCATATGTCTCTTGATTCCTGCTGAATTGCAAAAATCCTCAAACTGAAGAGATTAAACTCTCCTCCATTGTTTGTTCTAAGGATTCTGATATGTTTCCCTATCTGCTTTTCAATAAAGGATTTATACTCTTTGAATTTATCAAATGTGTCACTTTTAGCTTTAAGAAAATATATCCAACATTTTCTTGAGTAATCATCAATAAAAATGACATAATACAAACAACCACTGAGTGAGGGAGATGGCATGGTACCACATACATCAGAATGAACTAGATCTAAGATGCCATGAGCTCTGTTGTCACTACTAGGAAATGCTTTCTTTATATTTTTACCNGTTCTAAGGATTCTGATATGTTTCCCTATCTGCTTTTCAATAAAGGATTTATACTCTTTGAATTTATCAAATGTGTCACTTTTAGCTTTAAGAAAATATATCCAACATTTTCTTGAGTAATCATCAATAAAAATGACATAATACAAACAACCACTGAGTGAGGGAGATGACATGGTACCACATACATCAGAATGAACTAGATCTAAGATGCCATGAGCTCTGTTGTCACTACTAGGAAATGCTTTCTTTATATTTTTACCTAGCATGCATCCCTTACAAATTTCATTTTTACTAAGAGAAATAGAGGGCATGCCACATACCATGTTCATTGGAGCTAGTCGCATCATGAGCCAATGCCTGAATTGACTATCCTGACACAATGTAAAATCCTCCACTATGAATTCCAAAGGGTTTTGTTGTACTTAAGTGGCTACCTTCAGCCCATAATAGTGCCTTCCTCTCCTTGACGATCACCCAATATCCATTTTCCTCAAGGGTTGCAACTGATAGTATATTCTTCTTGAGCCATGGAACATATAATACTTCATCAACATGAAGTCTAGCCCCATATTCCAATCTCAAGGGGATAGAGCCTACTCCCTCTATCTTGTAACATTTGTCATCCCCAAAATCAACTTGCTTTGCAAATGATTTTGTCTCGAAATCTGAGAGGATCTCCTTGTACCCTGTCATGTGATTTGATGCACCACTATCTACTAACCAAGTTTTTGGCCCTATGGAAACTGAATTGGATAAAGCAGAAACCAAGTAATATTCTTTTCTATTTTCTTTCTCATTAGAAGGAATTTTCTGATTTCTTTTGGATTCATCATCCTTAGTAGTTGAGGCATGATGTTTCCCTTTCCTTGGATATTTCTTTCTAAACCAACAATCTTTAGCAAAATGACCCAACTTATTACAACTAAAGCATTTAATCTTAGATGTATCAATATTATTGCCTTTGAATGTACCTTTGGTGTTTGGATTCCTCTGAGAGCCTTTATGGAAAGTGCCTTTCTTCTTTCCCTTGAATCTTGATGCTAAAGCTGAGTGCTCTTATTTCGTTGGATCACTCCTGGTAGCTGTGCAACTCTACTTCTGGGGGAAATCATGCCATAAACTCTTAAATGTGGGCTGAATCTCTCTCCTGCTTACACTGGATAAGAAGGTCTCCCATGAAGAAGGAAGACTGCAAAAAATGTCCTGCACTAAATCATCATTGTCCACTGTCACCCCTGTGACCAAAAGATGATATCTAATCTGGGCTATCCTGGAACAGAAAGATTCCACTGATTCACCTTTATCCATCTTAAAATACTTAATCTTGTGCTTAACTGTCCTCTTCTAAATTGGAGCCTGTTTCTCATATAGATTCACCAAGGTATCCATATAGTCCTTGGTAGTCATTAACGAAGTCATTGTAAGCATTATACTATCTTTGACCGAGTCAAAGATGATTCCCTTGGCCTTTGCTTGACTGTTCCTGAAGGTCGCTCTTCCTGCATTATTCATGGGTTCCTCCACTATTGTGGTCACATATTGATCAAGATCATTCTCCTGCAAGATATTTGTTATCCAAAGCTTCCACACATTGAAGTTGGTAGCTCCTTCGAGCCTATCCTCGGCCCTGACTGAAATGGAGGATGCCATGGACTTCACACTGGAAACTTAATCAAGCTAGCTTGGATATATGTGTACCTGTTGCTACACTTCAACACGTTTAACACACCCTAAGCTCTTATACCATGTTAAATTATGAGATTGATTTCTTATGCGGATTAATTCTTTTATTTTCTTCAACACTTTGATTCCAACTTAATACACTTCAACAATACCAAATCATAATCGAATAGCAATAACTATGTAGATAAGTAAGCATGCACACCAACAACACATATACCCTAGTAAAACCCTGTACATGTAGAAAAACCCTAGCAAACGATATTCCTTTATTGCATTAATAATGTAAGATCACTTACAAATATCCACCATGAATGTTCTACTCTTAAAGAGCTTGCCAAGATGACTATGATCTGACAAAGACCTAAAAGACCTTGCTGAAATACACCTATGATATGTTGCCTCTATTGTTGATATACAACACTGATATGTTTCTTTGGTATGCTGCCTCTTTACCACTGATGTATGCCTCTATTACTTCACCCTTAACCAACATCTCAAAACCGTGTTGAAGAGAGGGGTCGACCTCTGCTTATATAGGCTGAAGAGGAGAAGAGGAGAGACTTGAAATAGTAACTTGTTTTCATGAGTTAATCATAACTCAGCTTCATACTTTAATTTGAACTTAGAACTAGACTTGAGACTGGTTACAACTCAACATTACACTTTAGTTTGAAAATAGAACTAGACTTGAGACTGGTATGCTTTAGTTCAAAAATATAACTAGACTTGAGACTTTAGTTACAAATCAACATTACACTTTAGTTCTAAAATAGAACTAGACTTAATATTTCAGTTGCAACTCAACATTACACTTTAGTTCTAAAACATAACTAGACTTAAGAGTTCAGTTACAACTCAACATTACACTTTAGTTCTAAAATAGAACTAGAATTAAGACTTCAGTTGCAACTCAACATTACACTTTAGTTCTAAAATAGAACTAGACTTAAGACTTCGGTTACAACTCAACATTACACTTTAGTTCTAAAATAGAACTAGACTTAAGACTTCAGTTGCAACTCAACATTACACTTTATTTCTAAAATAGAACTATACTGAAGACTTCACTTACAACTTGACTCTTTACAAGGAAATCCAAAATTCTCTTCATGGTGAATAATGTTACACGTGCCAACGCACTAGATCAATACATTTATATCATTTGCAATATTAGGAATATCGTTTGTTTCTAGCTCATAGGAATTTTATATTCAACCTAACTTTTTCTAGGTGCCTTGACTTTTGCTCATGGATCATAAGGCTTGACTAGGCTCACAGAGGGTATACGTTCCCCCTGAATTTTTCACTAGTCTGTCTATGCTCACAGAGATTGTACATTCCCCCTGACTTTTTCACTAGACTGTCTATGCTCACAGAGGTTGTACATTCCCACTGAATTTTGCATCAAACTCACATAGCATCTCATTCGTCCTGACTTTTGGTTTGACTCACAGGGGTTGTATGTTCCCCCTGGATTTTGTCAATACCTCACAAGACTTGTTGATTCTCCAAATCTCCCTAGATAGCCTCAGGGTGGACCATATGGCCTCTCAATTGAGAATGACTGTTGATGCTGCCAAATTTAACACTCCCTCTCAGTGAGGGAGTTATTCTCAGTGACACCAAGCTTGCCTCTCAGCTGCACAAATTGTGTCGAGGTCAGTGGCTTGGTGAGGATATCAGCCATCTTCTCGCTCATGGCTATGTACTATAACTTTACCGTTTTTCTCTGGACCAAGTCTTGGTTGTAGTGGTACCTCATATCAATATGTTTTGACCTGTCTTGAAATACCGAGTTCTCTGTCAATTTTATGCAACTTTGATTATCACAGTGAACCATCGTCATCTCGATCTTGTCACCAAACAACCCATAAACAATTTTTTGAGCTGTACTGCTTCCTTTCTAGCATCACTTGCTACAGCGTACTCAACCTCTGTTGTAATCTGTGCAATGGATCCCTATTTTTGGCTTGACCAAGAGATCATAGCGGATCCTAAACTGAAGCAGTATCCAGAAGTACTCTTCCGATCCACTGGGTTTCTTGCCCAGTCAGCATATGCATACCCATGCAGAAATAAACCACCACTAGATGTATATCTCAGACCATAAGCAATGGTTCCTCTAAGATATCTCAATATGTGCTTTGCTGCCACCGAGTGTCTCTATCTTGGTTCAGTCAGGAACTGACTCATTGCAATCACTGCATAATATATCTGGCCTAGTGTTGATCATGTACATCAATGATCCAATCAACTGCCTATACACGGTGGGACCCACCAAATCTGAACCTATATTAGAATCATGAAGCTTCCTCAGGTTTGTAACCATTAGAGTAGACATGGATTTGCAATCCATCATACCAAACCTCTTTAGTACATCCATTGTGTATTTTCCTTGTGCTAGAAATATCTCACCCTGTCTTTGCCACACTTCCAATCCTAGGAAGTAATTCATCAAGCCTAAGTCTTTCATCTTGAATTCTAAGGTTAGCTCCCTCTTACACCAGGCTATTATCCCTTCATCTCATGTTAGAAAGAGATCATCAACATACAAGATTAGTATAACAAGTTGGTTACCTCTTACCTTGAAGTACAAATTTGCATCAACATCACTTTTATGAAATCCCAGTATTGTAAGAAAGCCATCAATCCTATCATACCAAACTCTAGGAGCCTACTTAAGACCATACAAGGCCTTCCTTAGCTTTCATACATGATTCCCTTTGTTATGTAGTACACAACCATCTAGTTCTTCCAGAAAGACCTCTTGTTCAATCTTTCCATTCAAGAATGTTGTTTTTACATCCATTTGATGTAGCTTCCAACCAAGAACGAGAGCTAAAGAAATAATAGTTCAAATGGAGGTATACCTAGCTACAGGGGAAAAAGTTCCTTCGTAGTCGATTCCTTCTTTCTTAGTGAAGCCTCTCACCACAAATCTTTCTTTGAAAATTTCCACACTTCTATCAGCTGCATGTTTGATCTTATAGATCCATTTGGAAGAAACCATTGATTTGTCTTTTGGCCTCGACACAATGTCCCAAACATTTTTCTTTATCATAGACATGTATTCCTCAAGCATGGCATCCTTCCATACTTTTAATTTATCTTCTTCTTCAAATGAAGAAGCTTCAACATCACTAATGCTGCTCATTAGTGCAACATAGCCTCCGAACCTATGACACCTCTTATTTTCCCTGAAAGTTCCTTTGGGAGCAACTATCCTTTCTGCTTCCTACACTGTTTGTTTAAGCCACCCTGACTTCCTTTTGGCTGGATGTTCTTTAAGAGTTCTTTCTCACTCTTCATCAGGTTCTAGAGGCTCATTAATTGGCCCTTCACGAGGTTCCTCCCTCTGATCATCTCACTCTTCATTTTCAGAAGAGGGTGAACCTAGCTGAACTGCTTCTGACTCCTGCTGAAGCTCTCTAAATTTATTGAATGTGGATTCCTCATGGAAATTCACATATCTTCTTACCTCTATTTGCCTCTAACATAGTACATAAATCCTGTAAGCCTTGAAGTTCTCACTGTACCCCACAAAAACCCCTTTCTTTCTTGAGGGCTCCATATTTGTCCTCTTTTCCTTAGGGACATGAATATACACAGGACACCCAAATATCCTTAGATGCCATACTTCATGTTTGATCCCTAAGAAGACCTCTTCAAGAGTCTTTTCCTTCAAGATAGCATGTGGACACCTATTCTGAATATACACGACAGTGGAGGTATCTTCTTCCCATAAATAATTTGGCAGATCCTGGTGAAACATCATTGCTTTCGCTACCTCACAAATAGTCATGTTTTTCCTCTCAGCAACACCATTTTGTTGGGGGTTATATGGCACAATCAACTGTCTCTTGATCCCTGTTGACTTGAAAAAATCCTCAAATTGAAGAGATTCAAACTCTCCTCCATTGTCTGTTCTAAGGATTCTGATATGTTTCCCTGTCTGCTTTTCAATAAAGGCTTTATACTCTTTGAATTTATCAAATGTGTCACTTTGAGCTTTAAGAAAATATATCCAACATTTTATTGAGTAATCATCAATTAAAATGACTTAATACAAACAACCATTGAGTGAGGGAGATGACATGGGACCACATACATCAGAATGAACTAGATCTAAGATGCCCTGAGCTCTGTTGTCATTACTAGGAAATGATTTCTTTATATTTTTACCTAGCATGCATCCCTTACAAATTTCATTTTTACTAAGAGAAATAGAGGGCATGACACATACCATGTTCTGTAGATCTGGAAGAGATTTGTAATGAAGATGTCCAAGTCTTCTATGCCACAACTCGCTGGAGCTACTCGCATCATGAGCCAATTCTTGAACTGACTGTCCTGACACGACGTACAATTCTCCACTGCGAATTCCAAAGAGTTCTACTGTACTTAAGTGCCTACCTTTAGTCCATAGTAGTGCCTTCCTGTCTTTGAAGATCACCCAATATCCCTTGTCCTCAAGGGTTGGAACTGATAGTAGATTCTTCTTGAGCCTTGGAACATATAATACTTCATCAACATGAAGTCTAGGCCCAGATTCCAATGTGAAGGAGATAGAGCCTAATCCCTTTATATTGTAACATTTGTCATTCCCAAGCTCAACTTGCTCTACAAATGATTTTGTCTCGAAATCTGAGATGATCTCCTTACACCCTGTCATGTGCTTTGATGCACCACTGTCTACTAACCAAGTTTTCGGCCCCATGGAAACTGAACTGGACAAGGCAGAAACCAAGTAATATTCTTTTCTATTTTCTTTCTCATTAGAAGGACTTTTCTGATTTCTTTTGGATTCATCATCCTCAACAGACGAGGCATGATGTTTCCCTTTCCTTGGATATTTCTTTCTAAACCAACAAGGTTTAGCAAAATGACCCAACTTATTACAACTAAAGCATTTAATCTTAGATGTATCGATATTCTTGTCTTTGAATGTACCTTTGGTGTTTGGCTTCCTTTGAGAGCCTTTATGGAAAGTGCCTTTCTTCTTTCCCTTGAATCTTGATGCTAAAGTTGAGTGCTCTTCTTTCGCTGGCTCGCTCCTGGTAGCTGTGCAACTCTGCTCCTGGAGGCAATCATGCAATAACCTCTCAAGCGTGGGCTGAATCTCTCTCCCACTTACACTGGATAAGAAGGTCTCCCATGAAGAAGGAAGACCATAAAAAATGCCCTTCACTAAACCATCATCGTCCACTGTCACCCCTCTAACCAAAAGTTGATCTCTGATCTGGGCTATCCTGAAACAAAAAGATGCCACTGATTCACCTTTCTCCATCTTCAAATACTTAATCTTGTGCTTAAGTGTCCTCTTTTGACTTGGAGCTTGTTTCTCACACAAATTCACCAAGGTATCCATACCGTCCTTGACAGTCATTAACGAAGTCATTGCATGCATTATACTGTCTTTGACCGAGTCAAAGATCATTCCCTTGGAATTTTATTGACTGTTCCTGAAGGTCACTCTTCCTGCATTATTCGTGGGTTCCTCCACCACTGTGGTCACATACTGCTCAAGATCATGCTACTGCAAGATATTTGTTATCCGAAGCTTCCACACATTGAAGTTGGTAGCTCCTTCGAGCCTATCCTCGGCCCTGACTAAAATGGAGGATATCATGGACTTCACACTGGAAACTTAATCAAGCTATCTTGGATCTGTGTGTACCTGTTGTTGCACTTCAACATGTTTAACACACCCTAAGCTCTGATACCATGTTAAATTATGAGCTTGATTTCTTATGCGGATTAATTCTTTTATTTTCTTCAACACTTTGATTCCATCTAAATACACTTCAACAATACTAAATCATAATCGAATAGAAATAACTATGCAGATAAGTAAGCATGCACATCAACAACACATATACCCTAGGGAAACCCTGTACAGGGAGAAAACCCCCAGAAAATGATATTCCTTTATTTCATTAATAATGTAAGATCACTTACAAATATCCACCATGAATGTTCTGCTCTTAAATAGCTTTCCAAGATGAATCTGACCTGACAAAGACCTAAAAGACCTTGCTGAAATACACCTATGATATGCTGCCTCTATTGTTGATATACAACACTGATATGTTGCTTTGGTATGTTGTCTCTTTATCACCGATGTGTGCCTCTATTGCTTCACCCTTAACATGTATCTCAAAACTGTGTTGAAGAGAGGGGTCGACCTCTGCTTATATAGGCTGAAGAGGAGAAGAGGAGAGACTAGAAATAGTAACCCATTTGCATCAGTTAATCATAACTCAACTTCATACTTTAGTTCAAACTTAGAACTAGACTTGATACTCGTTACAACTCAGCATTACACTTTAGTTCGAAATTAGAACTAGACTTGAGACTGGTATGCTTTAGTTCGAAAATAGAGCTAGACTTGAGACTTTAGTTACAACTCAACATTACACTTTAGTTCTAAAATAGAACTAGAATTAAGACTTCAGTTGCAACTCAACATTACACTTTAGTTCTAAAATATAACTAGACTTACGACTTCAGTTACAACTCAACATTACACTTTAGTTCTAAAAAAGAACTCGACTTAAGACTTCAGTTGCAACTCAACATTACATTTTAGATCTAAAATAGAACTAGACTTAAGACTTCAGTTGCAACTCAACATTACACTTTAGTTCTAAAATAGAACTAGACTTAAGACTTCAGTTGCAACTCAACATTACACTTTAGTTCTAAAATAGAACTAGACTCAAGACTTCAGTTACAACTTGAATTTTTACAAGGCAATTCGAAATTCTCTTCATGGTGGATAATGTTACACGTGCCAACTCACTAGATCAATACATTTATATCATTTTCAATATTAGGAATATCATTTGTTTCTAGCTCATAGGAATTTTATATTCAACCTAAATTTTTCTAGGTGCCTTGACTTTTGCTCATGGCTCACAAGGCTTGACTAGGCTCACAGAGGTTGTACGTTCCCCCTGACTTTTGCACTAGTATGTCTATGCTCAGAGAGGTTGTACGTTCCCCCTGAATTTTGCACTAGGTTGTTTATGCTCACAGAGGTTGTACGTTCCCCCTGAATTTTGCATTAGACTCACATAGCATCTCGATCGTTCTAAATTTTGGTTTGACTCACAGAGGTTGTACGTTTCACCTGTCTTTTGTCAATAACTCAGAAGACTGGTTGATTCTCCAAATCTCCCTGGCTAGCCTCAAGGTATCCCATATGGCCTCTCATTGGAGAATGACTGTTGATGCTACCAAATTTAACACGTTTTAGGCATGTGATAGCTCTTTGGAAAGGTATTTTAGAGAGCTACACATTACACCGTCAAACTCTAACATTTTTTACATCTTGACTATGGAAAGCCAAAAAAAAACATTGTTAAGGGACCCAAAACAACCCTCGAAGTACAATAAGATGTGATGACATGAAAACATACAAAATAAGCCAGTTGGATTAGGTGGGAGGTCACCAGTATCCACCTAGAAGAAACTTAGGTATTCAGACAACCCCAGAAGTGTAGTACCCACCATTATAAAGAAGTACATAAGAACATGTTGAACTAAAACTGTCAAGAGGAGCTAGTTGGAATAGGTGGATGGCCACCAATATCCACTTGGATCAGTTATGGATAGGTATAATTTATAAATCTATTGCAGAGAGTTTGAAGCAACAACGAGAGAAGTTGCAGGTTATGGAAGGTCGAGACTATGGGTACTAAACTAGGGTTTTACTGAAGACATCCGCAAGTTGTAGTACTAGAAGGGCATGGACATCTGCAAACCACAGTGGGAAAAAGCATGGATACTTGTGAGATTAATGAAGCCAAAGTGTGGATCTGTTTCCAAAGCTGAAAAGGAAGATAAGATCTATCTTCAGTGACAGGTTGCTGAGAAGAGAAGAAGCTACAGGAAGGTCTAACGATGATAAGGTACAACAGAGCTATCTACAATAAAAAAAGGTATGTTATATGCTTATCTTAAGTAGATCTTTGGTGAATGCTTGGGGTATAGCCATGGGAGATTGAGCTCTTGTTCTTGGGGGACTATTGGTTGTATGATATATTCTGTATTAGACAGATCTACAAGGATACATAGCTACTATATTGGTAGTTTGTTGTTGGGATACTTCATTGAGCATATTGTTAAGACATATCCTATGTTATTTGGATTATGGTTGAGGGTTTATGGTTGAGACATCGTGTTATCAGTACAGGCTGTGTTTGCATAACAATGAGGGTTTTATGTATGGTTGATTTAAGGGGTTCATATATTACATGAGTTTAGTAAGACATATGTATGAACCTAGTACATGGTTGTGTTATATCTACTTGGATATTGGATGAGTATTGTTTTTATTAGATCAGTTAGTTTGTGAGAAGATATAGAGTGATCAAACAATGAAAAATATTGAGACAGTGACACAAATAGAGAGAAAGTGAGAGTTTTAGTGTACTAGCATAGTTTTGTACTAGTCCGTGCGTTGCAACAATAAGAGTCATGACCATCTGCGAGTTGTAGTAGGGACATACGTGGATACCCATGTGTTGCAGTATAGAAAGGTCACGAATCTGCAGGAAAGTTTTGAAGGAGTTTGGTACAAGTTAGGATAGGCTTTCAGTGACAGTTATTACAGTGACAATGTTGATTCAGAGACAATGACAGGTTTTATACATTTAGCATTTATACTTCAAGGTGGTTTGGACAGGGCAAGGATAGGTGGTTGTAGCCACCTTCCGGTTGTAGTCGAAGAACATAGGGGATTGTATCCTCCTTCTAGTTGTAGCCAGAGAATTGGGGAGTTGGAGCTTCCCTCAGGTTGTAGACTGAGAATCTAGGGGGTTGGAGCCTCCTTCCATTTGTAGTTGGAGAACAAAGGAAGTTGGTGCTTCCAATGAATGTAATTCTTAAAGACATATAAGAAAAATCATTCCATGGTTTTCTCCCGCATTGGGTTTCCACGTAAAAATACTGGTCTACTGTGTATTTGTATCATTGCTCTTTGTTCATGGTTTATTTATTCTACACTTGTTGAATTATATTGGTAAAACTGATCATAAATATGTATTGTGGTTAAAAAGGATTAAAAAGAACTATTATTGATTAACCCCCCCTCTTAGTAATCCAATAATTGGTATCAGATCAAGTCCTTCAAAAGGAAGTTTAACCACTGGAAGGGGATCATGGATTACTCTAAGATTGGGATACCACAGTTTGATTGGGAAGATTTTTCTCTCTAGAGAAGAAGAATGAAGACACACATACATGCACTAGGATTTTATGTTTTGTGATCATCATTAGATGGATACAAATCACCAACCATTCCTCCAATAGACAAAGATGGAAAGAAACTTGAAGAAAATAATTCAAGAGCCACAAGTGCACTCTTGAATGTTTGACTAAATCTATAGACACCAAAGTTATGCACTGTGATTCCGCGAAAGACATTTGGGTCAAAATGAAGAATATATATGAAGGAGATGATAAATTCAAGGAAGATAAACTTCAAATATTTAGATCAAAGTTTTAACAATTGAAAATGAATGAAGATGAAAACATAGTTGCCTACTTTCTACGAGTTGATGAAGTAGTCAAAAATATCAAAGGTCTGGGAGACAAGGTAAATGAACAGGTTGTTGTCAAAAAGGTATTGATATCCTTTCCAATGATATTTGATTCAAATATTTTAGCACTAGAAGAGAGAGAGGATCTAACTAATGTGGCCATGGATGAGTTGGATGGGAAAATTATGACTTATGAGATGAGAACATAGCAAGACAATCTGGTTACAAAGGAAGCACCATAAAAATCATCTAAGAATGCATATCAAAAGAGAAAGCAAAAGGCAAATTCAGATAGCAACAACAATGATATCTTAGAAGACGATGCAGAAGTAGCGAACTTCGTCAGAAGGTTGAAAAAGGGAACCAAAAAATATAGAGGCAAACTTCCATTGATTTGTTTGAATTGTGATGGTATTGGTCATTTTTCTAATAAATGTCCCCATAATAAAATAAAATAAATGAGGAAGATGACTCTAAGGGTAAACAAATATACAAAGATAAAACAACCAAAAATATTTTTTTCAAGAAAAGCCTTTGCACCAAAGAAGATAGTTTTTCATCAGACGAAGATGAAGTCAGTGATAGTGATACATAAAGAGTTCTATTCATGGAAATAGAAGACTCCAATGAAGAAGGTACCAAAGAAGAATATGAAGATGCAGAGGTTGATTGCATAGACGAATTGTTGAGTTCCATAGAATTTATAAAAAGGGAAAAGAAGAAAAACAAGTCACTACGGGAATAACTAAAAAGAAAAGAAAAGAGAGAGCTCAAAATTCCAACTCTGAAGAACTAGAGAAAATCATCACTGAATTGAAAATTCAATTAGAAGAAGACAAGATAATTGAATAAGAACTCAATGAACAGTTAGAAGAAAGAGACAAGACCATTGGAAGTTTGGAAGCAGAGATTGTTATATTGAGAAAAGACCTTCATAAGAAAAACTTGCAGAACATCTCTAAAGTTTTGGATGAGATTATTAGTAGTCAAAGGCCACATCATGACAAGTCCAGACTAGGATACAACCAGATAGAAAAGGGTTCAAGCTCCGAAACAACAGATCAAAAAACAAAGCAAAGAAGCTATGCAAAGACAATCAGAGGATCTAATGAGAAGGAAGAAGAAGAAAAAGTTTCAAAAGGAAGATCACATATATACTCCACCTCCAATAAGATTAAGAGTTCATAATCAACAACAATCATAAGTAAAAATATCTCAAGAAGAAGAAGGATTCAGAAAAGCAACACCTTTTAGAAGATATCCAACTCCTAGGTATCAAACATTTTTTAATTTATTATGTTATTCATGTAATAATTTTGGGCACAAGGATGTGAATTGTAGGGCCAAAAGTAGAAATAGAAACAACTATGAATTCTATACAAGAAATTCTTATCCAAGAAGGCCTAATGAAATGCAGTTCAAAAACTACAACATGTTTGAATCTTTGAGTACCAAATTAGAATGCTACAAGTGCAACAAATTTGGACACATGGGCAAAGATTGTAGAATGAAATATCCTCTAAGAGAATCACAATAGAATAACAATATTCACAGGCAGGAATCACAAAGAATATGGATAAGGAAGCAAAATCAGTACAATAATGAAGAATGCACACTCGCTCTACAATATCAACATAAAAAACATGGTTGGTATGTTGATAGTGGTTGTTAAAAACACATGACAGGTGATAAGGACATGTTTCTAACCTTGAGAAAGGAAAGATATGGGCCAATCTATTTTAGAAACGACAACTCAGCCAGAATCATTGGAAGAGGCACAACCAAGATTGGAAGTAAGGAGGCCAAGGTAGAAAATTTTATACTAGTGGAAGATATGAAACACAATCTTCTGAGTGTTATTCAAATGTGTGACCAACGTCACAAACTTGTGTTTGATTCACATAAATGAGAGATAAGAAATAAAGATTCAGGAAGAGTGGTGGCGATAGCTGTGAGAACTCCAAGCAACATATACGTACTAAGTGAAATTGGAAATGAAGAGTGTTGTTTAGGAAATGAAGATGAAGTTTGGTTATGGCATAGAATAATGGGTCACATAAATTTTGATAAACTTGTCAAGGTCACCAGAAAGGAAGAAGTTAGAGAAATTCCCCATATCATGAAGTCAACAAATACATTATGCAAGAATTGTCAAAAAGGAAAGCAAATGAAGACCAAGTTCAAATCAAAGGAATACTCCACAACAAGACCGTTGGAAATTGTGCACACTAATCTAGTTGGACTTGCTATAACAAAGGGTTTGAAAGGTGACAAATATTTATACTATTGGTTGATGATTATACAAGAATTACTGTAGTTTGTTTTATCAGGAAGAAGTCAGAGGCATCTTAGAACCTCAAAATGTACAAAGAGATGGTTGAAAATTAAATAGATTCAAAAATCAAATGTTTGATATTGAAAAATGGAGGAGAGTTTACTTCAAAGGAATTTATGGACTTCTGCAGTAAGCATGGGATAAAGAGACAATTCTCCATTGCCAAAACACCACAACAAAATGGAGTCGTCAAAAGGAAGAACATGACAAGACAAGAAATGGCTCGAACTATGTTAATGGATTCCAATTTAACAGATGTCTTTTGGGTACAAGCAATGCATACATTAGTTCACATTCAAAACAGAGGAATGCTAAGAAAAAATAGTGATAAAACCCCTTATGAGATGTGGAAAGGAACACCAACGAATGTGAATCATTTCAGAGTTTTTGGAAGAAAATGTTACATTAAAAGAAAATATGGGAAAATCAAAAGTTTGAATCTTGTGTTGAAAAAAGTATACATGTTGGGTACTCTAGCACAAGGAAAGCATACAAATGGTTCTATCTAAGGCTCAAAAAAATTGTGGGAAGCATCAATGTGACGTTTGATGAGATAGGTGGATGAAGGATAAAATAAGAAGGAAAGGATTCAATGGAACAGGTTCAGGAAGAAGAAGTAAAGGAAGAAGCAGCAGAAGAGGAAGATGAAGAAGAGTAGTCAGAAGAAGAAGATCAATATCTTCAAGTACCTCGAAAGACACCTAGTAGACAAATACAAAATAATCATCCATCATGTCATATTATCAGGAACAAATATGCAAGAGTTGAAACTAGAAGAAGAATCCATTCACCAGAATAGCTGCACATGACACTACTATCAATGATTGATCCAAGTAGTTTTGAAGAAGCCATAAAGGATGAATTCTAGATCAAAGCCATGGATGAAGAGTTATATCAGATAGAGAAGAATGACATTTAAGAACTGGTTCAAGGCTAAGGAAAAATAATGTGATCGATACAAAGTGGGTCTTCAAAAACAAATTGAACGAAGATGGACATGTTATCGGGAATAAAGCAAGATTTGTATGTAAGGGATACACTCATGTTGAAGGTATAGACTTTGAAGAGATGTTTTCCCCAATTACTAGAATGGAAGAAATCATATTAATTCTAGCTTATGCATGTTCCAATAATATTGAAGTGTATAAGATGGACGTGAAATCAACCTTCCTAAACATGGGTCTAGAGGAAAAAGTCTACATTGAGAAACCAGAAGGATTTCAATTGTTAGAGAATGAAAATTATGTTTGCAAGTTAAAGAAGGCCTTGTATGGTATTAAACAAGCACCTAGAGCATGGTATTCTAGACCGGATAGATACTTACAGTAGAAAGATTTCAGAAAAGGGAATGAAGACAACAACCTCTACATCAAGGTAAATCAAGATAGTATTTTGTTAATTGAAGTTTATGTTGATGATATTATATTTGGTAGTGATGATGACAAGATGAACCATACATTTGCAAAGGATATGTAGGATAATTTTGAAATGTCCTTACTTGGAGAATCATATACCTTCTTGGGTCTTCAGATATGTCAAAGAAACCAAGGAATTTTTATCTCTCAAACCAAGTTTATCAGAGAAATGTTGAAGATATTTGGAATGGAAGATTGCAAACTAGTCAGTACTCCTATGCAAACTAGTTGCAAGTTAAGTAAAGATAATGAGTTAAAGGATATAGATCAAAGAAAATATATGTAAATGATTCATAGATTAATTTATGTGACATATTCTAGACCAGATATGATGCAAGCAGTTGGACAGGTAGCACGATTTCAAGTAGCACCAAAGGAATCACATGTCTTGGCAGTTAAGAGGATATTTAGATATCTCAAGGGTACAAAATAGTTTGGATTATGGTATCCATATTGGGAAGGTTGCATTGATGATAAAAGAAGTACAAGTGGAGCAAATTTCTACTTGGGTGAGTGTTTAATATCTTTGATCCAAGTGGATATTGGTGGCCACCCACCTATTCCAACTAGCTCCTCTTAACATTTTTTAGTTTAGAACATTCTTCTGTACTTCTGTGTAATTGTGGGTTCTACACTTCTGGGGATGTCTGAATCCATACACATATTCCAAGTGGAGACCGGTGGCCACCCACCTAATCCAACTAGCTTATTTTGGAAGTTTTCATGTCAGCACATCTTTTTGTACTTCCAGGGTCGTTTTGGGGCTCTAAACGATGTTATTTTTTTGGATTGCCACAGTCAAACTGTAGATGGAGTCAGATTTTTATGGCATGATGTGTAGTTATCAATAATACCTTTCCAATGGGCTATCATGTGCCTAAAACAAAGGTCGTATGCAAAAGTTATGACCCTCAGAAGTTGAGGTACCAACTTACCCATCGAGGCCCACATAACTTTTGGCGTGTCATCTACTAGGGTTAGGTTTTGGATCTCTAGGTTTTTGGAATTCATGAGTAATGTTAAAAGGGCCTTTGGAACCTCATTGTAATCATTTTGCTTGGACAGATGTGCATAGAAACCACATCTATTCTAAGAGATAACTACCACCATTCGAGCAATTTGTTTTCAGTTCTACAGTTTTACAGTTTCAGCCTATTTTATTTATTCAATAGAAGTTATTGTTCAATGGATATATGTTGTTGTTATCCATATCTATGTGTTATTGTATTTAGTCCATTATTCCTTTTGTTCCTCTCATAAATCTGGATCAATCTTGTCTAAACAAGAAACAATCATCAATATCATTGTCTATAGTCGAAGCAGAGTATATTGTAGTAGCAACATGTTGTACACAGGTCCTATGGATGAAACAAACACTGAAAGATATATAGGTTGAGTATGATGAGCCTATTATGATATATTGTGATAATACAAGCGTCATCGATATCTCAAAAAATATAGTAATGCACTCCAAGATGAAGCATATTCTGATTAAGTTTCATTTTATACAAGAACAAGTTGTAAAGAATAACATTCGAGTTGAGTATGTTGGGACCAAAGAATGGATTGCAGATATATTTACAAAACCACTTCCAAGGGAAGCTTTTGAGTATCTTTTCTAGAAACTTGGTATAGTTTCTGCCCCACAATGACTTTTAAATGTTATTCTTATATGTCATAGATTTACATGAGGAGCACCATGAAGAGGATAGAGGAAAATTCAAATAGGGGGAGTATCCCTAAGGAGAGTTCATTCAGGGGGAGTAGCCCTGACATGAAGTTGCCTTTTCCATTGATTTCAAAGGGGGAGAGATTCATCACATGCATGGAGAGAAAGAACAAAGGCATGATTCCAAGGGGAGTGATGGTCACAGGGGGAGAATGAGTGTCATGAGTTGCATCAGAGTGTTGCCATCAATGCCAAAGGGGGATATTGTTGATTAATTGGGTTGGTTTTCATTGATGTCAACCCTGAAAAGAAATTATGGTAGCCCCATAACTATGGATAAGAGACACATGTTTGTCTGAGGTATTCTGTAATGAATATTAGTGCAATTATAGGAAATACTATCATAGATGGATAGTATATGTTGTGTTGTTTCAAGTGATATGTGGTACGCCACGTAGTTCTTCACGGTTGAGGAGATATGGCTTAGTGAAGTTGGAGAACCCTCATGAGTTATCTAGAAGACCCTAGAAGGTCAAATAGGTCAATTATTCTAGAAGATCCTAGAAGAAGTTTACAAGTCAAAGTGGTTGTAACTAGGAGTTAATCATGAGTAAATTTGTTGCAATACAAAAATAATTAAAAATAAATTAGTTTCAACAAGAAGTGGCGAGTTTTCTATTTATGGTAAAGTGGTTACAAATGGGTAAAGTAGTTAAAAGTGGGTTATCCCTAAAAGAAGGAATTTGGGTAAAATAGTTAGAAGATAACCCCTAATGGAAGCTACTTGGAAAGTATAAATAAGAGAGAAATGGTCTCTCATTACCACCTAATTTGAGCACATTGAATATCTCTTTTGTGAATTTTTATGGACATGTATAATTGATAAATTCATTGCAAAGAGTCTGAAGTAGCGACAAGAGAAGTTGCAAGTTACAAAAGGTTGAGACTGTGGGTACTAAACTAGGATTTTACTAAAGACATCCGTAGGCTACAGTACTAGAATGGTGCGAACATATGCGGGCCATAGTGGGACAAAGCACAGATACTCGTGGGATTAATGAATCCAAAGCACAGATCTGTTGCCAAAGCTAAAAAGAAAGATCAGATCTATCTTAAGTTATAGGTTGCTGAGCAGAGAAGAAGCTACAGGAAGGTCCAACAATGAGAAGGTACAACATAACTATCTAGAATAACAAAAGGTATGTTATATGCTTCTCTTAAGTAGATCTTTGGTGAATTCTTGGGGTATATCCTTGGGAGATTGAGCTCTTGTTCATGTGGGAATATTGTTGGTATGGTATATTCTGTATCCAACAGATCTATAGGGATACATTGATATCATATTGGTTGTTTGTTGTTGGGATACTTCATTGAGCATCTTGTTAAGACATATCCTATGCTATTTGAAGTATGGTTGATGGTTTATGGTTGAGACATAGTGTTATCAGTGCAGGATGGGTTTGCATAACAATGAGGGTTTGATGTATGGTTAATGTAAGGGGTCTGTATATCACATGAGTTTTGTAAGACATATGTATGAATCTAGTACATGGTTGTGTTAGATCTACTTGGATATTGGATGAGTATTGTTTCTATTAGATCATTCAATTTGTGAGCAGATATAGAGTGATCAAACAGTGACAGAGACTTAGACAATGACAAAAATAGAGAGACAGTGAGAGTGTTAGTGTACTAGCAGATTTTTTTGTTAGTCCACGAGTTGCAGTAACCGGAGCCATGGACATCCACGAGTTGTAGTAGGGAAAGATGCGGATACCCACATGTTGCAATATAGACAGGTCACATATTTGCATGAAAGTTTTGAAGAAGTTTGGTACAAGTTGGGACATGATTTCAGTGATAATGTTTATTTAGTGACAGTGACAGGTTGTCTACATTTGGCATTTATACTTTAGGGAGGTTTGTACGAAGCACAGATAGGTGGTTGCAGCCACCTTCCAGTTGTATCAAGAGAACATAGGGGGTTTTATCCTCCTTCTAGTTGTAGCGAGAGAATTGGGGAGTTGGAGGTTCCCTCGTGTTGTAGCCTGAGAATATAGGGGGTTGGAGCCTCCTTCCAGTTGTAGCTGGAGAACAAGGGGAGTTGGTGCTTCCAATGAATGTATTTTTTAAAGACATATAGGAAAAATGATTATGTGGTTTTTTCTCGCATTAGGTTTCCACATAAAAATATTGGTGTACTATGTATGTGTATCATTTCTCATTGTTCATGGTTTATTTATTCTACACTTGTTGAATGATATTGATAAAACTGATCATAAATATATATTGTGGTTAAACAGGATTAAAAATCACTATTTCTAATTCACCCCCCCTCTCAGTAATACAACACTTGTTCTGCTGCTTAAATTTCTATTCAATTTTGACAATGTATCGATAAGTGGATCCCAGTGATGAGATGTCCAAAAACTCCATTTCAATTTGGATGTACCTGTGTATATCTCCAAGGTATTCTAGAGCCAGATTTCGCTTGGATTATTTGATAACCGACTTAATGCATAAGGTATGGAATGTATTTGTGAACTCCAACACTGTTTGGCCCCTCTCTTGACTTTGTGTGGTCCATCTCATGTATTGGCCATCATAGTTTCCAACAGGGTAATATTGTTCCTCCCAAGTGGGTTCGACCTCAAACATTTCAGACTCCTTTGTGGAATTTTTCTCATAGTAATTTTCCCACCAATATTTGACATGGGGGACAAACTTAAGGAGTGCAAAGGTGATCTTTTGTCTATCAAAAAAATTGTGGAAAAAGAAATAACCTTCTAGAAAATTTAACCACGTTTCCAAAGAATCCGCATCTATTTGACCTTCAAACATGGGAATATCAAAATTAACTTGTACCTTGAAATGGGCGACACTTCCAAAGTGGTTGCTTTATGAAGACATGTCTGTTGTTTTCGGTAGTCATCGAAGAATTTGGGAAAAACTCTCCATCATTTTGTCCCTCTGTCACGTGAGGGATTCCTTGAGTAATAGATTGATAGGATCTCTTGATCCATCATCTCTCTTTTCTTCCTCCATGGGAGTAATAGATTGATAGGATCTCTTGATCCATCATCTCTCTTTTCTTCCTCCATGGGAGGTCGCTTGGGCTAGTTTTCCTCAAGAGAAACTATCTCGAAACTCAACTATCTATACCTTGACCTCGTGGGGGACATGCACTAAGAAATGACAAGGAGCATCCTGCTCTGATACCACTGATACAGATTATTTTGAGAATGAAATGAAGGCGGATATATAACAATGAAATATAGAGAAATATTGCAAGAAACATAGAGATATAGTAATACACAATTTCTATTATTGAAAGAAATGTTCAAAGATTGTAAATACAGAGTGAATGAACTTGCTAGAATGGTGGCAACTTATCTTTGATAAGAGATCTGATAGATAATATCATTCTCCAGAAGATGATGTTTACAATGAGGCTCCAAAGTCCATTTTAACATAGAGAAAATCCAAAACCCTAACCTCGGAAGATGAAATGCCAAAAGGTTTGTGGGCCCCGATAGAGGTAGTTGATACATCAAATTTACTAGGGTGTAATTTTTGCATATGATATCCATTTGGGCCACATGATAGCTTGTTGGAAAGGTGTAGCCAAGAAGAACACATTCCAATTTGGCCCAGGCAAGAGCTTTGAACTATCGCTTGGGCCCCCAAACGTAAAAAAAAATGTCGTTTAGGGCCTCAAAATGTCCCCAAAAGTTTGGGAACCAAAAAACTGTAGAAAAACTACCAAGGTGGACAAATTGTATTTCGAGCCAGTGGAATAGGTGGGTGGCCACCAATATCCACCTGGATTAGAATGACACCATTTCCACTAAAGAAAATTTAATTTATTTTTCTAATGTATGTCATAACATAGGTGCAAATGATATTGATATATGCATGCGATCATTTGCTGATTCTTTAGAAGGGAAAGTTGTTGCCAAATCAACCAACTAATTATTTATTCCATAATCAACCAAAGGCTATTCTCTCTAGGGATTGGTGTAATTTTTGTGATGATAACCATGAGGAAAGTACTTGTGAGGTTAAGAAAAGAGCATATGAGCGTATCTTTGGAAAAAATATTGAAATAACTATTGTTGCCTTGGATTGGGCTCTCGAGGAAGAAGTATTGTTGGTGGATACCAATAATAAATCTTATGCAAATAAGGGAAGGGGAGGTAACCCTAATACTACCTTTTCTCCTAGTTCCTCTTCCCAAAGCGCAAACCCTCAGGTTGTCACGAAAACTCAAAGTCTAGAAGCATCGATCTCTTTTCCTCCATCCAGATATAACATTCTTAATCAAATAGCTAATATAAAAGTAGATGCATATCTCTTGGACATGGTCACCATCCCAGAACAACAACATATGAAGAGTTATATGGAAGGTAATACTTCTTCAATAACTAGTCTATTTTGAAAAGCACGATGGAGATGATTCACATGTAAATAGAGTAGGTGTAATCATTTTAGGAATCCTGTAAAAAACCCTCCTTTTTATATTTCTATAAAAATAATGGATATGATAGCTCATTGTTGCTTAATAGATGGTAGATTTGGCCCTAGTGTCACGTCCAATATTTTTATGGAAGAACTAGTACTCTCTTGTACAAATGAAAACGCGAGAATCATGTTGTCCTATAATAATCAACACCAATCAACAATCGATGAGATTAAGGATGTAACTCTAGTCCTTTGTGCCCATCCTAAAATTAGAACCACATTGAATATTCAAGTAATTGACATGCTCGTTAGTAACTACTCAATTATTTTGGGAAGAGACTAGCAGGACTTGACTAGTGGTTATTTATTGTTAGATGGTTCACACTTATATATTCCCAAAAAAGGAAAGACCATTATTTTTTTAAGGGAAGGACAAATCTCACCATATAATGAAAAAGTTCCTCAACCCAATGTGAATTATATTGAGGAAGATATGGGTGTGTATTCTATTTTTTTTGATGAAGATGATGCTTCTCTTGAACAACCTTATGATTATGAAGATGGGATGTGGCATATGCACTTTGATGGTGCATGTTCAAGTGAAGGTAATGGAACATACATTTTATTATACTCTCTTGTAGGTAAAATTTATAATTTTCCTATAGATTAGAATTTTCCTATACAAATAATGTCACTGAATTTGAAGCCTTGTTGTTAGGAATAGAAAATGCTTACAATCTAGGTTATTATCATCTCATTGTCTTTGGAGATTCAGAACTTGTTGTCAGTTTGGTAAGAAAGATCTATAATACTACTAACACGTTACTGAAAATATACACCCAAGTTGTTTGGACTTTAATTCAAAATATGTTGTATTTTAACATCAGCCACATCAAAAGGGAATTGAATTCCATAGCTGATAGGTTGGATATTTTTGTAGTCTCTCCTACAAGGCAATAATTGACTCAAATACATGATTGCACATTTTTATCTTTATATTGAACCCATCTTCCTAACAATGTGGAATGATGGTAGGTCTTCCCTGATGTTGAAATCATTTGTGTTTTCTTACATAATGAGCTTTACAAGCCCAAGGAAATCATTTCACTCGAAAACAATAAAATTCCTAAAGGGCTATCTCCTCTCGAGGACTCATTCTCAACTAGCGATGTTAGCAACAATAAAGATCATAAGGAAGAGGAGTTAAAGTGGAAAATAGGAGAAATCATTCCAATGAACATTGGAACTCAATAGCATCCAAAAGTTTTAAAAATCAGAGCCCAATGTTTTGAATATGAAAAGAAGAAATTCATGGATTTATTTCGTTAATTTAGAGATGTTTTTGTCTTGTCTTATGAGGATCTTTGTGGTTTTGATCCTAGTGTCATCCAACATGCTATTCCAATTAAGGAAGAAGCAAAACATGTTAGGAAAAAACAAAGGCCTATTAACTCTACTTTTGAAGCTACAATTACAAAAAAAGTGGAAAAGTTAATAAATGCTCATATTATTTTTCCAGTTAAATACTCTGAGTGATTGTCTATTTTGGTTCTTGTATGGAAAAAGAACGATCAAATTTGTTTATGTGTTGATTTTCATGCACTTAATAGAGATAGTGTTAAGGATAACTTTCCCCTTCCTAATATGGAAATGATATTGCAGCAAGTAGCAAGATCACCGACGATGTCCTTACTTGACAATTTTTCATGTTATAATCAAATTAGAGTCAAGAGGGAAAACAAATATAAAGCCACTTTCACAACTCGATGGGGTACCTTTGCTTATGAACAAATGAATTTTGGATTAAATAATGCACATGCCACTTTTTAGAGAGATATGCAGATATATTTCAACGATCTTGTCGGTAACATAATTCATATTTATCTTGATGACTTGATTATTTATTCTACAAACTGATCAGATCATTTTGACCATCTTAAAAGAGTCTTTTTGCAATGCATAAAATTTGGCATGTCTCTAAATCCTTCAAAATTTGTTTTTGACATCACTCAAGGTAAACTTCTTGGTCTCATTGTTTCAAATTCAAGGATAAACATTGATCCTGAGACGGTTACCAACATTCTAAACCTTCCAGACCCTACACCTAAAAAGGAAATTCAATATTTTATGGGTAGAATTAACTTTGTTAGAATATTTGTTCCTAATTTCGTTGTAATGGTTAAGTCTATTCATAACATGCTGAAACATGATCAATATTTTTCATGGAATGAGGATGTTGAAAAATATTTTGTAGGAATCAAAAAATCAATAAGCTCTGGACTAGTCCCGACGAAACCGGATTTTGATAAATAATTTATTATCTATACAAACTCAACAAAAGAAGCAATTTTTGATATTATTCTGCAAAAATATGATCAAAACAACAAACAACATATAGCTTACATGATCTAGAGCCTATTTGATGATGAAATCAAATATTCTCTTATTGAGAAACATACTTTTTCTCATGTTAAGGCTATAGAAAAATTTTGCCACTTTATTCTTGGCAATCATACATGAGTAAAAGTCCCTTTACATACTGTCAAGTTTTGATTTTCACAAACTCATCTTTCAAGAAAACTTGCACATTGGCTTGGAAAAATCCAAGAACATGATTTAATGATCACAACATAAAAAAAAATCAAGGGACGAGACTTAGTAGTTCAGTTGGCTCAACATCTTGAACCAAGTGATTCTTATGAAAACGATGAAAATGCCTTATCAACATTGTTTTTTATTAAAAATTAGAATCTTTATCTTGTCGGGTATCCTTGGTATAAGGACCTTGTTTATTATTTACAATTTCAAAAGTTTCTTGATTATCTTGAATCTCAATAACGCAAGATGCTCCGCCTTGAAGCCTCTAAATATATGATCTTAGGAAATTATTTATTTCATAGATCTGTTGATGGGTTGTTATTATGATGTATAAACGACACAAAAAATCAGAAAATATTGAAATAAATCCATGGATAAGAAGATTCAAACATCCATATCGATGGCCACTTTGCAGAGAAAGCCATTTCCTTTAAAATTTTGAGAACAAGGTATTATTGGCCTTACATTTTCAGAGATTCTTTTAAATTCATAGGGGCTTGTGATAAATGTCAAAACTTTGTTGGTAAAGAACAATTTTTTCCATGCCCTTGCAATTTGTTCTTCCTAATTTTCCATTTTCAAAATGGGGTTTAGATTTCATTGGCCCTATCAATCCTCCATCTTCTATTGGGTATATTTTTATACTTACAACAACATATTACTTTACTAAGTGGATTGAATCTATACCACTCAAGCATGCACAAGATGAGAAGGTCATCTCTTTTCTAAAATCTAACATATTTTCTCGTTTTGGTCTTCCTATTGAAATTATTTCAAACAATGGACCAACTTTTATTTTTGCAAAATTCACTCAATTTATTAGTAAATTTGGTTTCAAAAATTTTATTTCTTCTACCTATTATCCGCAAGGAAATGGGAAAGATGAATCCACTAATAAAAACTTGGTCAAAATTTTAAGGAAGATTATAGATGATAAACCCCACGAGTGGAACACACTACTCACATATGCACTTTGGGTAGATCAGACCACTACGAAGTCTAGCACTGGTCATACCCCATTTAAGATTTTATATGACCAAGAGGCTATTATTCCTAGAGAGCTCAAACTTACCTCTCTTCAATTAACATTACAGGCTGAAGAATTAAATACAACAGATATTTCTCAAAGAATAAATGTCTTTCTTTCCTTGGAAGAACAAAGAAACCATGCTTCAGAAAATCCGAGGAAATGGCAACAATTCGTTAAAAAATATTTTGATAAAAAATCTAAATCCTTGTTTTTGAAGCTGATGAGAAAGTGTTGCTATGGGATTCTGTGCACATTGATAAAGGGAAACATTCTAAATTTTAGAATCTTTGGTTGGGTCCTTACAAAATTACCTCTGTCATAGGCAATAATTCATACTTATAAAAATACATGGAAGGGCGATTGTTTTCATATACTACAAATGGTTCGCATTTAAAGCATTATGTTGAACCGAGATGATTTGATAGATCACATTTCTAATGCCTTTTGTATATACTTCTTTTGAGTTGTACTTATTTTTTTTATATCTATATAGTTGATTTTCATTTTGAATTTTATCAGTTTCGAGCTTTTTGTTTTCTTTGGCATTATTTTTTAGTCAAGCTGAATAACTTAAGACACTTATTTTGTCATGTTGATTGCAAAAATTTGCTGATTTGATTTGAAATTGATAAGAAAAAGAAAATACAAATGATCCTCTTTTGGTTCTTAATGCTACTTATGTAGTAGTTTCCTATGCCTACAAATTTCTTGTTGAAACATCATGTGCAAGCTTTTCCCATTTTCTTCTTTTTCGTTCTTCCCTCCTTATAGTTTTCTTTTTCAAGAGAATATTAGAGAAATTATTGATAGTTCCTAACAAATTATGATTCCAAAAAAACCAAATATTCTTTGATTTTAGCCAACTAAAAATTGCCTACCATGTGGAGTCGTCGGATGTTGATTCACAAAACCACCACTAGCATGCAAATTGTTGCAAGACATATATTAAAAGCTATTAATAAATACAACTATTAGGTGTGACCCCTAGTGAGAAAAAGAAAAAGAATGACAATGCACTAAATCTTCATATGTTCAAGTCATTGGTGTCATTCAATTTACTTAAGTTTGGTTGAGGCATCTTCCTCCATCAATGATTATCAATATGCATTTATATACATAGTTGTCAAAATTATGGTGGTTGGAAAAAGTGAAAAAGTATTGTCATAATTTTCTTTCATCACATTAGAATGGTCATCCATAGAATATAAATATGCTAATGGTTATGGTTTTTGTTAAATTATTTAAAAGTTGTTTGCATGTGACAAATGTTTCTCATGGAATATACAAAGTTTTGTTGCAAATTATAAGTGTAGTCTCGTCACTTGAAAAGGTGGTTCGATTATATTACAACATTCGACGTGCAATGGTATTCAAAGTATACGACACAACTTTGCATGTTATATGAACAATATCGAGCTCATACATACAACACTTAATTATTTTGGATGGGTGGAAATTGTGGTTATATTAGCGAAGTTATATTATGGAATGACACATATGGTATATTGGAATGTTGGTTGATTGCGTTGTTTATTTGGCATTGTTTCAATAGAATTGAATTTTTGTTTTAATGTTACAAAACTTAGCCATAAGTTTTGAGCCACCATCTTGTAAGCATTTATGCCAACTGACATGGCATGTGGTCCCTTGCCCGAGAGGCATGCTGCGATTGGTTGTTGTGTTGGTTGTATTGGAAAGTTTTGTTGAGTTGGCAAAGTTCTTACCACTTGACAATATTGAAAACTTAGTGGTGATTGACATGCATGATTGACCCTCATTTTACTTGGGTTTTGGCATTGTGCACCCAAGTCTTTGGTTTTCTTTGTTGTGATAGAAAATTGGTTCATAGAGCATGAACCCTGGCGGTTTTGGGTAACAAATTCCCTTCAATCCTAGTCTATAAGGTGCCATTTTGCAAAGGTATGAGGTTTTAGTTTGTTTTACATCTAGTACTACAAAATTTGTCGTACAATGGTTGTTTTTGGATTTGGTTTGGCATTGTTGTTGCATAAATGTTTTCTTTCCCCTCTTATCATTTTATTGTAAAGAAATAAATGATTTATTAGTTGTAATCACTTCATTTCATCATACCACTTTCCATTTCGTTTTGTGTCAAAAAATAATTTTTGTTACAGTCTTTGTTTACATTTGAGGTTTAAAAACGAAACCTCTAAAGCATGTTGAGAAATCCCATCATTCTTGCACAACGTTGGTATGTTTGGTTTGTTAAAAAATAATTGTGATATGACTTGAGCTTAACAACCATTGCACTAGAATCATTTTGGGTTTCAATTTATTTGATTATATAGGTGTCCTCTCTTTCCTGTAGAAAGATAAATTACATAACTATGTCACTGTTTTGATCTTGAGTATCACCATGGTTTACTTTAACTAGAACTTTGTCTTTAATTTCATTAATCTTGGTTGAGATATTTTATAAATACCAATTCAAAGGGTTAGCTAGAGTCATTTATTGCATGTTTACAATGACATGATACCCTTTCTCATTTCCTGGCTTGTGGGTTCATAAGTTTTGTAACCTAGTTCGAATATTAAAAAAATTTAAAAGAAAAGGATCAGGTGATGAACTCGACCTCTCTACAACATATTTCGAAGTCATTTGTTTTGAATGTCAGTGAATATATCCTATTTGTTGGTTTTGAAACCCTTTTCAAACAAACAAAGAAATTTGAACCCTAAATATCATATGTGTTATACGATTGACAATGGTTCGCTTAGACATATCCACCGTTTATTACAGGTTTTTTATTGTGGCTTTCAGTCAAAAAATAAACAAAGATAGGGTTGGCCTGATTCATTGTTATGATGGTTGATAACAATGATAAAAAGTGTTGTGAGTATAATGTGAAAGAGGAATTTGATGATTGAGGCAAAAGTAGATTTTTCAATTTTTGTAAGTGCATAAATGATGACCAAGTTATGAAATGACTACATTCAATGGTTCATGTTGATAAAAGGGTGATGAAAAAAAACAAAGGATAATTATATAGACTCCATTTCCCTTCATCAATATCATTTTTCACAAGTTGTTCCTCAAAATTCCATTCATTAATTTCTTGTTCTTGTCAATTTCTTGTCTATATAATTTAAAAGTGAAGTTTTTTTATATAAGTTATGGGTGATTGGTTTTTAGCTTGGGAACATATTTATAATGTTTGACTAGAACAAAGGTGGTTAAAATGTGATAATAGAAGCACGTTGAAGTTTATTGTTATATAAGTTCAATTTCCTTAATCAATTTCAATTTTCATAAAATTATTCCCTAAATCTCACTGTCATTTATTTCCATTCACCATTTTTAGTCCCACTTATATAAAAGAGGAATGTTGGATATGTTCATCATGGTAAAGCAGAAAGTAAGAGACAAAATTTTATTAACTCCCAGACATTTGTTATGGATTTTTGAATAAAAGATGGGAATATTTATTTTGATAATGATAAAACATTCATGGATTGCAGACTTGGATATTGGATGTGGTTGATGAATATTATGATTCTATCCCTAATTCAATTTATCCCTTTTCATTTCTCATTTATGTTTTATGGTTGTGTCAAGATAGATCCAATCGAGTCATTTAGATAAATTGTATTAGATGTTTTTATCTTATTGTTGCTTTATACTTATTTTAATTGGATTATCATGGTTATATATGAGATTTTTCAGTAGATAAAGGAGGCCAAATGTTTTTGGCAAAGAGGAAACAAGAGGTTACAATTCTCCATTCACTTTGATGCATACTCTAAAGAATTCAATCAACTTTTGCAAATAGGTTTCTTGAACCTAGTTGGGAAAAGAGCCTTACGACCTCCTCCTTAACCTGAAATACCACCATTGCATCCTCATACTATCATTTTTGGCATACCAGTGCAACCACATGTATCCTTACCGCCAAAAGTTTGAGTCAATGCTGGTTGGAATGATATTGTACTTCCTCCCCAAAGTCATTTTGACAGATGGCCCACAATGTATTTTCCATTACCTCCTCCTCCTCTTAAGAAACCAGCTGAAGAAATTGCATCAATGACATCACAAGCTCATTTAGCTCATCCCTTAAAAATACTTAAGTCAATTTCTCAAGAATTTGAACCTACTAAAGGAAAAAAATTGGCCAATTCTGCTAAGTCTGACCAATTTGAGACATCTTCACATTCAATTGCATCTCATTCCCAACACCCTAGACATGAAAACAAACATATCCCTTTTAGAGACATGCACCCAGAGGCATCATCAATTAAAGGTAAAATGCCTATCAAGGCAGATTCATAGGTGCTCAAAGTGGTAGATTATAAAGATAGTGGACATAAGCAAACTGCCTCACATAAAAAGCATGATTTTTTTTTATTTTGTCATGTTTATTTTGATTTGACTATTGGGATAGACTTCACTTATTTTTGGACATGAGATATTTTGAACAACAATTATTTTTCGACAACATAATGACTTTTTTTAGCACACACACACACACACACACACACACACACACACACACATATATATCACAAGTGTTCTTTGGAATACTTTATTGTGGGCTTATTGGATATTTATATGTTATGAAATTTTGATTGGCATGGATGCATATTTATCTATGGAGGAACATGGTGATAAAATATAGATACATAGGGGGGTCCCCACCTATTGGTTAGTATTTATTATACCGTTATCATCAATTATTAATATTTATTTATAATTTATCCCTATCTAACTAAAAGTTCCTTAAGTAACTTAACTAAAAGTAGTTGCAACTACCCAAAACTACTTTTGGAGAACAAAAGAAGGACTTGAGGAACAAGCAAAGGAGCATAGAAGCACACAATCTAATAAGGTTTTCTCTTTCTCTATAATGAGATAACAATAGTACTTCATTCATTTCTGAATCACTTAAAGGATGAAATCTTCTTGTTGGTAGCAGGGTCTTATAGAAGGTGGCAATAAGAAGGACCAAGAAGCATAAATTATTGACATGCTTTAGAAGGTTGACCATTTTTTTGATAGTTTGTTAATTTTTATTGGATTTATGAATTAGTCAAGACAGTGACATATTGTGGCTTGTTGATCCAGTTTTTCTTAGTCTTAGTTCTACTTAAAAGGCACTAGTCATATCTGTGTGATGTAACATTCCACCTCTTTCTTCTAAGTCTTATTCTGGTCCTTACCCAATCTAGGGTATGAAAGAATGGTTTTGGTTGTAATTTAGAAATGAATTAATAAAATCATTGATGGTTTTGGTATCAACTTTGGTTTTCGTGTGTAATACTTATTTCAGATTTTGTTTTATGAATGTTTCAATAAATTTATTATAAATTTTCGTTGCAAACATTTCTTTATTTTATTTTTTCAAAACACAACATAAAAGACAACATTAGGCCCATGTTCACATTAGTTGAGGACTAATTGATATTTTTGCTAAAGACTATAAACATAGGGTAATAATTCCACCTATTTTTCTTTATCCCAACAAGATTCTAAAATGTTGGTATAAGGACATCCATTCCTTTTCATCAACAATGGTTACTCCAATGTCCTTTTTGTCTTTGGAATTGCCAAATTTTTATATGGTTCTTGTAAACCTGATCAAATTACATATGGGGATAGACATCAACTACTCTATTTTTTGAATCGCTCAGGCACCTAAGGAATGTAACTTCATTTTTTTCTTAAATATAAGCTACATATTTTTTTTCTGGGAAAATAAAAGTCCAAATCATTGTTTCCTGTTATTGCACAATATTTAGATTGGGAAAATACCAACCCAATCCATGGAGGTGTGACAACGATGTGAGTACCTACCCACTGTCACCTTAGATAGACACTCCCCTCGCTTAAGTGATGATGAAATCACCACAAGGGCGGAATCTCGGTGACCCTAGGGGGATTGAGATGAAAAGTGATATGATGATGAGTGAAACCCCTATAGGTCATGCTTGGAGATGAACAAGATCTTGTAAAAGAGTCTTGTGAAGGAGGAGAAGGTGTCCAAGAGTTTTTTACCTACAAAATAATGTTAGCCCTGCCCGGAACAAGACAAATGATCATAAACCAATCCTTAAATCAAATGGGAATCAAAAAGATAATCTTGATGTCCCAAATTGCAGCAATATGGAAGTATATAGATCAACAAATAAATTTTCTACTAGTTGCAAAATTAACCATCCAAAACATCAAATAATTATTGGGTGATAAAGCCCTAATAATGTAGATAATATCCCAATACTTAAACATAAGTTTTGATGGAAAACTAGGGCTGCAAAAAGATGTTATCAACAATATATTAAGGAAGCCCTGTAGTTGTAGAAATTTTTTTCTACAATAGAAATTTCTAGCCAATGAAATTCACAAGAAAATCACTTCAATGAAAGCCCTTGACAAGAAGAATAATTAGTACTATTTACTTGCAATTTTCAGCGGTAGAAAGAGTGACAAAAGATGATGAAAGAGAGTTTGGAACAACCCTAATGGTTGAGCTATTAGTTTATAATAGCAAGAGAATCACTTGACTAAAGGAGATGCCTTAGAGGCTCAAGCAAGCTTATAACTTGAAGAACAACTTCCAACTTAAACAATTGCAAAATCTCTATTTTTCACGTATACCAATGTAATGATTTTAGATCTCCAATGCAAAATAGACTACTGCATTATCAATTGTGAGATGGGGTATCTTGTTGTGAGAGCTAGTAAAATTTTTTACTCCTCCTAGAAACCTTTCCAAATTAACTTATCCAAGACAAATGTGATAGATTTTAGTGTAGGGTGTATGCCTTTATAATCCTCCAAGGGTTTAGACAAGAACAACCATGAAACAAGAAGAGAAAACCAACAATATGAAAAAATTTCCTTACCAATTCCACTAGATAGAAATATAAACCATATCCTACCAAGAATATTCCATGAAAAACAAATAACAAGCATCCAAGAGAGAAAGCGCACTACTTCTCCCACAAGAGACAAGTACTAGCATTCAAAATAACATAAGAGAGAGAAAGTGTGATTTTCCGAAGAGGGGCGAAAATTTCGGCCAAGAGATATGTAATTATCAAGTGTGTTATGTCAAAATGAAAGTGACAAGGACTTATTTATACATGACCTTGTAAAAAAAATTCGTCCACTTAACTTAGGGTAAAACACAAATTAGGGACGTCAGCCTGCTAATTTTCCCCTTTACAAATTATAATTTAATTTTACAAAAGAAGGAAGCCCTAAAAGATGATGTCATGGATTTTAGGGGTGACGTTTTGGCATAGTGAGCAAGTCGTTGAGCTATTTGAGGGAGACGTTGGCCCTCCAAAGGCCAATTCTTCAAGGCACAGGAGTATTCCTTCATCAAAACATACCAAGCCATCATCACATCATCCATCACCATCAAACCTTATCCTTCCAAGTGTGACGTCATGCCCCAGAAGAGAAGGATAAGGCCCCCAAAGGCAAACGTTGGGGTTGGGAAAGCTAGTGAGTCACCTCCAAGGGATACTCAAGTGCCTCCAAAGGGAACATCCCTCATCCAATCCATGCAAAGGAGAGGGGGTGCATCATCCAACCTATGGGATTCCTTCCCCAAGTGACCTTGTGCCTCCACGATCAAGCTTTCACCTATCAAGGACCTCCAAAGACAAGAAAGTACGCCCTCCAAGGGTCCACAAGTCACAATCATGGATGATTTTAGGGGCTAAATTTCTCTCATGGGCTAATTTTCCATGGTTTTTCCAAAAACGAGATTCGTTATTTTAAAAATCATTCGCCTAAATTCTATAGGATAAAATTATTTTACCTTAAAAATCACCAAATTTTTATAAAAACTATATAAAATTCTTATAAATTTGAATATTTTTACAAAAATATAGCCAAAAATTTATAGTTGGAATATGAAAGATTAGTAAGATTCACCAAGGTTTCTACATTTTAAAACAAATTTCCATCCTTAAAATCATCCCTAGTCACAATATCATCCCAAGTAATCCATATCTAATAAGATAACCTCCCAAACATGTGCATTGAATCCCCGCTTTTCAAAATAAACTAATGCTCAAAGACCTTATACAATTTTCCAAATTTAGATACGGGAGGGGTGTCATAGTGCCCTATTGGGTGAACCAATTCCCCAAGTAGGGGATGTTTCCAAGCATAAACCTCTCTAGGTATTGTAATGAATATGAGGTGGATGGGGTTATACTTCTAGGTATGGGGTTTCATAACATAAAAGGGCTCGTATTGTCTCATTTATGGGCACCTTTTTTGAGGGATAGCCACATCCATTCTCTCTTTTTGTTTTTGAAGCATATTTTTCCAAACCCTTTATTAGACATTTAATTTGCAGGTGTTCCCAAGTTGAAGACAATAAGGGGAACTAAAAAGGAAATACATAGCCCACATACACTCTATCTTGGTAGTACCTTTGCAACCATGCTTCCCCAAGTTGAAGTCAATAAGGGGCACTAAAAGGAAAGACATATCCCACAAACTCTCTACCTTGGTTGGCATGGTTGTTTACTTAGTTATTTAATTTATGGGTCCTTTATTATTTTGGTAGAAGTGTTTCATTTCTCTCGGTATCCTAGGGTGAGCTTATATTGCATGATGTTTTTGCTAGGACACCTTTGAGCCTAATGGCCCCTTATTCCCATAAATTGAGGTACATGCCCTTCTTGAGTCAATAAGCCCGAAAACCTAAAAGGTTGGGAGACAGAGGGGAAGAAGTGATGGAATATGGAAAGTATGAGCGATAATGGTACAATGAACCTTCAAGGATCCCCCCTAGTAGTAACCCTTTCCCTAATGGTGGCCACTTACTAGGAAACCATGACACTCACCAAGGTGAAATAAGGAAAAAACATAATTTCCAAGTAAATGTCTTCGAAATCAAGAAAGGATTTTTTGCAACATGTTCAAATCCTTGAATTATTAGAATGACACTTACCACAATACTAAACTTGTTACCTCATAGAGAAAGACCCAATGTTCTCTCTGATCCAAGATAGGTGTGGTGGATGCTTCTACCATCAATCAGATGGTAATGTGTGGTGAATGAAGGGCTCTGTGTGCTAGGTTGCCTCTCGCTACTCCATGTCTACAACCTAAGGGCCTCAAGACATCATCCCCTTAGTTATCCATATAGATGGGGGATAACATATGGATCCTACTCGGGGACATGTGCTCATCGTAGAGTGCATGAGAACCTCAACATATTCTGGTAAGACCCATGCCTACACACACTGAAACCAACAAATTGTGGATATCTAGAGTGGCTCACTCACCATTTGTCCATATAATAAAAAAAATCAAAATTTGAACTAATATTTAAAAGAAAATTTTGCATTTTTTCAAAACTTCTAAACTAACATGAAATATGATGAAAGAAAGAGATGTAAAGTAACTATGCAATAATGCAATTAGAGAAAAATGAAAAGTTATATATGCCATGCAAACATAAGTAGATGCAGTTAGACTATCATGAGTAAGAAAATGCAGATGAAAGGGAAAGAAAATGACCTACCTACTTACCTGGGGCCTGGGGCTTCAAGAAGTCAGTTTTCTTGGTAGGGTCAGAGAAGAGACCCATCAACTAGTAATGGCATCTTTCTCCCATCCATGGAAGAAAAGTAGTAGCTTCCCTTCTCAAACTTCTTCTCGATGATTTAAGGGCCAAGCCATAAAACATCATTCTTTTGATCATACTTGGGCTCACCTCTCTTCTTGTCCCACATGAGTGCAAGGCTCCCTTCACTAAAGTTGATGGAAGGTATGTTTTCAATGTAAGGTTGTGAAGGTGGTTCTTCCTTGACCATATCTTTGATAGCTTGTTCTTACTCTTTATCTTTCATAGCTTCATCTTTCTTGAGTATTTTGTTGGATCTTGGTTCTTTTCCTTGGAACTCTACAAGATTTCTTTGTATTTGTCTGTCCTCGGAAGAAGGGTATCTATGCAATATTCTTGTGCAAAAGGTAAATCTCATGGATCATACTCAATGATCTGTCGATGCACATAAAATTCACATTCACTGTGAAAATCAAGGTGGTTCAAGTCCATCACATGCTTCTTAACTACTTGTCGCCCATAGAGAATCTCAAAGGTACCATCCCCCATGGGAATATGTGCATGAGTAAGGTCCATGCTAAGAAAAACACCAAGAGTGGCAACCCAACTCCTCGATAAAATCATACCCCAAGCATATGGGACATTGATCACCACTATGTTCATAATGAGGCTCACATGAGGGAAATCATGTAGATGTACTTCCACATATTCTATAACATCATACACTTTCACCTTCTTTGAATCTGTTATCACCATAACGATTATGCTTGAAATCCGAGTTTAAATTTGGCAGGTGAGTAAAGCAATATAGAGACATGGCATCATTTGGAGGCTCATGTCATATGTGGCAGCAATGTGGCAAATATGGCGGGAGCGCGAATGAGGGAACCCCACAGACCGTTGATCTTGAAGTAGCCCAGATCAACGGTTGAGACCCATATCGGGCGACAAAATAGCACAGAATTTAATTATGCGAGGGTGGGCCAGGGAAAACCATTGTGGTTTTAGTAGTGGACTCATGGCACCCTTAGAAGTACATCGGGGCAAAAAACAGTTTGCCTGAAACTATTTTCCAAACAACCCCGATGTCACGTGGTCTAATGTGTCAAATCAAAAACTCGTGGGGGGAGGTGACGACTAGTCAAATCACCTCACATCACTAGTTCGGGTACTTCCTGTCTGACATGTCAAGTGAACACCGTCGTATAACTAACTAAAAATTTCATCATTTGAAGTAGATTGGTGAAGCGTGGAAAACCAACGTACCCTGTCAGTAATTCATGATTAGGATTCAAGGACTACCGGTCTTCAGATATGGGTGTCCTTATTCTACTCCGGGAAATTATCGTCTCATGCATAAGTGAAGCAATCTCGAGTTGGATTGATTTCCTGAGTTCTATAAAATTAAGGGAGACAAAAATTGTGGTCTTTGTGAGGTTGGAAGACATGGATAATGCCAATCGAACAGTATCCTGTACAACAGGTTTTTCAACTAACATGTCAAGCTTATCAATGAGTAAGAGAGAAAAGTTGGTTGAGCAGATATTAGCAACTAAATTTCACACTGAACCCGCGACTGAACCATAATTAGGGGTCAGATTAAACCCTGTTATGAGGGACCTAATCATCAATGGAAACGTAGACAAAATCGACAAGCAGGCAGTGAAGAAGAATAGGAGCAAATGATAGAAAACAGAAATCGGAACTAAGGCGATGGAGATCGTCGGAGAAAATCAACTAGCCTGGTTGAGCACTCTAAAGGAGGAAATTGCCAAGCTGAAATAAATTCTCAGGTAGGATTGAGTATGTTCCATCAAATTTTGGACAGATGACGGTCGAAAAAAAAGGCCCTAGATATGTCAGACATGTTCGTAATGATCCCTTTAAAATTTGATAAATGTCTTTATAAATCACTCCTTTTTGTAACCGATCTCTATTTTTAGAATTATGGGGAGGTTTAAACGTTTTGAATTCCATAAGTAATTCCTCTATATATATATTATCTCTAGGATATAGAAAGCATGGAGAAAAGAGGAGCCTTCCCTCTGAGCAAGAAGAGTTTTGTAAACTTTGGGGCTAGAATGAATATATAAATGCAAAGGCAGATTTTGGACTATTTATGAAAATATTCTAATTGGTGGTGAAATGATTTTTGTGTTCTTTCATAGTATGTGATTCCAATAATCTTATATTTCATTTATGCTTTCATATGTTTAAATTGGAGAAACAAAAACCCATAATTTATCATTGCGATGCTCTTGGCTTAAGAAATTTAGACTATGTGTATTTCTTCTCAACCAATTCAGAATTTATTTTAATATGTTCTAATGTAGTTATATGTTTCTTTTTTCTTTTGATGCCATGCACATTTCAAATGTAAAATCGGACTCATCACCTAATTTAGCCTTTTCCTCTTGATAGTTTTCATGTTTTGGCAATGCATTGTTCGTTCCAGACTCCATAGCCCAAATGTTATCTTCATTTCTTTAGTTATTTTATAAGAACCCCCCAAAACAAACCAAATCTAGCCACCGATTTACAAAGAAATATCAAGTGACACAAGAGAGCCCTCTTTGAGTTGAGAAGGCTAGTGCTTCATCTCTAAAGCTGGTTGAAACAGTTACCTCTGTCGTTTGTCTAGCAGCCAGACATAATTTACAGAGTGCTAACATTCTGGCACCGTTGCCGGGGACGAAATTGAAATTTTTTTCTTGGGAAAGAACGACATGATTGAGTTCTAAGGTCTGAGAGCAGTAGACACTTAGGCACATATTGGCTATATTCCTACTCTGGTGACTCCACATATTAAAAAAGTAGTTTGAAGGTGATTCCACTGGTAGAAGAATCTAGAAATTTAAATTTTCACTGGCGACTCCAGTCTCAATGTAGTATCCAAATTCCAAAACATCAATGGCGACTCCACTCTTAATGCAGAATCCAGATCCCAAAACGTTATTGGCGAATCCACTCAAATTTCAAATGCAGTTCAGAAAATTCACTGAAAGACGATGCCCCTTGGCAGAGGTATGAGACGGCGTTATGGAAGAAAACAAATGCTCAAAATGGGATTTTTTCCAGGTCATTTTACTATTTGTTATAAGTTGTCTTTGGTCTTTTCTTTAAAATGCTAGAGAAGTTCTTCTTTACTTACTGCATGCAAATGATGACCATGAAAATCTAGAAATTATATACCCCCCTCTTCAAGTTACATGAATGTCCCCTCAGTTTATCACTGGCCTTGATAAAAATATTCCATCCAAACCATGTAAGGACCATAACGATGAGCCTCATGAATCCAAGACTGGTATTTCACCCCCTATACTTAATCCAACATCCCTTAATATTCATCACAGATACAATCCCTTGAATCTACCTCAAGTTCTTCATGATTTTCCTCCTGAGTACTATAAGTACCTACCTGTGTTTGATGGGGAACTTAATACCATCTCAGCTGAAAAACACATCCAAGGGTTTGAGAATTTTATAGATTTGTTTGAGATTGACCATGATGATGTTTGTATGAGGGCCTTTTTTCAATCCTTAAAAGGAGACACCAAAGAATGGTTCAAGCATTTGCAGCCAAAGATGATTAGCTCATGGGAGGAATTGAAAGATGTCTTTTTAAAGTTTTGGGGAAAGAAGAAATCTTTGGACCTAAAGCTTAGAGATTTCTATGCTTTGAAAAAGTAGGACAATGAAACTATTTATATATTCAGTAGAAGGTTTTCCAGTATCTATCACAATTTTCCCAAAGAAATTCGACCCATTGAAGCTGCTTCCATGCTCCATTATGCAACTACTCTCCATCCAGATTCGTCTCTCCTCCTTATGGAAAGAAAATACAAATCCTTACAACAAATGTTCTATGATGCTCAGGACATTTAGCACAACATCCAAGCAAGCAAACAGATTCAAAATGAAGGATTGAATGCTCAAGAACGTGAAAGTGAATATGAGAAGAAAGGGGTTGATTGGGATCCTGAGCATAGAATTGAAAATACCATAGGTCTTCTTGTAGTTTCCAAGGCCAATGATTCTGCAAAAAATTATATTCCACCTGTTGAAAGAAGGGGTACTGATCCATCTCATTATAAGCAAAAGGATGATTGTTTTATATATTCGTTTATAGATGGTCAAGAGGATGAGTTTAAAAATCAGTTTGTTGAAGGATAGGTTGATGTTTCCAATTTGTTCTTGTTAGATGACATCGCATAGATAGTTGATTTGCCTGTATATGAAAAATATGAGGAGGATTGTGATGTCGAAGACTTTCTTTTTCAGTAGTACAGTGATATAAATAAACCTATGTATCACAGTTACAAAGAGAAAAGTATTGGATCAGCTGAAGAGAATTATCTACCCTTGTGCTTTGCTGCATTCAAATTGTTGAAAGAAAATTCTTAGGTCATTGTTGAGGAAAACAAATTTGTGTTGATGCAAAGTCACACGAGACTGACGAAACATAGTGCCAAGATAGTGCATCACTCTTCTCAAGTGCTTGATGACCCTATTACTTGTTTTGTAGAAGATCTTGTAAATTCGAAAGTACAGTCATTGGTCAAAGACAAAGCTGAAAATGAGCGTGTGCAACAATCCAAAGAAATGGAGAAATGTGCCTATGACGACACTGGAGAAAATGAATAAGGTTTTGAGTCAGGTAACGAAACCTTGCAATTGTGTTTTTCCTCATTCGAGCTGTTGAAACAAAATGTCTATAGCGTTTCAAATCAGAAAGAATCCAAGCATGACGTTGAAAGTGAAGAAAGCAAAAGACTTACAAACAAAAACTCTCTTCCCTTATGATTTTCTTCCTTTGAATGGTTAAAAGAAAATCATGAGATTTCAGAGAAAACATGGAGTTTTGACTGCATTCACAGTAGTACTGTTTTACATTAAAAGATTGTTATCACTGAGGACCACCAATTACACTCACATGCACTAAATGATCATTACTTGGAAAGGTATTTCAATTCGGAGTTGCAACCTGTGCTTGACCATCAGATTAAAGAAGAAGCTAATCAAGAAATTGTTGTTAAAGGTTATTTTCTTTCTCCTAAAACTAATGCAGATGTTCAACAATATTTCCAACAAGAAAAAGTATTTCAAGGTTGCCTTTCTTCCCTTGAAAATGATGTAGTGATCCTATTTCTAAACGACGTAGACATGGATGAAGATTTTGAAACTTCACCTATGGAGACTCCAAGCAGCGAGAAAACACTTGTGGAGGAAGCTTGCTCTTCTGTCTTGACTCTTGAAAAGGAAACATTCTTCCATATAATTCATGATCCCAAGATACATTATATGAAAAAAGTTTACAATAAGAATTTACCAATAATAGTGGATTACAACAAATCAATGTCTGTATCAAAAGTGAGTCTTCTTACATCAGATGATGTTCTCTAGCCATGGTTTCCTTATGACTCAAGAAATCCATACTACCAGACTTCTCAACAAATCTGTCAGTTTTTCAATAGAAGTCAACAAGTTGAATCACCTGAAAACAAAAATGCAGTGGAAGGAGTGAAATGTGATGATTGTTTTATGCATATCTTAGAAGATCCATTTGCAATCCTGTTGGAGGAAGTGAACAATCCAGGCCCTTCAAAATTTTTAAGAATTGGACTTATGGATAAAATTTTGAATGAATCGTCAGCAAAAAGGTTTTGGAACAAGCAAGTGCAAAGAAAACGAACAGTGGATAGAATGTTGTCATGGCTACATTGGGATTATGATTTCACTTGATTAAAAATACTTTTTCAGCAGTTAAGGTAGGTAGGAGTGTGAGAATAATATTGTTGGTCAAGCATTGTTTTAAATCTCCAGTAGTATGTATAGTTAGATCCGAGCGGTATTGTTTCAGCATCCAGTGGAGAACAGTTTGCAAAATCTGGTTTTAAGATTTGACATTCAGTCTCCAAGACATAAAAGGATGCCCACACACGTTTGAAAGGAAACCCAACAAAGAAGGAACCATGTCTACATTTCTTTTCTACCTCATAGGGAGGATAGCATCCCCATTTGGAGCCTATGTTATCACCATAACGATTATTCTTGAAATCTGAGTTTAAATTTGGCAGGTGACTAAAGAAGTATAGAGACATGGCGTCATTTGGAGGCTCAGGTCATATGTGGTGGAAATGTGGAAAAATATAGTGGGAGCATGAATGAGGGAACCCCATGGACTGTTGACCTTGAAGTAGCCCATATCAACGGTTGAGACCCATATCGGGCAACAAAATAGCACTGAATTTAATTATGCGAGGGCAGGTCGGGGAAAACCATTGTGGTTTTAGTAGTGGATGTGTGGCACCCTTAGAAGTACATAAGGGTGAAAAGAAGTCTACCTGAAACCATTTTCCAAACAGCCCCGATGTCACGTGGTCTAATGTGTCAAATCAACAACTCGTGGGGGGAGGTGACGGCTAGTCAAATTACCTCACATCGTTGGTTTTGGTACTTCTTGTCCAACATGTCAAGTGAACGTCGGCGTATAACTAACTCAAAATTTCATCATTCGAAGTAGATTGGTGAAGCATGGAAAACCAACGTACCCCGTCAGTAATTCATGATTAGGATTCAAGGACTACCGATCTTCAGATATGGGTGTCCTTATTCTACTCCAGGAAATCATCGTCTTGTGCATAAGTGAAGTAATCTCGAGTTGGATTGGTTTCCTGAGTTCTGTAAAATTAAGGGAGACAAAAATCGTGGTCTTTGCGAGGTTGAAAGACATGGATAACGCCAATCAAACAATATCCAGTAAAACAGGGTTTTCAACTAACATGTCAAGCTTATCAATGAGTAAGAGAGAAAAGTTGGTTGAGCAGATATTAGCAACTAAATTTCACACTGAACCCGCGACTGAACCAGAATTAGGGGTTAGATTAAACCTTGTTATGAGGGACCTAATCATCAATGGACACATAGATGAAATCTACAAGGAGGAAGTGAAGAAGAAGCGGAGCAAACAACAGAAAACATAAATCAGAACTGAGGAGATGGAGAGCATCGGAGAAAATCAACTAGCCTGGTTGAGCACTCTAAAGGAGGAAATCACCAAGCTAAAATAAATTCTCAGGTAGGATTGAGTATGTTCCAAAAAATTTTGGACAGATGGTGATCGAAGAAAAAGGCCCCAGATATGTCAGACCTGTTCGTAACGATCCCTTTAAAATAGGATATCTATCTTTATAAATCACTCTTTTTTGTAACTGACCTCTATTTTTAGAATCATGGGGAGGTTTAAACATTTTGAATTCCACAAGTAATTCCTCTC
>JASDQU010101613.1:74821-92727 GCA_032191745.1 Picea mariana | reverse complement strand
TCTCTCTCTCTCTCTCTCTCTCTCTCTCTCTATATATATATATATATATATATATATATATATATATATATATATATATATTATCTCGAGGATATATAAATCATGGTTAAAAGAGGAGCCTTCCCTCTGAGTAGGAAGACTTTTGTAAACTTTGGGGCTAGAATGAATATATAAATGCAAAGGCGGATTTTGGACTATTTATGAAAATATTCTAATTGGTGGTGATATGAGTCTTGTTTTCTTTCATAGTATGTGATTCTTATAATCTTATATTTCATTTACACTTTCATCTGTCTAAATTGGAGAAACAAAAACCCAGAATTCATCATTGCGATGCTCTTGGCTTAAGCGATTTAGACTATGTGTATTTCTTCTCAACCAATTTAGAATTTATTTTAATATGTTTTGATGCAGTTATATGTTTCTTTTTCCTCTGATTCCATGCAAATTTCAGATATAAAATCGGACTCATCGCCTCATTTAGCCTTTTCCTCTTGATAGTTTTCATGTTTTGACAATGCATTGTTCGTTCCAGACTCCACAGCCCAAATGTTATCTTCATTTCTTCAGTTATTTTATAAGAACCCCCCAAAACAAACCAAATCTAGCCACCCTTTTACAAAGAAATATCAAGTGACACGAGAGAGCCCTCTATGAGTTGAGAAGGATAGTGCTTCAGCTCTAAAGCTGGTTGAACCAGTTACCTCTATCGTTTGTCTATCAGCCAGAAAAATTTTACAGAGTGCTAACATAATCAATGCCATAAACATTTCTATATGGAAGAGTCATATTCAATCCAAGTTGTTTCATGACCTTCAAGGACATCACATTTGTTGAGGCCCCTAAATCCAACATACAATTATTCAAACGAAGACCATTTACCCCCAAATAAAGATAGAAAGGGGGATTTTCTTCCCTTAGTTTCCCATGATACATGGTGTTCATGATCATAGGAGGATCTTCTGCTTCATAAGGTACCTTTAATGCCTTCAAGAATTATCTTCTTACTGATGGGATTTTGCACATTTCAACAAAAGGCATTGGCATATCCATCTTCTTGACCATGGCTAACATGTCTATGTTCAATTGGATCTCTTCTTCTATAGGGGTGGGTTTTGGAAGAATATCATGTAATGGTGATGGAGGAGTTGGAGACACTTCTTTTATTAACTGAGGTGGATCCTATTTTGCTTGCGGTGGAGGTAATGTAGTTGATGGTGGAGGAGATGGAGCTCTATTTCCTCTTGCATATGTCAAAATTTATTTCTTCCTCAACTCATTCTTGGTATTTTAATCTAGCTGTCTAAGCGCTCTGAGTTGTCCCTTCCCAAAACCTCTTTTTCCGACTTCTTCAAGTTGCTCTGGTGTAATATCTACATACCCATCATCTTGACAATAAAATATTGTATCAATAAAGTTCATCTTATTTGCAGAACCTATACCCTATTCCTTTGTTTGTATTGGGAATTCTTCTTCTGAGTGTGCTTCATTACAAGGAAATCACTAATTAATTCCTTATGTGCTGACCATTCCAACAGGATTCAGACTATCGAGAGCCTTTGCCTCCTATTGAGGCCTTGGTTTCCAACCTAGGTTTGTTTGTCCAAAAACTTGAGGTCATGGAGAAAAATGATTTATTTCCAATGTGGTCAACCTGTTCATAATATAATTTTGACTTTGGACAAATTGAGTGTTCATTTGATGAAACTTTTGATCCAAGAGAGTGATTTGATTTGGTGCAGTGCTCATTTTAGTCTTCGTCTTCGTTTCCACCTTGACACGAGGAAACTAAAAGGGCTTGATCCTAGAGATGATGATATTTTCCTCGATCCGTGTACTATACCCCTTGGCCTTTACCAAATTATCAACTACTTTATCCTCGAGGATAAAAACAAATTTTCCTTAAAACACATTCATGTAGAGAACATGAATGATTGCTACTGGTGGACATAGGTCAGGAAGAATTTGATCATAGAGTTTTTCAAATATGGTATCAAACTCTTTCACTATTTCATTTTCCTTTTTGTTGATTTCATTGAGTTGTGCTAAAATAATTATGTTGTCTTTCTTGGTTGACCACATAGTTGTAAGTAGTTTAGTGAAATCATCATAGGATGCCAAGTGATCATCTCGTATCCCTTTGAACCACCTCTGTGCATCTTCATTAAGAGACATGGATAATAGCCTCATCACAACATCTTCATGTTCCACATCTTCATTCAATAAGGCCACATCCACTATGTATAGGTGGTCTTCTGGTGTAACCAAATTCTTTCTAGTTAATTTTTGCAACCATTAATGAGTCTCCTTGTGCATGGTATCGGGGTACCTAGCCATGGAGGCCAGGTTCAATGGTTTGAAAAGGTTTTTAGACCAGGAAAAATCCATTTTGTTGAGGGGAAGGAAACCTTGGCACAAGGTTTTGACAATAGGGGAGTTATGAGGAAGCCTTCTTTGGTAAACCTTAGAAGGTTTGGATATTCTTGGGGGAAGAGTTGGTGGGTTCTGGGATGGTGGAGTCGCTAGATGATATTTATGAAAGGCTCATCAAGAATGGAAAGGGAAATTCCCTCAAATGATATCGTCAGGAAAGCTATGGTTACAGGCTTCGGGATAAAATATTTCTGAAGTGTCGTTAGGGATCGAAAGAGGATTCAAAATCCTCCTTGAAAATGACACCAAAATTTCATCACACAATCTATAGATTGGGAAAATCCCAACCTAATCCATGAAAGTGTGAGAAATATGGGAGTACCTACCCACTATCACCTTAGATAGACACTCCCTCGCTTTAGTGATGAAGAAATCACCATAAGGGGGGAATCCTGATCACCCTAGGGGGATTGAGATGAAAAGTGATATGATGATGAGTGAAACCCCTATAGGTCAAGCTTGGAGATGAAGAAGGGCTTGGAAAATATACTTTTGAAGGAGGAGAAGGTTTCCAAGAGTTTTGTACCTTCAAAACAATGTTAGCCCTGCCCGGAACAAGACAAATGATCATAAACCAAGCCTTAAATCAAATGGGAATCAACAAGATAATCTTGTTTTCCCAAATTGCAGTAGTATGGAAATATATAGATCAACAAATAAAGATGTTACTAGCTGCAAAATTAACCATCCAAAACATCAAATAATTATTGGGTGATCAATCCCTAATCATGTAGATAATATCCCAATACTTAAACACAAGTTTTGATAGAAAAATAGGGCTACAAAAATATGTTGTCAACAATATATTAAGGAATCCTTGTGGCTGTAGAATTTTTTTCTACAACGACAAGTTCTAGCCACCGAAATTCATAAGAAAAGCACCTGAATGAAGTCCCTTGACAAGAAGAATAATTAGTACCATTTACTTGCAATTTTTCAGCAGTAGAAAGAGTGGAAAAAGATGATGAAATAGAGTTTGAAAAAAACCCTAATGGCTGCAATTATTAGTTTATAACAACAAGAGAATCGTTTGGCTAAAGGAGATGCCTTAGAGGCTCAAGAAATCTTATAAATTGAAGAACAACTTCCAACTTAAACAATTGCAAAACTCTATTTTTCATGTATACCAATGCAATGATACTAGTGCCTTATCAATTGGGTGATGGGGTCTCTTGTTCTAAGAGCTAGTTGTGTTACCTCCTTAGGGGTGTAATGCTTTTTACTCCCTAGGGAAAACAAAACTAGCAAGGTAAATATAGAAGGGTGTAGGCCTTTTTACTCCTCCTAACAACCTTTGCAAATTAACTTATCTAAGACAAATGTAATAGAACTTAGTGAAGGGTGTATGAATTTATATTCCCCCAAGAGTTTAGACAAGAAAAACTGTGAAACAAGAAGAAAAAATCAACAATATGCAGAAATTTCCTTACCAATTCCACTAGATAGAAAGATAAACCCTCTTCTACCAAGAATATTCCACCACAAAGAAAGAACAAGCATCCAAGAGAGATAATGAACCACTTCTTCCACAAGAGACAAGTACTAGCATCCAAAATAGCATAAGAGAGAGAAAGTGTGATTTTCCCAAGAGGGGCAAAAATTTCAGCCAAGAGATATGTAATTCTCAAGTGTGTTATTTCAAAATGAAAGTGACAAGGACTTATTTATACATGACCTCATAAAAACAAATTGTCCACTTAACTTAGGGTAAAAAGAAATTAGGGAGGCTGAGCTCCTAATTTTCCCCTTTACAAATTATAATTTAATTTTACAAAAGAAGCAAGCCCTAAAAGATTATGTCATTCCCTTTAGGGGTGATGTTTTAGCATAGTGAGCAAGTTGTTGAGCTATTGATGACCTACCAGGTCAGTAACCCACAATAGACAACCTTAAATAACTAAAGGTTATTCTATTAGTCTCCAAAAAGAGACTTCAAACCATTTTGTAACTCCATATTTTAAATACTACCCTATAAAAATTATTATAAACATTGAAGGATTTGGTTTTCTAGTTTACAGGTTCACCGATTTTGTTTTCTACGCAGATATACCATGATTCCACTTTTCTAATTTTGTACTTAGCCTTAGCCTTCACCTTGTAGACAAATACTATAGCCGGATTACACACAAGGTATTCAACACATGATATTAAGTTCTAAGACTTAAAACATTCTACAAATATACATAGTCAGATTCCAAATAAGTCAAAACTATACCTCATAACCATTATAGGTCCGCTCCAAGCTATGACCCACCAAAATCATTTACATCCTTTGAAATGTTACCAACCATCTAATTGGGTGATCATATTTCAAAATAAACCAAAAGTAGATTTTATTTAGAATTTCAGTCACACTCCACCGTGTTAACCTCCTTTCTACTTCTCACCCCAATATGGATATTCACTGCAGATTTAAACCCTTGCTACAATCGACGGTTACCATTTAAAGCTTTGTTAACCCTTTGTTCTTCAAATCTGTTGGGGTTGGATCCATCTAATCAATGACTATTATAAACTTTTTATCTGATCCAACGGTACCTGTAGCTTCCTTGTCTGCATTCACGATTTTACAATTAGAATACATTGAACCTCAACTTCTGCCTTGGATCTAACTATTCCATGTTAATGGGTTTTAGATTTTATGTAATGGATTATGTTAATTAACCAGTTATAACCTTACTGCAACACATTTTATGCAGATATATATATAAAAATGCAGAGATATATCAATCACACATAACCCGCGACCTATTATAACAGTTTCCATAAAGGTTAAACACACTAAATAACCATCACATCCTCAATGATAGGATTTAACTGTCATGAACAAATATTATGATGCAGGAGCATCGCTCCATCTCATCAAGCATCAACAAGCCAACACATCAACATACTTGGAGGAACAAATTCCAAGGAAAGAGAGGTGCCAATCCTCTCATTTTGCGCCTAAATTTTAAAAATTTGAATGCATAATTAAATGGAATTAAATGTTGTAAGACTCAAGGAAATCCGAGCCATGTGCATTTGTACAAGTTTCATGTAAATTCGCCTTTAATGGATGATAGGTAGAAAGGTTTAAGCCTAGTTCAGACTAGTTGTCCATTGATTGTAATTGAATGCAATTCAATGTGAGTAGGTAGATGGAAGGAAGGCTCGAGGAGCCCCTCTTTTGAAAAAAAATATCTTGTATCTAAATGCATTAGTATTATGAGGAGTAGTATGAGTGAGTAGAGAGAGATCAAGAGAGGAGAGAAAGTGTTGAAGACTCTGTTGTAGTTCAACCTTTGTAAATAATGTACAAAAGCATTCAGAATTAATACAAAAGAAGTTTTCCTGCATATGGAGTTTTCTGTGTTTTTATGTGTGGTGAATGTTTTATTATCTGAATGTTTCATGTGTTTATTTATGTATGTTGTAGATGTGCAAGTAGGTTACATTTGCAGGTATAGATAGAATTCTCTATCTTCATGAATTGTTGAGTGTTCTGGGTTCTTAGGATTTTGCAAGGAGTGCACACCAGAGTTAGAGAAAACTTTGTGAAGCTAGTGCAAGGAGTGCACTTGAACTATGTCTTGAGTTCAGAGAAGAGCATACCAGGTGGGTACACCAAAACAATTTAAAACTTAGAAAGGAGGAGTAGAGCCAGGGAAGGCCTATCAGAGTTGTTGAACACTCTGAATAATACATACCAGAGTTACTGAATACTCTGAGGGCTCTGCAAGGAGTACATCGAGCAAGCACAAGGAGTGCATGAGAAATTTGCTGCGAAGTTTTGTGAGAAGGTTTCCAGGAGGGAACACCAGAGCACAGAAGGAGTAGTGCAATTCTGCACAGACAGCATAAGGGGTATGCAAGTGAACTTGTAGGGTTCAAGTTTCAGGAGGAAAATCCATGCAAGGAGTGCACAAATCTAAAAAAATACTAAAGTGTTGGTCAAGCTCACAAAAGATAACACACGTGTGCATAAGACCTATGCAAGGAGTGCAGAAGGAAAATAAAATCCAAGTCTAGGGCCGTAGGAGAAGCACAAAACATGTGCAAGTGAACTTCATTTTAAGTTTCAAGCTCAGGAAAAATAGCGTGAGAAAAGGTCAAGCAGTCAAGCTTGCAGAAGAGAATATCAAATGCCAATACCTTTGAAATTATTTGAGAAAAATACTTCATTCAAAAGGAAAGTGCAACTGCCATAGAGAGGAGCTACAACAACCGTTAGATTTGTTGTCAGGAGAAATCTAGACCATCAGATTAGAGTCCAATAGAAGGAGGAGCACGAAGCGGAGCAGAATATATCCCAACCTCTGGATCTAGGAGTGAGGATTGACGAGCGTCGGATCCATGTAAGTTGCACAGGGTTTAATCCTCTACACCTTTGAACTTCATAAATTCAGAGGATTTGTTTGTTTCAAGGGTCAATGGTTTAGATCCATTCGGGAGTTTGCAGGAGATCTAACAGTCGTTAGATCCATAAGAGTTGCGCAAGAGTTAATCAGAGAAGTCCTTTGGACTTCGCTCATTCGGGAGTTTTGGAGTGTGGAGGCATCAGGACCCTCAAAGTCCCAAAGGCCAGAGTAAATTAGAACCTTCCATATGGAATGAAATGTGTCAAAGGATCGAATGTATCCAAAATATCGACAGTCCGAGAGAGCATAGGTGCAGGAATGTTGAAGACTCTCAAAGATCCGAAGAGCCAGAGTCCATCCTAGCCATCCATTTGAGAGGGACAGGTGCCATTAGATCCTAGAGCCCGAAAGGTCGGCACTTCGGGAGGAAGTAAGTGTTCTGGTAGGAGTTATCAGGGCTCCCAGAGCTCTAAACAATAGAGCTTATCTCTACCATTGATCTCGGTGGACAAGTGTCACCAGATCCAACACTTCGGAGGAAAATTGGATGGAAGCTTTTGGGCGAGAAGTTGTCGAAGACCGAAGAAGATCCTCACCATTGGATGAGAGGACACGTGTCATCAGATCATGAGATATAAAGGATAGACACTCTGGGAGAATAAAGGTAAGCATGGTTCGACTTCTCTGGAGTCCCGAAGTCTGGAGTTGATCTGGACCGTTGGTTAGAGGAAGGAGAGGTGGCAACAGATACATAATCTTGGAGGTCTGGCGCTCTAGAGGAAATCAAGGTGAAACATTGTGAGGACTCACGATGGCGCAAAGGCTAGATTCCATCACAACCGTTCATTGGAGGAGGACGTATGAAAAATATTCCAAGTTGGGGACGTGGCACTTCGACAAATTTGAGTCGTTGTGCAAACAGGAACAAAATTTCTGAAGTCCCGGGAAGAATCATGGGGACACGTGGAAGAAGGATAAGTCTTTTCGACATTTCAACATTGGGAGATACGAGGAGTTGCATGTGATGGACATAGTTAAAATAAATCGCTGAAGTATGAAGAGAAGAGATCTAGATCGTCTATCCGGTGGAGCTTGAGAGTCATCGATCTAATTCTAGGGAGAAATTTCCTTTTTGTTGATCCCAGGGATTGTTGTGTGTATGGTGCTTGAAAATTAACTGAAGCCTGAGCACCAAAGCATTTTATGCCATTGATATTACCAAGGAATAGGAGTCATTTGATATATCCTTTCGACAATTGACACTTTGTGAGTGTTGTATGTGTTGGTGTGATCAAAAGAGAAAGGGGGCTAGGGGCCCGAAATTGATTTTTTTTAAAAGCTGAAAGGGGTTTAGAGAGAAAGTGACCACAGATTTTTAACATTGACCTACACTAGGGAAATTAAAGGAACCATGTAAAGGATTTTGGGGCTCACCAGGGCTCAAAGAGATGGTTTGGCTCCTGATTGTGAACGATCCTAGACTAGGAGGTCGTGCAGACCTCAAGTGAGTGAGGGGGTTTGCATGAAGTGGTATCAGAGCTTGATTTTTTCTGTAGGTAGAACACAAGAGAGGAAATTTTTGGTTTGATACTATCAAGTCATATTAGAGCCTGATTTTGTTTACAGATAGTAGGCAGGAGAAGGAGAAGACAATGTATTAATACTCTGTGAAGGTCTGCTTCCAAGTGTGCAGCAATCAATAGACAACCAGGAGGGCTATAAGAAAAATCCATTGGTGCTCTTAGTTGTAGAGTAGGTGAAGTAGACAAACATGTGGGTTGAAGGAGAAGAACCAATTTCATTCTTGAAAGTAGAGGTGAAAGATGGCTACTAAAGGCCATAAGCATAAATCTCAAGGAGGCCGCCTACATGTGAGAAAAGAGGAGAAGGACAAAGAGATCAAGGAGATGAGAGCAGAGCTCGATAGGTTAATGTTGAATATGTAGCAGGAAGCACGAGAAAGATGGAAGTACGAATGGCCCATGAAGCATAAGGAAAAGTGGCCTATCCAACAACTGATTGTGAGAAGGTAGAAGCCAAATTTTAGGAGGTGGTTGAGGCATACTGAAACCCTCAGTGCCACAAAAGAGGAGATGGTTTACATTTGTGAACCAGAGGTTGGAAGGAACCTCAGTGATGAGGAAGAGAGATCAATCAAGGATCTCATATACTTCTAGGAGGGAAGAGATGAAGGTTCAAATTTCCATGAGGGAAATGAAGAGAGATCAAGTAGAGATCTCATAGACTTCCAGGTGGGAAGAGGTGGTAATACAGATTGCGGGAAGGGGAATGAGATGAGATCAGTCAAAAATCTCATCGATTGCCAGGAGGGAGAAAGTGAAACCTCGGGTTTCCAAGTGGGCAAGGAGGATGAGGTGAGACTGTTTGAAAGTCTCAGGAGCTCAGAAAAGATTTTAGATCAGTAAGGAGTGATGACATAAATGAAGGTGAGACTGTCTGAGAGTGTCAAGAACTCAGAGGAGAGTTCATATCAGCAAGGAGTGCTGATAAAGGAGGAATATTAGAGGTACATTCTGATCATTGGATGAATCAACATATTCCTGCCAAGCAAGCCAGTAGAGGCCAATGCACATGTCGAAGGTGCATCAGAGGAGAGACAACCAACCAAGACTTTCTAGGAGGAGAAGGAGAAAACATTGACATCTTCCTAGGAGATGGAAGGAGAAGAGGAGATTACAATTTATATGCTCACTCAGTGGGAGAAAGAGTTGAAGATGTTGGAGGATTGATTAGGCAATCTTGGCATAGAAGAAGACTGCCAAAGGGATGCAGTTGTGAATAATTAAGGAAAATTCCATCCCGAGGAGCGACTGGATGAAACTGGACTTGTACCATCACAAGGAGAGAAACTGACAAAAACAAAATTGTCAGGGAAGATGGATGAGAAAAATCTCGGTAGCATGGTTGTAGAATTTGGACTTGTAGTGGGGTGGCAAGCCAGTGCCATAGGAGATGAAAACAACATGGGAGATTATATTGATCTACCCTTTGATTTGTGTGAAGGAGTGGAATCCCTGGAGGAAAGAGAAATAGTGCAAAGTCAGCTTATCCAATAGGTCATGTTGGAAATAGATGAAGAGGAGTTGCAACAGAGAAGACTACAAAGGAGGAGCAAGCTAGTAGACCAATTGGACAAGGAGATTGAAGAAATTAGGAGGTTGATGTTGGAAGCAAGGAAGAAAGCAACCAACAACAGAAGGGGGTGGAACAGAGGAGAACCTGCAGAAGCAACATGACAACAACAACAACAAAAAACATGGAAGAAGATATGGGATCCTGGAGGATCTCAACCTCAGTACCAAGAGAGCCATGAGAAAGAGCTCATGTTTTTGTCAACATGGGAATATGATGCAGGAGCATTGCTCCAACTCATCAACCACCAGCAATCCAATGCATCAGCGCACTTGGAGGAACAAATTCCAAGGAAAGAGAGGCGCCACTCCTCTCATTTTGCGCCTAAATTTAAAAATTTTAAATGTAGAATTAAATGGAATTAAATGTTGTAAGGCTCAGGGAAAGTAGAGCCATGTGCCTTTGTACACGCTGCATGTGAAGTCTCCTTTAATGGATGAGAAGTAGATATGTTTAGGCCTAGTTCAGACTAGTTTTCCATTGATTGTAATTGAATGCAATTCAATGTGAGTAGGTAGATGGAGGGAAGGCTCGAGGAGCCCCTCTTTTGAAAAAAAATATCTTTTATCAAAATTCATTAGTATTATGAGGAGTAGCATGAGTGAGTAGAGAGAGCTCAAGAGAGGAGAGAAAGTATTGAAGACTTTATTGTAGTCCAGCCTTTATAAATCTTGTACATAAGCATTCATAATTAATACAAAAGTAGTTTTCATGCATATGGGGTTTTCTGTGTTTTTATGTGTGGTGAATGTTTTATTCTCTGAATGTTTCCTGTGTTTATTTATGTATGTTTTAGATGTGCAAGTAGGTTACATTTGAAGGTTTAGATAAACTTCTCTATATTTGTGAATTGTTGAGTGTTCTGGGTTCTTAGGCTTTTGCAAGGAGTGCACACCAAAGTTAGAGAAAACTTTGTGAAGCCAGTGTAAGGAGTGCACTTGAACTCTATCTTGAGTTCAGAGAAGAGCATGCAAGGTGGGCACACCAGAATAGTTTCAAACTCAAAAAGGAGAAGTAGTGCCAGGGAAGGGCTATTAGAGTTGTTAAACACTCTGAAGAAGACATACTAGAGTCACTGAATACTCTGAGGGCTCTGCAAGAAGTGCATCGAGTGAGCACAAGGAGTGCGCGAGAAATCTGTTTCAAAGTTTCGTGAGAAGGTTTCTAGGAGGGCACACCAGAAGGAAAATCTCAGGAGGAGCAATGCAATTTTCAAAGAAAGCACAAGGGGTGCACAAGTGAACTTGTAGGGTTCAGGTTTAAGGAGGTGAAGCTTTGCAAGGAGTGAAAAAAGAAAAAAAAATGCTAAAGTGTTGGTCAAGATCATAAGAGATAGTGCAAGTGTGTGCAAGGCCTATGAAAGGAGTGCAGAAGGAAAATATAGTCCAAGTCTAAGGCCGTAGGAGAAGCGCAAAACATGTGCAAGTGAAATTCATTTTAAGTTCCAAGCTCAGGAGAAAGAGCGCGAGCAGAGGTCAAGCAGTCAAGCTAGAAAAGGAGAAGATGCCACGACCTTTGAAATTATTTGAGAAAAATCCTTCATTTGGAAGGAAAGTGCAACAACCACAGAAAGGAGCTATAAAATTCGTTAGATCTACTGTCAGGAGAAACATGGACCGTCGAATCAGAGTCTAGCAGAAGGAGGAGTGCACAACAGAGGAGAATATATCCCAACCATTGGATATAGGAGCGAGGATCGACGAGCATCAGATCCAGGTAAGTTGCATATGGTTTAACCCTCTACACATTTGAACTTCATAAGTTCAGAGGATTTATTTGTTTCAAGGGTCAACGGTTTAGATCCATTTGGGAGTTTTCAGGAGATCTAACAACCATTAGATCCAAAAGAATTGTGAAAGAGTTAATCATAGAAGTCCTTTGGACTTCACACATTCGAGAGTTTTGGAGTGTGGAGACATCGAGACCCCCGAAGTCCCAAAGGCAAGAGTAAATTGGGACCATACATCTGGAAGGATGCATGTCGAAGGATCGGATGTATCTAGAATATCAATAGTCTAGGAGAGCATAGGTGCAAGAATGTTGAAGACTCTCGAATCTACGAAGAGACAGAGTCCATCCTAGCCATCCATTTGAGAGGGACATGTTTCATCAGATCCTGGAGTTCGGAAAGTCGGCACTCCGAGAGGAAGTAAGTGTTGGGGAAGGAGTTCTTAGGGCTCTCGAAGCTATTAACAACATAGCTCATCTCCACCATTGATCTTGGTGGAAAGGTGTCATCGGATCCAACACTCTTGGGGAAAATTGGATAGAAGCATTTGGGCGAGAAGTTGTCGAAGCCTGAAGAAGATCCTCACCATTGGATGGGAGGACACATGTTGTCATATTAGGATATCTGAAGGATAGACACTCCAGGAGAATAAAGATAAGTAGGGTTCGACCTCTTCGGAGTCCCAAAGTCCGGAGTTGATTTGGATCGTTGGTCAGAGGAAGGACATGTGGCAGCAGATCCGGAAGTTTGGAGGTCTGACACTCCAGAGGAAATCAAGATGCATCATTGTGAGGACTCACAAAGGCCCGAAGGATGGAGTCCATCATAACCATTCATTGGAGGAGGATGCATGGTGAAAGATCCCAAGTTGGGGACATGGCACTTCGGTAGATTTGAGTCATCGTGCAGACTAGAAAAAAAGTCTTGAAGTCTCGGGAAGCATCATGCCCGTCGATAAGGAAGGGGACACATGGAGGAAGGATAAGTATTTTTCAGCATTTGGGAATTAGGAGATACAAGGAGATGCATGTGTTGGACGTAGTTATAATAAATCACTGAAGTTCTAAGATAAGAGATCTAGACCATCTATCCAATGAAGCTTGAGAGTCATCGATCTAATTCTATTGTGAAATTGCCTTTTCGACAATCCAGGGGATTTTTGTGTGTATGGTGCTTCAAAATTCACCGAAGATAGAGCACCGAAGAATTGTAGGCCATTGATATTAGCAGGGAATAAGAGCCGCCTGATCTGTCCTTTCGGTGATCAACACTTTGTGGGTGTTGTATGTGTTGGTGCGATCAAAAGAAATCATCGAATCCTGAGCGCTGAATTAGTGCGTTATCCTTGGCGCCTGATCACAACCCTCTGTCACATGAGAAGCTGGTCTGAGAAAGGGGGCTAGGGGCCCACAATTTATTTTTTTTAAAAACAGAAATGGGATTAGAGAGAAAGAGCCCAGGAATTTTTAACCTTGACCTGTACCTGGGAAATAAAAGGACCCGTGTAAATAATTTTGGGGCTCAACATGGTCCGAAGATCTGATTCGGCTTCTGATTGTGAACGATCCTAGAACAGGAGGTCACGTGAACCTCGAGTGAGTGAGGGGGTCTGATTCAAGTGGTATCAGATCTTGATTTTGTCTACAGGTGGCACGCAAGAGAGGAAAGTTTTGGTCTAATACCAGCAGGTGATATCAGAGCATATTTTTCTTTACAGATAGAAGGCAAGAGAATAAGAAGACAGAGTATTGATGCTCTGTGAAGGTCTGTTAGCAAGTGTGTAGCAGTCAATAGAAATCCAAGAGGGATGCAGGAGAAATCCAGTGGTGCTCTCAGTTGCAGAACAGGTGAAGTAGACAACCAGGTGGGATGAAGGAGAAGAACCAGTTGTATTCTTGAAATCAAAGGTGGAACATGGCTACTGAAGTCCATAAGAAAAAATCTCAAGGAGGTCGCCAACAGGTGAGAAAAGAGAAGAAGAACAAAGAGATCGAGGAGATGAGAGTAGAGATTGACATGTTATGCTTAAGATGTAGCAGGAAACACGAGAAATATGGAAGTACAAATGGCCCATGAATAATAAGGAAAAGTGGCCTATCTAGAAACTAATTACTAGAAGGCAGAAACAAAATTTGAGGAGGTGGCTGAGGCATGCTGAAACCCCCAGTGCCATAGAAGAGGAGATGGTTTACATTTGTGAACCAGAGGTTGGAAGGATCCTCATTGATGAGGAAGAGAGATCATTCAAGGATCTCGTAGACTTCCAGAAGGGAAAAGATGAAGGTTCAAATTTCCAGGAGGGAAATGAAGAGAGATCAAGTAGAGATATCATAGACTGCCAGGTGGGCAGAGGTGGTAATGCATATTTCTAGGAGGGAAATGAGATGAGATCAATCAAAGATCTCATAGACTTCCAGGAGGGTAGGATTGAAACCTCAAGTTTCCAGGTGGGCAAGGAGGATGAGGTGAGACTGTCTGAAAGTCTCAGAAGCTCATAAAGTCTCAGGAGCTCAGAATTAAATGTTGTAAGGCTCAAGGAAAGTTGAGCCATGTGCCTTTGTACAGGCTACATGGGAAGTCTCCTTTAATGGATGACAGGTAGATATGTTTATTCCTAGTTCGAAATAGTTGTCCATTGATTATAATTGAATGCAATTCAATGTGAGTAGGTATATGGAGGGGAGGCTCAAGGAGCCCCTATTTTGAAAAAAAATCTCTTATATCAAAATTCATTAGTATTATGAGGAGTAGTATGAGTGAGTAGAGAGATATCAAGAGAGGAGAGAAAGTGTTGAAGACTCTGTTGCAGTCCAGCCTTTGTAAATCTTGAACAAAAGCAATTTTCTTGCATATGGGTTTTTCTGTGTTTTTATGTGTGGTGAATGTTTTATTCTCTAAATGTTTCCTGTGTTTATTTATGTATGTTTTATATGTGAAAGTAGGTTACATTTGTAGGTTTATATATACTTCTCTATCTTTTTGAATTATTGAGTGTTCTGGGTTCTTAGGCTTGTGCAAGGAGTGCACACCAGAGTTAGAGAAAACTTTGTGAAGCCAATGCAAGGAGTGCACTTGAACTTTGTCTCGAGTTCAGAGAAGAGCGTTCCAGGTGGGCACACCAGAAAAATTTCAAACTCAGAATGGAGGAGTAGTGCCAGGGAAGGCCTATCAGAGTTGTTGAACACTCTGAAGAAGACATACCATAGTTACCGAATACTCTGAGGGCTCTGCAAGGAGTGCATCGGGCGAGTGCAAGGAGTGTGCAAGAACTCTTTTTAGAAGTTTTGTGAGAAGCTTTCAAGGAGGGAACACCAGAAGGAAAAGATCAGGAGGAGTACTGCAATTTTGCACACAGAGCACAAGGGGTGTGCAAGTGAACTTGTAGGGTTCAGGTTTAAGGAGGTGAAGTCATGCAAGGAGTGCAAAAAGCCAACACACTACTAAAGTGTTGGTCAAGCTCGAAAGAGATAGTGCAAGTGTGCGAAAGGCCTATGCAAGGAGTGAAAATGAAAAATAATATCCAAGTCTAGGGTCATAGGAGAAGCACAAAACATGCATAAGTGAACTTCATTTTAAGTTCCAAGCTCATGAGAAACAACGCGAGCAGAGGTCAAGTAGTCAAGCTTGCAAAGGAGAAGATAAAAGGCCAAGACCTTTGAAATTATTTGAGAAAAATCCTTCATTCGGAAGGAAAGCACAGTAACCACAGAGAGGAGCTACAACAGTCGTTAGATCTGTTTTCAGGAGAAATTTGGACCGTTGAATCAGATTCTAGCAGAAGGAGGAGTGCGAAGTGTAGGAGAATAGATCCCAACTATTGAATCTAGGTACGAGGATCGACGAGCGTCAGATCCAGGTAAGTTGCACAGGATTTAACCCTCTACACCTTTGAACTTTGTAAGTTTGGAGGATTTGTTTGTTTCAAGGGTCAATGGTCTATATCCATTCGGGAGTTTGCAGGAGATCTAACAACTGTTATATCCGTAATATTTGTGCAAGAGTTTTGGAGTGTGGAGGCATCGAGACCCCAAAGTCCTGAAGGCCGGAGTAAATCGATATCGTTCATATGGAAGGATGTGTTTCAAAGAATTGAACGTATCTGGAACATTGGCAATTTGGGAGAGCATAGGTGCAGGAATGTTGAAGACTCTCGAATCTCGAAAGAGCCGAAGTCCATCCTTGTTGTCCATTTGAGAGGGACGTGTGTCATAAGATTTTGGAGTTTGAAAGGTCGAAACTCTGGGAGGAAGTAAGTGTTGTGGTAGGAGTTCTCAGGGCTCTCAGAGCTCTAAAAAATAGATCTCATCTCCACCAATGATCTTGGTGGACAGGTGTCACTGGATCCAACACTCCAGAGGAAAATTGGACATAATCATTTGGGCGAGAATTTGCCAAAGCTCAGAGTAGTTCCTCACCATTGTATGGGAGGACACATGTCATCAGATCGGGAGATTTGGAGGATAGAAACTCTGGGAGAATAGAGGTAAGCAAGGGTCGGTCTCTCCTTAGTCCCAAAGTTGGGAGTTTATATAAATCGTTGGTTAGAGGAAGGACAGGTGGCAGCAGATCCAAAAGTTCGAAGGTCCGACACTTCGGAGGAAATCAAGGTGCAACATTGTGAGGAATCAAGAAGGCCAGAGTCCATCACAACCTTTCATTGGAGGATGACGCTAGGCGAAAGATCCCAAGTCGAGGACGTGGCACTTCAATAGATTTGAGTCGTCGTGCAGACAGGAACAAAAGTATCGAAGTCCCGGGAAGCATCCTAGTTGTCGATCAGGAAGGGGACACATGGATGAAGGATAAGTATTTTCATAGTTTCGATGTTGGGATATATGAGGAGCTACGTGTGTTGGATGCAGTTAAAATAAATTGTTGAAGCCAGAAGAGAAGAGATATGGACCATCTATCCGGCGGAGCTTGAGAGCCGTCAATCTAATTCTAGGGCTAAATTTTCTTTTTCGACAATCCGGGGGATTGTTGTGTGTATGGTGCTTCAAAATTCTCCGAAGATAGAGCATCGAAGCATTGTAGGCCGTTGATTTTAGTAGGGAATAAGAGACGTCTATAACAACCCTAAGTAATTAATCAATTGTCATGATTTAAATAATTATTTAATGTATATTAGTTAATTAATTAATTAATTAATTAATTAATTTCATGATTAAATATTTGGTTAATGAAATTGAGTTTAATAAATTTTAATTTATTAAATGGAGACTTAATGTATCGAATGATGGAACCATTAAAGAGAAAGGGGATAAGGTGGTTTGCATTGAATGGAGGGATAAGGTGGGTGAGTCTTAATGAAAGGAAGAAGGCAGTGAATGAGGGAGGGGGGAAGGAGGATAAGAGAGGGGAAAAACAATCGAGAAGGGACTTTTGGATTTTTGGGAGAGAGCATCATTGGGAGAGAGGAGAGGACTGTATTGCTAGTTTGGGGCTGGAGTAGCTTGTTGGAGGAAGGTACTGGTTTTTGCTTGAGGAACTTGTTGGAGTTTGGTGGACTGAGATAGGGGGCACCTATTGCTGGGAGTTTTGGGCTCGAGGGCCAGGAATCCTTACGTAATCCTGGAGCCAGGGAGCCGAAGAGGCTTTGTTCCTAGCTGGCTGGGAGGTTAGTCGGTTTTGGGTAGAGCATCAGGCAAAGTTGGAGAACAGTAGTAGCATAAGTTAGAGGTATGTATTTTCATTATTATGCTATGTTATGTGGTTTATTATCATGCTGCTGAATAGGCTGAATATGTGGTTTTTTTTTTTTATGATGCTGCTCATAAATTTTAATTATGCTGAATAATGAATGGTTAAAAGTTAGGATAACATTTCTCTATTTTAACTTATGTTTTATAAGGCTCTGTTGGAAGAGACCTTACACATGGTATTAGAGCCCTAGTTTAAAAACTTGGACCAGGGACTACCCACCTACCCAATTTAGGAATGGAACTGTTCTCACCCAGAAATTTAAACAACTTCTATTTAGTTATATTGAAACCCTGAATAAATTGTTTAGGGTAGATATATATTGAAATCAACCCTGAAAACCTTGAGAGAAGGGCCCTGAAACCCTTTAAGCAGATATAAATATGGGTCTGAGGGCCAAGCTCAGACTCAAAGCTCCAGCTCCAGCTCCACCTAACCTGCAAGCCAAGCCCACTAATATTTATTATATATAGATCTCTATATATAAACACTATGCTCATTGAAAGTAAAATGGTACAATATTTTACATAGTGAAAGTGTTAAATGAATTT
>JASDQU010101613.1:54874-73983 GCA_032191745.1 Picea mariana | reverse complement strand
TATATAAAAAAAAAAAGAGAAAAATATAAAAAATATATATTCGACAAGGGCCAATATCCAAGTGCTCAACACCGAGAGAAAACACATGCATCAACAACAACGTAAGATCGAACAACCACAATAAACAATCCAGAACCCAAGCGCCATCAACAAATACAAAGAGATATATAACAAAGGTAATAAAGAAAAATATGTTGGCTCGAGGGTCAATCTATAATTATCCTGACAAGTATTGAAGTCAAGCGTACCTGCATCAAACATTCCACATAGGTTAGCACACATAATCAAATCAGAGACAAGTGTTCAAGTGCCAAGCCACATGGAGGAGGATCCCACGAGGTCACGATGGAGTGCTCTACACATCTAGTATTTAAGACAAGCACCAAATATCAAGCACCAACTACCCAATGACACCACAAAGGTCAACGCATATAAGCTCCTTACTAAATCAAAACCGAGCGCACACAGCCACGAAGGAGAAGCCATTACTCAAGACCGAGCACACACATCCATATAAGCCATTACTCAAAACTGAGCGTACACAACCACGAAGGAGAAGCCATTACTCAAGACTGCGCACACACAACCATATAAGTCATTACTCAAGACCGAGCGCACACAACCACGAAGGAGAAGCCATGAGGAATCCCACAACCCATACTCTTTGCACAACGCACAAGGAAACTCGTACCGAGAAACAACCCACAGGCTCAAGCAGAGAGGAAACAACCCACAGGCTCGTTTCTTGTTTGTGCCTCCAAGCACCCGAGATCAAGATCCAAGGCATCGAAAATACTCGCACCAACTACCACAAAGGAGCCCACGCGCCAAAATAGTGCACTACACCAAATTAAAAAAAAAAAAAACAACAACAAACTGAAACAATAAAATTTTGCGACCACTTGAAACCAAACCTCACCAAATCTTGAGACATAAGCTCAACACTTGATTCTACACCCACTGATCACCCAAGGACCAAACCATCCAAGGAAGGAGTCACAAGGGGCACTCTTTTCTCAATGCGACCACGTGCCAATCCATGGAGGAGAAGACACAAAGGAGCAGAGGGAACATGCCATTGTGCACAACACCCCCTCCAGACCTTGAAATCATGGACACTAGGGTTGACTGAACAGAGGGATGGCCATGGCTGTCGGCCTCATCCTTCACCTCTGTTGAGCGTTTGACAAAAAAAAAATGAAATGGAAAGGGGAGAGAGGATAGGGTTTGAAGAGATAAAAATGGAGGAGATTAGGTTTAAGGGATGAGAGCCGGGGGGGAGAGCGCATGTGGGCCTCATGCAAAGACCCACTGCCCGACTTTAGATATTTTTTTTATTATTTATTATTTTATTCTTTTTTTGTGTTTTAATTCTTTTATTTTATTTAATTGTATTGTAATTGTTTTATTTTATATATTTTTATTGTTATTAGTACATGCACGAGACTTGTATGTACTAGCTACACATGCATTTGTTGTACATGTACACTAGTATGTATGAGTTTTCTTGGCTTACTTACTAATAATGTCGGTTATTTGATTTGAATGTGTGAACCATGTGTCTTTTCCCTTGTATCATAAAATACTTTAACTTCGGGATGAAGTTTTCTTAAGGGTGGGTGTGTGTAACAACCCTAAGTAATTAATCAATTGTCATGATTTAAATAATTGTTTAATGTATATTAGTTAATTAATTAATTAATTAATTAATTTCATGATTAAATATTTGGTTAATGAATTTGAGTTTAATAAATTTTAATTTATTAAATGGAGACTTAATGTATCGAATGATGGAACCATTAAATAGAAAGGGGATAAGGTGGTTGGCATTGAATGGAGGGATAAGGTGGGTGAGTCTTAATGAAAGGAAGAAGGTGATGAATGAGGGAGGGGGGAAGGAGGATAAGAGAGGGAAAAAACACTCGATAAGGGACTTTTGGATTTTTGGGAGAGAGCATCATTGGGAGAGAGGAGAGGACTGTATTGCTGGTTTGGGGCTGGAGTAGCTTGCTGGAGGAAGGTACTAGTTTTTTCTTGAGGAACTTGTTGGAGTTTGGTGGACTGAGACAGGGGGCACCTGTTGCTAGGAGTTTTGGGCTTAGGGGCCAGGAATCCTTACGGAATCCTGAAGCTAGGGAGTCGAAGAGGCTCTGTTCCTAGCTGGCTGGGAGGTTAGTCGGTTTTGGGTAGAGCATCAGGCAGAGTTGGAGAACAAAAGTAGCATCAATTAGAGGTATGTATTTTCATTATTATGCTGTGTTATGTGGTTTATTATCATGTTGTTGAATATTCTAAATATGTGGTGTGTTATGATGCTAAATATGTGGTTTTTTTTTTATGATGCTGCTCATAAATTTTAATTATGCTAAATAATGAATGGTTAAAAGTTAGGATAGCATTTCTCTATTTTAACTTATGTTTTATAAGGCTATGTTGGAAGAGACCTTACAACGTCCAATCTATCCTTTTGACGATTGGCACTTTGTGGCTATTGTATGTGTTGGTGCAATCAAAAGAAATCGTTGAATCCCGAGCACCAAATTAGCGTGTTATCCTTGGTGCGAGATCACAACCCTTAGTCATGTGAGAAGTTGGCCTGAGAAAGGGGGATAGGGGCCCGAAATCATTTTTTTTTAAAAGCAGAAAGGGGCTTAGAGAGAAAGCACTCGCGGGTTTTTAACCTTGACTTGCACTAGGGAACTAAAAGGACCTGTGTAAAGGATTTTGGGGCTCAGTAGGGCCTGAAGAGCCAATTCAACTCCCGATTGTGAAAAATCCTAGACTGGGAGGTCACGCGGACCCTAGGTGAGTGAGGGGATTTGCATAAGATTCCTTCATATTAAGCTCGAAACAAAGCTTTCCACACTATATTAATTCAGTATAAATGAACTGTACATAGCCAAATAAACCTGATCATTTGAATGTTAACCTATACTTTGTCCTTAGGCTTGATTTACATTCAAATGGCCATTGAATCGACTAAACAATCCTTATCTCTGCTTAACCTCTCTTTCCTAACCTATGACCTCTAATTCCCACAAGACCATATTAAATATACAAAAGGATATTGAACTGTAAACTATTCAGATCCACAAATAACTCAATCAATCTCCTAAGGGTCCTCTCAGATCCCCAAATCTCTCCAAATATCACTAAGATCTCTCACTACACATAATATTAGGATTCTACAAATATTCAAGAGATATAATCACTCTAAAATCTCTCAACAAACCAACTCTCACTCACTCATGTTCTCATACATTTGAGAAAAATTACAAATAAAATGCTCATTATCAATTTCAACTCCTATTCTAACTCACGAGTCTATCCTAATTTCATAGGAAATACATAAAATCATTCTTCGGAAACCAACTCCCTTGTAGAAACACAAGACCTCCTAGTCTAGGAAATTGTACAATAATTTGGAAGCAGGATGCTCCTGCGTTAGACTCTCCAGGTAAGAAAATGTACATGATCCCCTGATCATGAGCTATCACTTAACTCCTCCTGGATCCCATAATTTGTGCTAAATTTATCCACTTGATTCATTGTTATTTTGTTGCGTTGTTGTTGCTAACTGTAACTCTCTTAGCTTCCATTTATTATGTTGTAATGCCTCACTGACTTTGGTTTGGAAATCTGTTTTTGTTACTTGCTTCTCTCTGCTACTTGCTTTCTTACTTTCTCTGCTGATGTAGATCTTCCTTTCCTCTTCATGTCTTCTTTGAGACATCTTCACCATAAACGTCCTCATTTCTTCAATTACATTGTCTAGTCTATCCTTTGGCTAGTACATCTCTTTACTCTGTAATATGGTGTCCTTTTCCTGCTCCTTGCTATTGTTTTTTTCTACTGACTATTGTACATTATCTTCATCTAGAACTTCATAATTTATAATCTGAATTTTACTTTTTCCACTGTTGTTGTCCACTATCTGTTGTACTCTTTCCTTATACATATATTTAGGACTTTTACTTAGAATACCTCTATGTCAAATCCATTTGACACTGCCATCTGCTCTTCCAACTATGAAAAATTCATGCAGTCTTCATCAATGACATCATTTGAAAGCCAATTTTCAAAAAATATCATCTCATCTTCAATATTCATGACTGAATGTTGAAGGTGAGTTTTACATTCATCATTTCTATGTTCACCATATTCATATATGCCCACATTCTTTGAATTAAATTGAATATTAAAAATTGTATCATGATTAAGCACGTGTGAACATTCCTCATCTATGGCTGCATTTTCTTTCCTTATGGAATCTTGATTACTCAACAAATTCTCTAAAACTTTTAATTCATCCTCAAAATAAATGAGTATTATATCAGAGTGTTGTCCTCTTTCTTCCTTTATGACATAATTTAGTATACATCTACCTTCTCTTCCTTCAATACCCGCAACAACATAACAATTATTACTTTTAAAACCATGAGACTCTAAAGTATTTTCTAATGCTTTTAATACCATTTTTCTTTGTTCAAATGCAACATCAATTCTATGATTTTCTTCTCCTCTTGACTCAGATTTCTACAACAACTTCTCTAACAGATCTATCTCCTCATTTTGTTTTAAAATCATTACATCATAATTCTCCTCTTTTTCAACATATTTTTGATTATCCTCATGAGCCAAATCTTCTTTGTTTTCTGCAGCAATAAACTCCTCTAACTGTCTTCCAACAATCCATTTATTTCATAATGTATGGTATTTCTCTTGGTTGTCCTTTTGAGAGAATCTTACCTCGTCTACTGCAACAATAAATTTCTGCAATTGCCCTTCATATTGGTTGTCTTCATGAGAAATTTTGGCCTCATCCTCCATCAAAATAAAATTATGATCCTGTCTACTTGAAATGTTTTTGTACATTTATTTTTCTTCTTTCTTAATGTAGAAAACTTCACCTACTAAATCTGCAACCACACACAATATATCAGAAATAAAAACATTAGGTCTTTCAACTTTACTTGTCATCATATCCATACGTTGATATAAACTCTTCAAAGAGCTCATGAGACTTCCTGCAAGTCTCTCTTCCTCATCATTCTCCAAGAAAATTGTAAGATCCATAATAGATCTTCTCTCAACATAATCCTCTCCAAGGATGTCACCTTCCTCTAGTTCACAGTAGCAATGGCTTCAATCTGAACTTAGCTCCTTTGAGTTTCTCTTTCTTCTTTAAAGTATTTCGTCTATGCTTCATTTTCTTTAGTATTTTCCTCAGTTGATTTACGAATAATTGTACCACTGACCACTGAACTGGATTCTTCATACTCCATCCTCTTCTCTGGTTTGCATCCACATTTCTTTGTAGCAGTTGTTCCATCATCTGTAGTTGTACTTCTATTTTAGCTAATATTATGTCAAATATGTCTTGATTTGATCTTTCATGGACTCTTTTTGAACCTCTACAATGACCTCCAATAGTCATTGTTTCCATTTCCTTTATGAAATTCAACATGTTCACTTATGGACTTCACCTAAACCTTTACCTTTAGCAAGTATCTATACCTGCCTTTCATACCTTAGCAATATATCTCCTTGATCTTGGCCTTTTGGTATTCTCTGGTTCTCTTCCTTTGGAACCACTCTTTGAGAAACCTCTTCTCTTTTAGGCTCTGCAACTTCCACTTCATTTGAGAACATGCACTTGTCCTCACTGTCCAACCTCTATTGGAATTATTCAGGTTCTTCCACTGTTTAAGAGCTAACATGCTCTTCCTCTTTGAGAACATAATTAGTTCTTTGTTACAGTTCCTCCCAACTATCTTTGTTGCTAACACCTTCTTTGTATACTACCTGAAATCTGTAAGCAAATCTCAAAACCAAAGTTATCATAGTTACATCAATAATACCTACAAGATCTTTTCATTATCTTGTTTTCCACATATAATGCACTTCAATGGACCATTTTATTGTAAGCATGCCTCTATCTATCAAATTTATAATATGATAATCTCTCCCTTTCTTTGCAATATCTCTGTCAATTGCACACAAAGAACACTTTCTATTTATTCCTTGTTCTATCAGAATTTACTGTCTGGTCTCCTTTTCCTACAATTATCATATTCAACAATTTGAATTCCTTTTGTGTTATTACAATTGTACCCGCAAACATAATTTATGCATCTGTATATATAATTTTAGGAGCATAAACCTTACTATGAGTTTTCCTCCCAAAGATATTTAACTTGCTCTGATACCACTTGATGACCTACCAAGTCAGTAACCCACAATAGGCAGCCTTAAATAACTAAGGGCTATAATATTATTCTCCAAAAATAGACTTCAAACCCTTCTGTAACTCCATATTTTAAATACTTCCCTATAACAATTATTATAAACATTGAAGGATTTAGTTTTCTAGTTCACAGGTTCACTGATTTTGTTTTCTATGCAGTTATACCATGATTCCAGTTTTCTAATTTTGTACTTATCCTTAGCCTTCACCTTGTAGACAAAGACTATAGTCAGATTACACACAAGGTATTCAACACATAATATTAAGTTTTAAGACTTAAACCATTCCACAAATATACATAGTTGGATTCGAAACAACTCAAAACTATACCTCATAACCATTACGGGTCTTCTCCAAGCTATGGCCCATGAAACTCCTTTACAACCTTTGAAATGTTATCAACTGTTCGATTAGGTGATCGGATTTCAAAATAAACCAAAAGTGGATTTTAGTTAGAATTTCAGTCACACTCCACCATGTTAACCTCATTTCTACTTCTCACCCCGATATGGATATTCACCGTAGATTTAAACCCTTTCTATGATTGATGGTTACCATTTAAAGCTTTGTCAACCCTTTGTTCTTCGACTCTGTCAGGGTTGGATCTATCCAATCGATGACTATTATAAACTTTTTATCTGATCCAATGGTACCTGTAACTTACTTATTTGCATTCACGATTTTACAATTAGAATACAATGAACCTCAACTTCCACCCTGGATCTAACTATTCCATGTTAATGGGTTTCATATTTTATGTAATAGATTATGTTAATTAACCAGTTATAACCTTAATGAAACACATTTTACGTGGAGATATATAAAAATGCAGAGATATATCAATCACATATAACCCGAGACATATTATCACAGTTTCCACAGAGGTTAAACACACAAAATAACCATCACATCATCAATGACAGGATTTAACTGTCATGAACATAGATTCCTGTAGATTAATCTCGAAACAAAGCTTTCCACACTATATTAATTCAGTATAAATGAATTGTACATAGCCAAATATATGTGATCATTTGACTGTTAACCTCTACTTCGTCCTTAGGATTGATTTACATTCAAATGGCCACTGACTCGACTAAAAACTCCTTCTCTCTATCCAACCTCTCTTGCCTAACCTCTGACCTCTAATTCCCACAAGACTATAATAAATATACAAAAGGATATTGAACTGTAAATTGTTCAGATCCACAAATGACTCAATCTATCTCATAAGGATCCTCTCAAATCTGCAAATCTCTCCAAAGATCACTAAGATATCTCACTAAACAAAATCTTAGGATTCTACAAATATTCAAGAGATCTACTCACTCTAAAATCTCTTAACAAACCAACTCTCACTAACTCATGTTCTCATATATTTGAGAATAATTACAAATAAAATTCTCATTATCAATTTCAACTCCTATCCTAACTCACAAGTCTATCCTAATTTCATAGGAAATACATAAAATCATGCTTAGGAAACCAACTCCCTTGTAAAAACACAAGACCTCCTAGTCTAGGCAATTGTACAATAATTTGGAAGCATGATGCTCCTGCATCAACTATTTGAGGGAGACGTTGGGCCTCGACATGCCAATTATTCAAGGTGAAAGGGTCTTCCTCCATCAAAACATGCCAAGTCATCATCACATCATCCATCATCATTAAACCCTAGCGTTCCAAGTGTGATTTCATGCCCCATAAGAGAAGGATAAGGCCTCCAAACGCAAACATTTGGGCTTTGAAAGATAGTGAGTCACCTCCTATGGATACTCAAGTGCCTCCAAAGGCAATGCCCATCATCCAAGATATCCAAAGGAGGGGGGGCACATCATCCAACCTGTGGGCTTATTGCCCCAAGTGAAGTTCCAAGTGACATTGTGCCTCCACGATCAATCTTTCACCTGTCAAGGACTTGCAAATACAAGCAAGTACACTCTCCAAGGGTCCACAAGTCACAATATCATGCCAAGTAAGCCACATATATTAGAAGAATCACCCAAACATGTGTATTGAATTCCCCCTTTTCAAAATAAACTAATGCTCAAAGACCTTATATAATATTCCAAATTTAGAAATGAGAAGGGTGTCATAGTGCCCTATTGGGTGAACCAATTCCTGAAATAGGGGTTGTTTCCAAGGATAAATATCTCTAGTTCATGTAATGAATGTGAGGTGGATGGGGTTATGCTTCCAGGTATGGGGTTGCATGAAATACAAGAGCTTGTATTGTCTCATTTATGGGCGCTTTTGTTGAGGTCTAGCCACATCCATTCTCTCCTTTTGTTTTTGAAGCATATTTTTCAAAACCCTTTATTAGTTGTTCAATTTGCAGGTGTTCTCAAGTTGAAGACAATAAGGGGCACTAAAAAGGAAAGGCATAGCCCACATATTCTCTAGCTTGGTTGTACATGTTAGGATATTTAGACACTTAGAAGTTAGTTAAGAGCTACTTGGTCTAATATGTCGTTAGGTAAAAGTGTGTTTCTTAATGTGTTTCTTTAGTATGCATTTGTAGTTAGGAAATCCGATAGTCACGATATGTTCCCGACATAGAGTGATACAACAGTTCATATTCTCCTCGATCCTAACAACTACATTGATCTGTGGCTTAACGCCCAATTGGTCCATGATCTCTATTTAAGAGCATGGAAGGTCATTTTCCGATGATCAATTGTGATAAATCTCTTGTAAAATATCTATGTAATTTTTTTCTTTTGCATTAATAAACTGCTCCAAGTGGCCGCATTGGCTAGGGCTGTAGATATTTCCCCATAGGGGTTTTAACATGTAAAAACATTGATGTGTCGATATTTGATCTAGTTGTGTGAGTGGTTACTGAAGGTGTTCATCCTCTGTTAGAATACCTGTGTTTTCGAACATGGTATCAAAGCCTGCTTGAAGACCCACTCCAGTTGTAGATCAAGATCATAAAGCTAAGTTTCATCATGTCTGGTTTCTTCCATTTCCACACATTTCTAGGCTGAGAGGATTGTTCCATTTCATCCAAAGGACTTGTTTCAGTCAGGAATGCTTTTCATTTCACTCAAAAAGGTTTTTGTTTTCCCAAGATACGGCCATTTCAGTCAAATCCAGAGGTATAAAGCCTAAATACACCCTTTTTAAATTTTTGCAGAGTATTATTTCGATTTTATATTGTTTGTTTATGGGTTTCTACTCTTTTAGATCTTCATATGCTATTTTCCCCGCACCCTGTGCGATCTCGGAAAATCAGATACATATAGGAAAAGGTGCATTTTTCGAGTAAGCTAACTGAGATCTAACCATTGTTGTCATCGAGAAACATATTTTTTTTTTCTTGTGGAAAAAAGGTTTTTTATGAGCACACTATCCAAGGACGTATTCCACAACAAAAAAACAACACCCCCAATCCTCCTTCTAAATAATAAAATATGTTTTGCTAGATCACTTGGTTAGAAGTTGCCTTATTAAGTAAGAGGTCTAGAGTTCAAGTTTATTTTTTGTTACTTTTTTTTGAAAAGGTTCATGCATCCATTGTAAAGTGTATTTCACTTCAAGTATAAAAGTGAATCACTATAAGTAGTTTTAATATTTTATTTTTAAGTTATTTATTTTGTTTGCAACTTTTTTTTATAAAGTAACTTCATTGTAAAAGTGATCCCCGATTCTTTTTATAAAAGTGGGTCACTTCATAAAACAACTTATTTGTAAAAGTGAGGGCATAACTTTCACATCCAAAGTCCATTTTCAATGCTGTTTTTTTTTAAATCGCCTAATTTTTTGAGATCGTTCCATCCACCTCGTCAGTTTCAGTTTCTTAAATCCATATTATCTATATATTTAATATGGATTCTTCTAGTGATCTTTTGCTTACCAGCACCGACTACTTCCAATGGAAATCCCATATGGAGGATTTATTAAGAAGCAAAGGCATATACCAAATTACCTTGGGAAAGGAAAAATAACCCATTGATGATGAAAATAAATTCAAATGGGATAATAGGAATGACTAATCACGTGGACTGATCGAAATATCCATCTCTCCTAATTTAAGGTTCCACCTTCAAGAAATTTATGACCTCGATGAATCTTGGGAAAAGATTGAATTTGTGTTTGGTAAACACAATATTATTCAAGCACATCAGTTAGAAAATCAGATATTGACCTTAAGTCCAAATGATTTTATTGAAGACTATCTATCTTAGTTTAAAACACTTAGAATTTTATGTGAAGAGTGTACCATAAAGTTGGAGGAAGAGCATTGCATCTATATTATTCTTTCTAATCTAGGTAGTGTATATTTTGTGTTTGTATCTATCTTTTATGCCATGAGAGAGGCTCTAGGGAAAGCTTATCAAAAACCCACTCTTGAGTCTTTTTGTGATGCTTTGATTAGAGAGAAAGATAAGCTTGTACAACTTGGAGTGATCAGTACTGCAGGTACCTCCAATAATGCCTTAGTCTTCCAGCAGAAAGATAAACCCAAGAATCCCAAGAAGAAACATCCTTGCCAAAACAACAAGAAAAACAAGGGTCCCAAATCCACTCAGACAACTTCAGATCCTAATGGTGACAAAGGAGAAAATTCTAAAAATAAGAAGAATGACATACATTGCAACTTTTGTGGGAAAGATGGTCATGATGAGTCCAAATGTTTCAAGAAGATGGCAGCTTTAGAAGTAGTGATGAAGAATCAAAACATCAGTATTGATTATACTTATTCTTCTTATTCTCATGGACATGCACTTTCTATTTCTAGTTTCTCCTTCAATGCAACTTCTACTTCTTCTTCTGATTTGTGGCTTATTGATTCTGGAACATATTATCATATGGCTAAGGATAAATCCATATTTTCTGCTCTAAATGAATGTAACACCAATAAAATATTTGTTGGTGATGATAGATCTCTTAGTGTTGTAGGATCTGGAATAGTTCAAGTAGATAATGGTAATTTCAATGATTTATTATGTGTTCCAATTCTTTCTTGTAACCTTCTATCAATATATCAAATCACTCATTCAAGTGAAGGTAAAACCGTAGAGTTTTCACTTCCCCAAGTTGTAATCAAGGATCTATAAGAACTTAAGCATGTTCTTGCAACTAGAATTGTTGATGATATTACAAGGTTGTACAAGTTTGAAAACTTTGGTACATCATATTTTCCCTCAGTTTTTATTGCTCATAGCGATGACTTGAGAAAAAATTGGCATGAGCAGTTTGGTCATCTAAACTATCGCTCATTGCAACAACTATGTAATAAATAAATGGTGATTGGTCTTCCTTTTATTTCATGCAAAGATGGTGTTTGTGCCAGTTGTGTTCTTGGAAAACATCATTGGGACAATTTTAACAAATGTGCCTCTTGGCATGCCTCGGGCCCTTTCCAACTTGTTAACAGTGACTTGTGTGGTCCACTCTCTTCTCCTTATTTTTCTGGGTGCAAGTATTTCTTAACTTTCAATGATGAATTTTATAGACGTACTTGGGTTTACTTCTTAAAACTTAAGAGGAGATTTTTTGACAAGTTTATGGCCTAAAGGCCCTTGTAGAAAAGGAATTTGGACATCAAAATCAAAGGTTAAGAACAAATAATGGAAGAGAATATGTGATCAATAATTTTACAAGTTATTGCACTACACAGGGCATCCAAATGAAACACACTGCTCCATATACACCACAAAAAAATGGTGTTGTTGAGAGAAAGAACCACACATTAAAAGAAATGGCTAATTGTATGATCCAATCTAAGGGATTAAGTATAAAGTATTGGGCAAAAGCCATCAACTGTGAAAATTACATAGTAAATTGCACTCCCACAAAGCTTAAAAATATGACACCAGAAGAAGCATGGACTAAAATTAAACCAGATGTAAGTCACTTCCGTGTTTAGCAGTATAACATGGACTCACATTCCTGATGAGAAAAGGAAAGCATTGCAACCTAAAAGTGAGAAGTGTATATTTGTTGGTTATTCTGAAGATTTCAAAGGTTACAGAATTCTTCAACCACATTGTAATGAAATTATTATTAGAAGAGATGTTAAATTTGATGAAAATCTATTGGCCTGCAAGCCTGATTCGACGATTGTGCCTTGTTCGACCTGCGATCCATCTTCGGTGTTTGTGCCTTCTTTTGTTCCTATTCTAGTTTCTTCTTCATATGATGATAGTGAGGATAAAAATACACCTCTGTATGCTCACCTTCCTCTAGATGAGTCCATTGAACCTGAACCAGCACTAAAACCATTGCTTCCTAGATGGGTACATTCAACACGAGAAGCAACTGGTGATATTGTCGATGATCCTTCATATCAATGTCAGACACATTCTCAGTTCCAATGAACCTCTTCTCTTTTGGTTCAAGTTTCATAGACTCGTGATCCAGAGACATTTGTAGAAAATTCAGGTCATCCATATTAGGATACAACAATGAATGAAGAGTATCGTTATTTAATGGAAAACGATGCTTGGGATCTTGTACCTCTTCCAAAAGGAAGAAAACTTGTCCAATGTAAATGGGTCTATAGAAATAAGTATGCATCATATGGAAGTGTTGAAAGACACAAGGTTCAGTTAGTTGCCAAAGGATTTTCTCAAGTTTAATGAATTGACTATAATGAAACCTTTTCCCCTATAGCCAAAATAAATTCCATCTGCCTTGTTCTTGCCCTTGTTGTCTCACATAAATGGGAGGTCTATCAGATGGATGTTAAATCTACCTTCTTGCATGGGGATTTTTAAGAATAAATCTACATGGAACAACTGCATGGCTATGTCCAGAATGACTTTAGCCTTGTTTTTCTCCTTAAGAAATATATTTATGGTCTTAAGCAAGCTTCCCTAGCTTGGTATGCCAAAATGGATAACTTTCTTATTGACACTGGATTTTCTAGATGTCATTCTAAGCCTAATGTCTATACCAAGAAAGTAGGAAGCCATATCATAATCGTTGTCCTTTATGTTGATGACCTTATCCTTACTAGTAGTGACTCAAAAATTTTAAACCATGTGAAAACCATCCTTAATAAAAAAATTTGAAATGACAAACTTAGGATTTTTGCACTATTTCCTTGGCCTCCAAGTTTTGCAAATCAATGAAGGAATTTTTCTTTCCCAATCTAAGTATGCTAGTGACCTTCTTTGTCGATTTCACATGGAATATTGTAATCCAGACCCTTCTCCCTTCTCGTCTAGAGTCAAGCTTTATTTCACCTGTACTTCTCTCGAAGTTGATGCCACCTTATACCGTCAGTTAGTTGGTAGCCTCTTATACTTGAATCATACTCGTCTTGATATTTCCTTTGTTGTTGGTATTGTTTCTCGGTATATTAAAACTCCCCATGAAATCCATTGGAAAGAAACTAAAAGGATACTTAGGTATGTCAGGGGTACAGTTCAGTTCGAGATACATTACAGTTCAGAGGGGACTCCTTTATTGGTTGGTTTCACTGATTCAGATTGGGCCGATGACCATGATGATCGGAAGTCTACTACAGGTTATGTTTTCAGCCTTGGTTCAATACCTATCATTTGGGCGTGTAAGAAACAATAGGCTATTGCACTTTCTTTAGTATAAGTAGAGTACCGAGCAGTGGTAAATGCAAGTCAGGAAACCGTGTGGCTTCGACATATCCTTTCAAAGTTTGGATTCCAGCAGCAACATTCGAACAACCTTTGGTGCGACAATCAGAGTGCCATAAAGTTCGTCAAATACCCAGTTCAACATTAGCACAAAAAACACATCTAGCTACACATGCACTTCATCAGAAATCTCATTCATGATCAAGTTATTGAAGTGCTCTTTTGCCTTATAGAATATCAAGTTGCAGACATTTTCACAAAGTCTCTTACATAAGAGAAATTTTCCAAACTTCAATCTATGTTAGGAGTTCAGGAAGTTGTCATTAAGGGGGGATAGGCTCTAATTCCTCCTTCCTTCTCCTATTGTTTCACTATTGCAAATCCTCCAATCCTGTCCCAAGTTGTTATTAAGGGGGGGTGTTAGGATATTTAGACACTTAGGAGTTAGTTAAGATCTACTTGGTCTAATATGTTGTTATGTAAAAGTGTGTTTCTTAGTGTCTTTCCTTAGTATGAATTAGTATTCATTTGTAGTTAGGAAATCTGACGGTCACGATATGCTCCCGACATAGAGTGATTCAACAGTTCATATTATCCTCGATCTTAACAACTACATTGATATGTGGCTTAACACCCGATTGGTCCATGATATCTATTTAAAGACTATGGCGGGTCATTTGTTGATGATTGATTATGAGAAACTCTCTTATAAAATCTCTCTGTAATATTTTTATTTTGTATTAATAAACTGCTCCAAGTGGTTGCATTGGTTGGGGCCATAGATGTTTCCCTGTAGGGGTTTTACCATGTCAAAACATCGGTGTGTTGATATTTGATCTGGTTGTGTGAGTGGTTACTGAAGATGTTCATTCTCTATTAGAATACCTATGTTGTCAAACAATACCATTGCAACCATGCTTCCCCAAGTTGAATTCAATTAGGGGCACTAAAAAGGAAAGACATATCCTGCAAACACTCTACCTTGGTTGGCATGGTTGTTTGTTTAGTTATTTAATTTACGGGTCCCTTATTATTTTACAAGGAGCATTTCATTACTCTAGGGATCCTAGGATGAGCTTCTATTGCATGATTTTTTTGCTAGGACACGACTGTGCCTAATGGCCCCTTCTTCCCATGAAATGAGGTACATTCCCTTCTTGGGTCATTAAGCCTGAAAAACTAAAAGGTTGGGAGAGGGAGGGGAAGAAGTGATGGAAGATGGAAATTATGAGTGTTACACATGAAATTTGCACACCTAGGTACCTCTCCCTAAGTGTCATAAGTGTCATATATGTGTCTCATACACCTTGACACCATGGAATAACCTATGTCACAATCCCTAGTCAATGTGGAGGAGGGATATATTACATGAAGGCCAAAATACCAAGTGCACATGAATTATTATTAATATTCATGAAAAATAAATTAATTAAGTGTGAGAATCCACCTCACATTTGGTTTCCTATTTTTTAAGGAATATGGAGGATCTCATGGATGGTTGAAATATTTCCTCCTTAAAATCCTTGAGAGATATTTCCTCCCTAAAATTCTTAAGAAATATTTTCTCCCTAAATATCTTTGAGATCCCTTTTTAGTGGATCTGATGAGTGATCCTCTCCATGGTGGTTAAGCCTCCAAATCCTATATAATGAGGGATTTCCATGGAGAAAACAGAATAGAGGAGTTTAGAGATAACCAACTTATGATCTCATGAGAAAAGTGGAGATTTGAGGTATCAAACCTATGGTCTTGGGAGAAATATTTAGGATATCAAACCTATGGTTTTTGGAGCTTTGTGCAAGGGCTGGACGAGGAGGACTTGGGGAATTTGTTGCAACTGCATCTACAGTCTCTAAGAATTTCTTTAAGAGTTCTCATTAATATATTGCTTGGCCTATTTCCTTCTAACCTATGTATCTTTAAATATGTTTGTCTTATAGATGGATTTAATTGGACTAATTTTATAAATTAGAGTAGGATTTCTTTGTCTTTTGTTGTCCATTGCATTGCAGGTGTCAAACGGTGCTAAGGAGCTCGAAGATCAAGCTCAAGTTGGAGTAGCGAGGACAAACATTGAAATAAGGTGCATCACACTTTCTTCCTTCTCCTTCTCTTTCTGATTAGTTAGTTAGATTCAAAGGAATGTTAGTGTCCAATGTTAGCATGTTTTCTGTCTTGGTATAGGGGTCTAGAATCCAGGAGGAGATCCACCTGTCCGTAGGGGGATTTTCCTACAACAGAAATTGGTGACTCCATTGGGGATCGACATTGATTTGTATTTACTTGGATTGAACCTGCCTTTTTCCCACCTTTTAGATCATTTTTACAGTTTGTTCATGATCCATTACCTTTCTCCCATCTTCACTAGCATTTTCACCAATTTCTGTGAATCCTGGGTGAGTTTTTCTGCATTTTTTGGCTATGTTTTGAGTTGCTGGGAAGAGAAGCGCTCCCCTATAGGCCATATCAGAGAGATGATATATAATCAGCGCTCCCCTGTAGTTTTTTACAGAGCACTATAACGCTCTGTGTCCTTGAGTTAGGGGGCGTTGATCTCCTTTTTTGAGGTTTTCTGCCTTTTTCTACTCAGATTTTTGCAACCTATTTTGTAGAGGTCCTTTCCAGGGTTTGAAATTTGGTTTGTGAAGTTGTTTGGGGTGATATTTGATTCTTATCACTTCCTATTGTCTTGATTTGGGCTTGAAACATTTTCGGAATTGCGAAGTTGCCTTTCTTGCTGCTTGGTTTGTCAGGACAGTTTGAGTGATTCCTCTTTCTCACTATTTTTTCTTGGATTCTTCTCTGCATTTTCTTGTACTCCTTGAATGATTGTTGGTTGTCGAATCCTTGATTGATTTATTGTTAGAAGAAGTTATCTCCTAATTTTTTTCTTTCAATTCTCATTGCTTTGAGTGCATGCTTTGTTTGAAGCACTTTTTGCTTCATGTCTTTTGCATCTGCATCTGACTCTTTCTTTTAATTGAAAGTAGTGGAGCATTAAAAGCTTTGCATTTACTTTATTTAAGCATTAGAATCAAACAAAAAAGATAGTTTCATTCTTGCTTTTGGGTAGTGAAACTAGCTTGCATTTGAAGTAGCGAAATTGCATGGTTTTTGGCATTTTTGGTCTTGAATTCTTAATATGGATCATTTCTTGAGGATTTTGATATTGATGAGTTTAATAAAATTTTGGTACATTGTGCATTTGGGAATGATAAAAATTTTATCCTTCTCGTAATATAGCTTTCATCGAAGTGAAATATTTGCATTCTCATTTCTTTGCATTGTTTATAGTCGGTCAAAACACCATTTAGTCCATGCCATTTTCCTCTTGAGTAAACAACAACCTTAAAATAAAGTTCTTATAAAAATTGATTAGACATTTTTATATTTTCCAGTAGCAAAACTACATTAGCTTAGGGTGTAGGGATTTGGAATAGGTGTGAAAGATAACTTTCCAAGGCTGTAAACAATCATACTATCTTGTTATAGAGAGAGTTTAAATCCACTTGCTACATTTTGCCCTGGGAATCCCTTCTAACACAAGGGTCAATCACGAGGTCGCATTAGGGATGGAAAAGTTACTCACCCTGCTTTGTTGGTCTTAGTGTAGATATTGCACGTATTATTGGGGGTCGCTTGAGAAGAAAATCCTGTGCGGACCTTCTCGAGATGATTTCGGGCTTAGATACCCTGCCCTTGCGCATGGATCGGACTGTCGACTGCTTCCCCAGGCATCATTGTCATAATTGGTAACCTTAGTAGCCTATCTCTTTAGGGTCTTTACACGAGGTGACTGTGGAGGGGAAAGTCTTCACGATACCTGGAATCGACGTTGGCCAAAATCACTCGGGCTCCTTGGAGGGTATACCCACGTTTATGTGTGGCAGCTTGCACCAGGGTGTAAGTCTGTTAAGCATGTCATCAATGTAACTTTTCCACCCACTCTATCTCAACCCCTTCTTATATTGTTCGCGCGATGTTGGATTTCATCGCCAACTATTGCGTTTATTGTGAGAAGGTTTTTTTTGTTTGCTTACTTCCTATATTTTTAGCGTGTGTTGTTTATTTTCCCTAACATAATCTAGGTTGGATCTGTGTTTAATGGCATCAGCTCCTGGAACTACCAATGGGGAAACCCCTGCTCCAGGAGATCCTTTTATTTTTCCTTCTTGCGGAAACGTTGGTCCTCCTTACATCGCTACTTTGAGCCTTCTAGGTCTCACAATTGGGTTACCGGTATGGTTTTTTTCCACTCTGGTAATCACGAATGCACCTAGTGCTTCAGATGTAAGCACACCACCCACACATCAACCTCATGTCAATATTTCTCCTTCTTCACCCGTCATGTCTCCTTCCCTTTATCCTTCTTCACCTAGTGAAAGCTCTAAAGCGATTATCCAGGTTGATAAGAAGAAGAAGAAACAGAAAGAGAAGAAGAAGAAGAACCAGAAAGGGACCAAGCCTCCAACTACATTAGATGTTGGATCCAAGCAACCAACTACTGTTAATCATACTGGGAGTGTTGATGAGATCGATAAGACTACAATGAAGAATCTGAAACCCAAATTCCCTTGCAGTCTTTGTAAGGGTGACCACTTTCTGATGGATTGCCTTGGTCTTCCCAAGGTCTTAGAAATGTGGTCTTCCACGTCATCGGCCCCTACTAGACATGCAAGTGACACCTTGTCAACTAGTGACGTTAAGGTTGGTAAGAAGAAGAGAACTGTCAAATTTCCTTGCATGTTATGCGAAGGTGATCATTACTTTCATCTTTGTACTCGTATGGGCAAGGCTTCTTCTCTTTTGGAAAAGATTCAACTTCCAACTGGTTATCGTAAGATTTCTCCTAACCCATTGTTAGTTGATGGACTGCCCAATCTGGTTCCATCCTCGGTCAATCTGATTGATCAGGTGGTCAATATGGTTTCATCCTTGGTTGAACCACTAACCAAAGTAGTTGATCTAGTTCCATCATCGGTCAACCTGACTCTTCATCTAAAGAGTGAACCCAAAGTGGTTTCTCCGGTTACTTAATCGGTTAATCCCACTCCTCCTTTGAAGAGTACCAAAGTGGTTGCTCCGGTTACATCATCGGTCAATCCCACTCCTCCTCTGAAGAGTGCCAAAGTGGTCATTTCGATTCCATATTCGGTCGATCCCACTCCTCCCCTGAAGAGTGCAACCAAAGTGGTCGACCCGATTCTGCCACTAGTCGATCCCACTCCTCAATAAAAGAGTGAGGATGTCGCTCAAGTATACCTATTTAATATTGATTCACCTAGACAAGGGGGAAC
>JASDQU010101613.1:42954-54795 GCA_032191745.1 Picea mariana | reverse complement strand
TTCAACAAATCAGATGATTTCTTTTGATTGGAATCATTTGACAAAACCCCATCTTCCCTCTTGCATGCCTTTCCAAATCACCGGGCAGGTTTGTGATAGAGATATTCCTAACATTGTAATAGACGAAGGTGCTTATTTTAGCATCTTATCCATAAATTCTTGGAAAGATTTTGGTTCCCCACAGCTTGTACCCGTGACTCAGAATCTGTTAACCTTTGACAGAAAAGTTAGTCAACATTTAGGGATCCTTCCTCAGTTTCCAGTTACTTTGGGAGGAAAAACAATCTATGTCGATGTGATGGTAGTTCAGGACCCCTTGGACTTTAATCTGCTCCTTGGGCGAGACTATGTCTACCTTATGAGAGATTTTGTGTCCACTCTCTTTTGAGTGATGTGTTTCCATCACAACGGAAACATAGTGATGATCAACCAACTTTCATTAATTAACCCTCATCTGATGGTCAACCATCCATCTTCTCTGAATGGTCCATACATTCCATCAATGTCTGCCCCGCCGTGGGTCAATTATGTAACGACCTACCCCATGCGTTCAACCCTGCATGAGAGGGAACCTCTCCCTTATCTTGACTTAGATCCGATAGTTGGCATGGTCATCTCTTCGATAGGGCTATTAGAGCCAAATCTTGCTACCCTTATCGAGGTCATGGACATGTTTTCCTTCCAGAGTGTTTTTATTCCATCTAGCAAAGATCTCTTGGAAGCCATGATTGACATTTGTCCCTTGACATGTATTCCTTCCAGAGAATTATCCTCTTGGAATCCATGATCAAGAAGAAGCCACGAGCATAGTTTTATTCTATGTGGCAAGATCGTTAAAAAATGAAACAAAAATCTGAGGATTGAACCCAGAACCTTGAGCATAGTTTTCCTCTTTGTGGCAAGCTCGTTAAAAAATGAAACATAAGTTATGAGTATAGTTTTCCTATCTATAGAAAGCTCATTAAAAAATGAAATAGAAATCTGGGGATTGAACCTGGAGCCATGAGCATAGTTATTTTCATGTGTCAAGCTCGTTAAAAAATGAAACAGTCACCTCTCCCGTTGAGTCGAGTCTTTTGCTAGATATCGTAAATATCGAGTCAAGTCTTTAGCTAGATCTCATAGATGTTGAGTCAAGTATTTTGTTAGGTCTCGTATTTGAACCTTCATTTCATCCACCCTTATTATTATTCTCCATCTAGTAGAGAAATTGGTGACAACCTCAAAGTCGACGAATGAAATGAAGCTTGGGGGGGCATGTCTCTAGGCTTTGATTATCATTCTGGAGTTAAGCCTCTAGATTTTCAAGTTGGGGGCAGAGTACCAACCATCTATGGGTATCCCAACCATTGGAAATTACGTTGGGAATTTACAAGCATAGTTTAGTTTTGTTTCAAGCTTGTGTAAAAATGAAACCAATATTGAGCTTAGTATTTGTTCTTTCTCATGCTTGTAAATACATGAGAATGTAACCGAGTTCACTTTTATCACTTTTTTCAGACTCGTAAAGGTTATATGAAAAAGGAACCCCCTGGAGTCTCCTTTAAGCTCTTTTTGGACTCTCTAAACATGAAAAGATTTTCGAATGATCTTTCTTCCTTTCACACTCATTAAAAGGTTTGAAAGGGCATCTTTTGAGTGGTAGTTTATCTCTTTTTCGACCTCGCGAAACTAAAATTACGAAAAAGGACATTCATGTAGTCACCTTTTAGTTATTTTCAGACTCTCTAAAAATGAAAAACTACCGAGTTTTCCTTATCTGCACTCGCTAAACTACACATTGAAGGACCCATATGGAACCGAACCCTTACTTCTTCCAGTTCGTTAAACAAAGGAAGAGGAACTTACCGAAGGTGAGTTATATCGAGCATGTGTTACCCTCCTTGAGCTCATTAAATTAAAAAGAGGTACTCATCTATCTGGGTGGGGAGGAAATTGAAGGAAGTGGGTCAAGTTTTTGAGAATCCTTTATGGCAGATTTTGTCGCCCTTGAACATGGCACATGTTTGTGTCTCGTCTTATAGTTGGGTAATCTGCTTGTCTCTGTGTCATACCAATTCCATGTGTTGACATTTGTCTCTGTGTCATACGAATTCCATGTGTTGACATACTTTTTCGTCTAGTCGAAGAGTGCTCTTATTGTCGTCACATTACATTTTGGTACTTGTCGATTCAATGCTTCCAAGTCAGTTGGCGTGCCTCATCATGTTCAAGGGAAGTTTCACTTCAAACCATCCATATGCAGTATTACCAGTTTCCATTTCCTGTGTCAGTCCATACTCATTCGATTCACCATATTACATCACTTTCCTATGTCAGTTTAGTGTCGTTGATGAGGGATACATCAAGGCCCTCCTTCGACGAGTCTTTTCCTGTCGACTTCAAGACATCATCCATGAATTAGACTTAGAAACTAGTTAGTACCTTGGGACCTGCATGCCTCAATGGTAGGCCTCCTTTCCTTCGACAATAGTTTTACATCATTGACCTATGATCATATGATTCCAAGAATGTTTGACCTCAGTTCATTAATTCACATTCGTTGGAATGTACTAGGGTATCTTGGGAGTCATTTACATCATTGGTGATTTCCCTCACACTTGTTAATGATTTACCTCAATGATCGGTAATCAAGTGGTTTCTACCATGTTCGACATCAAAACATCCTTTCACATGGTTATATTCGTACAACATCGAGATTGGGATGAAGACCTTGGGTTGAGCATTCACTTTGGCTGCCATGCCAACCGGAAGCACTAATAAAACCACCGAATGAACTATGCTTAGATGAGAGAGTGAAGGGGCGCCTTGACCGTCGTTCTGAACAAAGCCAAATGAAGAAGCCGGCCCATCCGACTTACTAAGCTAAAAGGTCTGCTGCAGAGGTCCTTCATTCCCTTCCTATTAAATTTCTTTGCCCAGGCTGTGAAGGAGATCATTTGAGCATGCTGATGTATAGATTGTCACATAGATCTACATTGTATTGGTTTGTGTCTATGTTGTATCATCTCGTAGCTCCACTGTGTATTTTTTGTGGTTACGATCAGTTCATGTCATGGAGGTATGGATCCACATTGTATCTTTGGTGGCCATATCCTCAGTCAATATTTTTCATGGATCCGCAGTGTATTGGTCAATGAACATGCTTTGAGTCATATCGTCTTCCGAGCATAGGTATGTATGCCTTAGAAATGGAACATATATTAATATTGTTTGATGGTTGTTTGCAGCTTCTTCCAGGTTCTCCAACTCCACACCCTTTCATTAAAGATTTGTAAAGTGTTTCGGCCATCATTCTCTCTTCTGACCTCACACTTTAGGGGGCATTCTGTTACACATGAAATTTGCACACCTAGGTACCTCGCCCTAAATGTCGTAAGTGTCATATAAGTGTCTCATACACCTTGACACCATGGAATAACCTATGTCACAATCCCTAGTCAATGTGGAGGAGGGATATATTACATGAAGGCCAAAATACCAAGTGCACATGAATTATTATTAATATTCATGAAAAAGAAATTAATTAAGTGTGAGAATCCACCTCACATTTGGTTTCCTATTTTTTAGGGAAGATGGAGGATCTCATGGATGATTGAAATATTTCCTCCCTAAAATCCTAGAGAAATATTTCCTCCCTAAAATCCTTGAAAAATATTTTCTCCCTAAATATCTTTGATATCCCTTTTTAGTGGATCTAATGAGTGATCCTCTCCATGGTGGTCAAGACTCCAAATCCTATATAATGAGGGTTTTCCATGAAGAAAATAGAATAGAGGAGTTTAGAGATAACCAACTTATGATCTCATGAGAATAGTGGAGATTTTAGGTATCAAACCTATGGTCTTGGGAGAAAGATTTAGGATAACAAACCTATGATTTTTGGAGCTTTGTGCAAGGGATGGACGAGGAGGACTTGGGGAAGTTGTTGCAACTACATCTACAGTCTGTAATAATTTATTTAAGAGTTCTCATTAATATATTGCTTGGCCTATTTCCTTCTAACCTATGTATCTTTACATATGTTTGTCTTATAGATGGATTTAATTGGACTAATCTTATAAAGTAGAGTAGGAATTCTTTGTCTTTTGTTGTCCATTGCATTGTAGGTGTAACACAATGATAAGGAGCTCAGAGATCAAGATCAAGTTGGAGCAATGAGGACAAACATCGGAATAAGGTGCATCACACTTTCTTCCTTCTCCTTCTCTTTCTGATTAGTTAGTTAGATTCAAAGGAATGTTAGTGTCCAATGTTAGCATGTTTTTTGTCTTGGTTTAGGGGTCTAGAATCCAAGAGGAGATTCACCCATATGCAGGGGGATTTTCCTACAACAATGAGTGGAAATGGTACGATGACCCTTAAAGGAGCACCCTTGGTAGACACCCTTTCCCTAAGGGTGGTCACTTACTAGGAAACCATGACACTAACCAAGGTGAAATAAGGTAAAAAGCATAATTTCCAAGCAAATGTTTTCAAAATCAATAAAGGATTCTTTGCAACATGTTCAAATTCTTGAATTATTCGAATGATACTTACCACAATACTGGACTTGTTACCTCATGGAGTAAGACCCGTTGTTCTCTTTGATCCAAACTAAGTGTGGTGGATGTTGCTTCCATCAATCAGATGGTGATGTGTGGTGAATGAAGGGCTCTACGTGTTGGGATGTCTCTCGGTACTCCATGTCTACAACCTGAGGGCATCGAGACATCGTCTCCTTAGTTATCCCTAGAGATGGGGGATAACATTTCTGAAGTGCAAAAATGAGGTTTTCAAAATGTAAAATTATGCTCTAAAAGTGTCGAAATTGGATTCCAAAAATGCAAAATTAGATTTTGAAAATGAAATGTTGGGTTTTGAAAATGTAAAATTTGATTCCAAAAATGAAAAATCAAATTCTAAAAAGGCAAAATCAGATTTCAAATAATATCTCAAAAAAAATTGTACTGGTTACGTTGTCAGTAATTTTTCATAGATGTATACTCCAAGAAAAAAAAAAAAAACAAACTCACTCACCACACACTAAAAATAATAAATAATTTAAACGCATAAGAAGCACTTAACTACATAAATATCAAATGCTTTTAATAACCATGGAAAATCTTATATTATTACAACTATTTTAAGAATGCTAGAAATTATCAATCACATTGAATTACAATAGGTTCAACTTTAGTTCTCATGTTTGTAAGGTGTGAGTTTTCAGAGTTCAAATTTTCTGGAATGCGCATAGTAGTCATATTGTGCGTCAATGTTTAAAATCCATAATAGGATTCATCATTAGGACAAGAAGTCAATGGTAGTTGAGGATTTAGTCAATTAATAAAGATCATGCATAAAATTAAAATCACATATTGTGTTGGCTTAAAATAAATAATCAAAAACAAAAGCCCTAAAAGTGTTAAACAAAAAGATCAAAGGTAAAGTAAGGCTCTTTTGATAACCTAATAATATAAATATTAAGAATATACTAATAGTCTAATAATTTAATGTTAATTTAATAAAATCTTGATAATTTATTAATAATTGAATAAAATAATAATAAAGAATTAACAATAATACACTAATATACTAATAGTCTAATAATTTAATGTTAATTTAATAAAATCTTGATAATTTATTAATAATTGAATAAAATAATAATAAAGAATTAACAATAATACACTAATGATCTAAAAAGTATTAATAATTTAATATTCTAAAAATAAAGAAAATATAATAAAGTATTAATAAAATAAAGAAAATACTAACAATATAAAACAACATAAAAATTAAAATTAGATGAAGTAAAAATTAAGCTAAGGAATAATGAGCAAGTATGCTACCAATTAAAATATAAAATATAAGCTCATCTACACCGTGTAGAAACATCAAGGCTAGCTGCAATTGATATATTAAGTAGTTTATATTTTAATCTTCATAATTGTAATTATTTATAATAATTAAGTTTTTTCCAAAATGTCTTTAAAGTTTTAAGGTATGCATTTGGATTTCTAGTAATAATGAAACCTTTTCTAGACATATTTTTGGAATCCTCTTGTTCCAAATGTTGGGGATTGAGTGTAATATTGAAAAAAATAAAAATAGAAACTACAGAATAGACGAAGAGAAATAAACTCAAAAAATATCAATGATGTCAAAGAAACTGTTATGGCACTTAAGCATGAGGCATTGTGATCAAAACATCACAAAGTATCATTGAACACACAACACATGATGTTAGATCAACCCATAGGCTCCTTTATTTATAGTTTCTATATCTAACCAATTTCTTTGAAATCGGGAAGATATTGTCCACATAGAAACATTTGTGGTTGGAACAGATCTCGACAAATCTGTGATGTTTCGTCAATTAGTTAACTCACAAAGTCAACTTTACCATCCAGTCATCCTACACGTAGTCATTTCTTGGTTGGTCGATCTATCAACCGATTTTATTTAACCGCTAGTCAATTATCCAATCGACTATCTAAACGACCATCCTACCAACTGTCTTCAACTATAAGTTGACTGACTGACAGTCCATCTCCAAAAAGTGGGATGAACCATCACAACCTGAGGTCCAACACTCCCCCATCAACGCACGGTTCTGGAGATTCAGGAGGTAATTATGTCAATAGGACACACCCCCATAATTGCATCTTCCTGAAGCCCAAGCATATTATGAATCTTGACAAACTTAGCTTCAAACAAGGGTTTGGTAAATATATCAACAATTTGATCATTTGTTTTATAGTAAAAAAGAGTGACAATATTCTCTTGAACCAACTATCTCAAGCAGTGAACATGTAGGTTAACATGCTTCATTTTACTATGTGCAAAAGGAATATCAACAACCTGAATTGCACTTTGATTGTCATAATTAATAACGGTCAAGGTCGGAACAAGAAACCCAAGTTCACCCAATAGTTGGAAAATCCAAACTGCCTCTATACCTGTATTGAAATTTCCACGATACTCAACTTATGTAGTCAACATGGAGACTACCCTTTGTTTCTTGCATGATTGAAACCAATGGTACAGTGTTGAAGTGAAACACATAGCCAAAGGTGGACTTATGATCATCATTTTTCCCTACCCACTCGGAGTCACTGAGGTCGACTAAAAAGTATGAACTTCGACAATATTTGATACCAACATGAGAGGTACCCTTGTGATAATGAACAATTCTTTTGACAGTTTTCCAGTGACTTTCTCGAGGATCCTGCAAAAACAGAGAAACCACACTAACAACAAAAGATATGTTAGGTTGACTGTGAGTGAGATAAATGAGGCTCCCAACCAATTGTTGATAGAGAGTCAGGTAGAATTTGAGAGTCAAAAAAGTTTTAGTCATATTCACTCTAGATTGAAAATAAGTAGCACATGACTTACAGTCAAACATGTGAAAATGATGCAATAGATCGATTACGTATTTATACCGACAGAGAAAAAAACCATCAGATAGAGGAAAAACTTGAAGACCAAGAAAATAATGCAAAAGCCTAAGGTATATCATTTCAAAGGTGCCAACAATTCACTTCTTGAATCTAAGAATGTGATCAATATTATTTCCAGTTCTGAGTAGGTCATCAACATTTGCATCAACAATCAAGGTATCACCATGAGTATGTAATACATAGAGATTGTGGTCAGATTCACAATGTTTGAAACCAATATGGAGAAATAAACGGTCGATATTAGCATAGCAAGTACTGGTAGCATTTTTTAATCCATAAAAAGACTTTTGCAGTCGAAAAACAAGATTGGAATCTTCCACAAAATTAGGGGGTTGTTCTATAAAATTTTCTTCAGATAAGTCTCCATAAAGGAAGGCACTTTTTACAACCATTTGGTGAATCTTCTAGCCAAAGCAAGCATCAAGGGAAATAATCAGTCGAACATAATTCATCTTCACAACAGTAGAAAATTTCTTAGTGTAGTCGATGCCTTCTTGTTGAGAAAGGCCTTTCGCGACCAAGTGATCTTTATGATGCTCAACAACACCTTTAGAGGTAAATTTGGTGTTATAGACCCATCAACATTTCACAATGTTCTTTCCTTGAGGTCAAGGAACTAAATCCCAAGTATGATTCTTTAAAACAAAATTCATCTCATCTTGCATATCTTGTTCCCATTTAGTTTTTCCTTATGCATTTAAGTAAGAGATGGGATCACATGTCTCAAGAACATGAGCAACCAATGAAAAACTGGCATGTTGTGTGTGACTGCGAGTCTATTAGCCTAAGGAGACATTACCAACATCAGGTCCAACAACTTCAATCATTTTCACATACCATCGAGATAAGTAAGAAAAATGTGAGTTGATGTCTACTGTAGAAGCTCGTCCAGATGAAGGAACAGTTTCAATCAAAGAAAATAGAGGTCGAGTCGAAATAGAGATCAATTTTCTGGTTGAATCAAGAATAAAGGTCTACGACACAGTTGAAATAGGAATAGATTTCAATTTTCCAGTGGAAATGTTGAAAAATGGAACAAGTGAACCATATTCAAAAACAAATTCAAAGGAATCATCCTATAAGGAACCAGAGGAAGTATTCAACAACTTAATTCATGAAGACTTATCATCAAAAAATACATTTCTTCTAATAATGATCTATCATTTAACAGGGTCAAACAATCGATAGGATTTGGATTCTTCTTAGTAGACCATCATGATGCTAGGATGACTATTTGCATCCCATTTCTTCCTACAATCATCTGGAATATGAGCACAAGAAACACAACCTAAGTCTCTAAGGTGACCGACTGAAGAATTCTTTCCACACCATTTTTTGACTGGAGTCACAAAACTAACAACTCTAGTTGGAATATGATTCAAGAGATAATTTGTTAGGATATTTAGACACTTAGAAGTTATTTAAGATAAACTTGGTATAATGTGTCATTAGTTTAAAGTGTGTTTCTTTAGTATGCATTTGTAATATGATGGTCATAATATGTTCCCAACATAGAGTGATCTAATGACTCATATTCTCATCAATCACTACTAAATTTGAACGTTTTTGCGATGAAGTAGCGACGAAGTTTCGTCGGAATAGGGTCATTGTTGCGACCAAGATGATTTTTTTTTTTGGTCGGAATCAATTTGTCGGTCTAGCGACCACACATGGATCTTCGTCGGTCTAGCAACCAGGAAAAGAAGCCTATTCACAATAGGGAAAAATTACCATTCGTCGGTCCATTGACCAAGATTAGTTGGTCTAGCGACCAACTTTAGTCACAAGCCTTGCTAGCATATCTAAGGAAAACATAACCTTGGTCACTCTAGCGACCATAATTAGTCGGTCTAGCAACAAATGTTAGTCGGTCTAACGACTAATATTAGTCGCAAGAGCGACCAAGACAACCCTGGAAAACTTAGTCAATAAACCACGGTTAGTCGATAGAACGAAAAAGATTAGTCGCTAGACCGACCAACCTTGAAGCTAAAAAGGTAAAATGAAGGATGAACAGGTAGTCTCTAGAGCGACCAAGTTACATACTTTGTGAACAAATGGCTATACAAGCAACAAACCTATTCGTCGCTAGAGAGATGAATGTTGGGTTTAAAAAAAAAAAAAATATGCCATTCACACAGGAATAAGCCCAGACGAGCAAGCTACATAAGCATACTTTCATTATGTACTTGGGAGCTGGCACTAGAGTCAACCCCATAATGGTCAATATCGGTGATCCAATTTACCTTGTCATTTCTAGATGTAAGCACCATTGTGATGAGTCTCAATCCATGCTAGGGGATTTAATATCGAGCCTCAAATTGTGGAAGGTGAATCTAGAGCATTGGGTGGAGGAGATTTCACAGTAGCATACCTCCCTTATGGAGTAGTTGGTCACTATTAAATTGAAGGAATTCCTGTTAGATGTGGAAAATAAATGCCTATGAGAAAAATCCAGGGAACAAGAAGCTGAAATTTAGAAGCTACAACGACATGTAAAGAAGATGGAGCATGAGCAGTCACCCGGGTTGGCATTCTATAGGAACAAGTACATTTAGAAGTCTTCAATGGGTTTGCTCCCAATAACAAACATGTCACTCAACGAGGACCAAAAAATGGAGCATCCACATTGTCAATAGGTTTAGAGGTCAAATACTACCCATCCACCAACTACTGGAAGCATTGAAACTAGAGTGCAAGGCCATGGAAATTTTCATGTTTTTCTATAAATGATTTGTAGGGTAAAATTGTTTTGATAGTAGGCCTTTATTGTCCTTCTATTGAAGGTTAGTATCATTAACTTCATCCTTGCAGTGATGATGACATGTATAATAGGAATAATAATAGATGGCCTATCTCTCTTGACTATAGAATTTGGGAAAGGATAAAGACATAATAAATGAGAACCAATGCCCTTTTGAATGCCAATTAAACTTGCAGTGGATAAATTCAAAGGCCCTTTTCAAAGAAAGGATGAATATCAAAATATAGTGATCATTCCCAGTTCTTGGAGGACCAACTGCCATATGGAAAATTACAATCAAGTAGTGAACTATTGTGAATGATCTAATTTCTATGATATGCTAAAATTTTGCAACATGAGCTTTCCAAATAAAATCAAGAATCGTGGTTCCCATAACTTGAAAACCAAATATGGACACACCAGTGAAATCAACTTCATAAATCCACATAATTAAAATACGGTCAAATCACATGTAATACTAAAATAAAGATAGTTTCCAAAGTCCAGAGTCTAGTATGGATACCAAAAGAAGGTAGAGAGAGAACTACAAGAGTGTCGGTAGTAGAGGACATAAATTAAGTGTTGACACAAAGGGTGGATTTCTTATATACACAAACAAAAGGAAAATAGGTTTTATGTTTTAACATAACGGAGAAGGGACCACCAGTGTTGAACATGACACACCCACCACTCAAGAAAACAAAGTGGAATACTTTTCAAACTCAAAGATTGCAATTGTAGATATCCAATTCATGGATGCAAAGATGAATCATCCTCAAAATATAATTGTATTTATACTTACCCTGAAATTACAACAAAAGTGGATAACATAGGCGATGACACCAAAGGTAGACATAGACAGTGAAATAATAAGAAAACAATATCACCTTGGAGAGAATTGGTTAAAAAAAAAACGCATTCATCAGATGGGCAAGGGGTTCTAGTATTAAAAAGGGCATTCCTTCCACTCATAGGGCATGTGGAATGGAATATGAACCTTGATACTGGATTGTTTTAAATATCCTATTCGTAGTCTGGACAAAGACAATACACACCTCATTACTGAACTGCATTGAATGATAAGAAGTTCTTCCCATTGCTACAATTAATCACCACACAACACATAAATCTAAATTATGGCATCAACTAGGACTCAAATCCAAATTTTAAAAAAAAATCATTTCCTTATTTATGATAAATGATTATAAGTTGCACTTAACTATAGGGAACATAATTACAATTGTGTGCTTGTCACAGGTTCAAAAATATCGTTAGCTCAAGAAAATACTTAATAAACAAGTGACCAAAAGAACAAACCCACACAAACATGGTGACAACAACAATTGCAAGGTATACTTAAATCGATGGACATAGACATGTAATATTGTTGTGTTCTAACTAGATTGGTTCTTCATTAAGGATTTAAAGAAGGATCATTTGATTGTCACTGAAGGTTTTCTCAACTCAAAGGATGGACTACACAAGTTTTTTGACCTCCCTCGACCTGATCTTGGACCAACTTTTCTTTTTTCTCACATTGATGAATGCAACATAATTCAACATGAATGACTTGGAAGTCTAAATTTTCAAAGTCTAAAGTTGATGGCCGCACAAAATATGGTTGTTGGTCTTCCCAAAGTTCTTCCACTTGATGGA
>JASDQU010101613.1:30865-42854 GCA_032191745.1 Picea mariana | reverse complement strand
GATATGGAACCTTTTCTAATAGGTGTCTTATGAATTATCTCACCCATTCCAACATCTATTTTTGGTCTATGATGAAGAAAAGAACGATTTCAAAGGTAAAAGGGTAATTTCCTTTGAACTAAAAGACAGGGTATCCTGTCAGCTCAATCAATTCGACTTGGCTTCAGCAGAAGAAGAAAACTTTAGCCTTGGAAGGCTGTCTCCACATCATCAACATGCAACAAGAGGAAAATCAGAGATCTATCACTTTTTGAGGAAATATTCCTTGTATCTTGCAAACAGTTTACTTTCTATTTTTAGAAGATCTGATCCATTTTTTTAGGATCAGAGGGTTGTTTTGTAATCTTATAAATATCAGAACAAAACATGAACCTAGGGTTCGATTCTGGAGAGAATTTGGCCATATGTATTGATTGCTTATCCTAATACAATCACAGTCTTCTTTTGCTACTGTTATCAGACTTTTCATACATATTTCTATTCTGTATTTTGTTTAAGTTTAGCTCAGCTTTATGCTCATGAACTTGAATGAAAGAATCCTTGCTGTTTAGTATGACCCTGCATTCCAATGTACTTGGTTATCTGACCCTGCATTCCACATGTATTTGGTTATCTGAATAGTATTCTTCATACCTTTCTTGTTATATTGCATCTGATTGACAGTTTCTAAAAGCACTGGTTCATTAAGATATTCTGATAAGTAAATCTCTTCATTGTGCTTTATTGGTATCCCATTGATCCACCTACTAAAAAATATTCAATTCTTAAGTTACCAGGCATACTTAGCTTACAACCCTAAGTAGTTCCCTGGAGTGATAACAAGCATGATGATGTGGAAACACTAGGAGATGCCACATGGCAAGTGTTTTTGTCATTTTCGGGTGCTGACGTGGACTGTACGGACTAGCACGTGGCAATTTGTACAATGATGTGGCAGCCCGTATGGATGAATCATGGCAGTTTGTATGATGAATGTACAGGCTGATGTGGTGGGAAGTGATGTGGCACGGGCCAATGGAGAAGTGACACATGGCCCAATGAGGAGGCGTCACATGGCACCTTCTAGAAGGCCAAATTTGGTGGATTCCTCCAAATCTGGCGGAATCTCGCTAAATCTCGCTAACTAGTGCTAAGTTTGGAAACTGTCGATAATGTTGGAGGAGTCTGGTTTATTTATCCGAACATGGAAATCAAGAGAAAATGTTTTTTTGGCATGCAAATCGAGACTATATGGATCTGATAGGGCGTAGCCTTGGGATTCGTGCCAAGGTGAGGTGTCGAGGGACTGCTCATAAGCATGTCGACTTTATACTCAAAAGTTGCAGAATTTCGAGGGAATTCTGAATATGGATTACGTTTCTACATCTGAGTATCCGAATAGAAAATTTCCTCCACAACCCAAGATGTCGATCCAAGCATAATCGACTTTATACTCAAATGTCTTGGAATTTCTTGTTCCAGCCAATTGTGTTGTCTATTTCTGTCCAGAAGTTCCAGATATGAAAGGTGGTTTGAGGAGTTGTTATGTAAGTCTTTCTTTTGTATTCTTAAAGCATTGAATATTAATAAGAATCCTTCCCCACCGAGACAAAGGCCTAGAGACGTAGGAAAACTTGTGTCGAACTTCGTTATCAATCTTGGTGTTATGGTTTGTTGTTTTTAATTCTTATATGGGTGCAACATTCTTTAATTAAAATTCTTCTCTTAATTCCTAAATGGTAAATAAACTCATGCATAAAATTAACCATAGTCTTTAAAAGATTAATTACAGATCAAGTGGTATCAGAGCAGGTTGACAATTGGTTGTTTGAGTTTGCAGGATTACCAGGGAAAATCTAAGTCGTGGTTCAAGAAAGAGGACATATCAAAGTGAGAAAATGGCATTTGAAGAAGGGCTTTCTCAAAATGAAAGAGAGTTTCAAAGAACCTTCTTTTCCATGTGAGAGATGGTAAAAGTGTTTTATGATGATTACTTGGAACGGAAGAGACTAGTTCAAGGGGAATCTTCAAAGCAATCCAAAAGTGAAGGAGAGGACCCTCCTAAAACTCCTCCTTCACCTCCTTCATCTCCATCTTCTTCTTCTTCGAGTACAAGTTCACCTTCTACTACAAGAAAACATTCTCATAAACATATGCATGATATGCCATTACTTAAACTTGATGTAAAATTTGTTTTGCCTATGTATGATGGTGAAGTTAATGTTGAGAAACTTGATAACTAGGTTAGACAGATGGAAGTATATTGTAATGTGAAACAAATCAAAGATGAAGCAACCAAAATTAGATTGGCATCACTTCATCTTGAAGGAACAACTCTCATCTGGTGGCAAAGTAAGATGCAACATGGAACTCAGTAACTTGGTAAGACTTTTCCATCATGGCATGATTTTATTTCCGCACTTAGAAAATGGTTCAATCCTTTGGGGTATAAGGAAAACGCTTTAATTGAATGGCAAAGTCTTAAGTTAAGAAAAGGAAAATCGGTGCAGGAATATACAGATGAATTTCATAACATGGCTTTGATGTTAAATGTTCCATTGACTACACAAGAAACTCTTATGAAGTATATATGAGGTTTGCATGCTTATATTCGTTATACTGTATTTATGTTTGGACCTACTAATATTGATGAGGTTTATGTTCAAGAAATGTATATTGAAGTAGGAAAAACCAAAGTTAGTGTATTAGGGAATCATCTTCAAATAAGGATGGCAAAGGAAAAGAGAATGTGAAGAAAGAAAAATCAACTACAGTGAAGGAAGAGAAGGTCTCTTGCAAGCATTGCAAGAAAGAAGGGCACAATGATGAGCATTACTGGCAATTTCACCCAAAGAAGAAACCAAAGTGGTTCAAAGAGAGGAAAGGGAGGCAAAAAGTTGCAACAACAACATGACCAACAAACTTGGGATCAGATTCAGGTGATGAGTCTAAGATTACATTAATTGGTTTGACAGGTAAAACTGGTGACAGTTTTGATTCAAGAAGTAAATTGTTTCATATAAGGGTCATAATGAAACATACAAAGATCGATACATTGATAGATAACATATCTCAAACTAACTTAATTTCAAAGGAAGTGATTAAGAAATTGGGATTGACAACTAAGATGCATAACAAACCCTATTCACTAAATAAGATAATCAAAGATCACAAATTTCCCATAAAAAAACAATGTATCATAAAATTTGCAATTAAGTATGTGGATGAAGTAATATATGATGTGGTGCTGCTAGAAACATGTAGAATGGTCTTAGGAAGCCGTTATTTATATGATCACAAAGAAATATTCTACCGGGAACATAATCAATATCACTTGTTTAAGAAAGGCAATGAATATGTTGTACATGCTCATCACATAAAAGAAAATCAATCTCTTCTAACAATGGATCAATTAAAGAAGGAAGCTTATGCAAGCAATACACCTATAATTGTGCCAAGTAAAGCATTTGATCTTAAGCATGAACATGAGATGGTTGTAGGATGGGACTTCAATCATACTTTTCTTCAAGATAAGTTAATTTAGTACAATCTAGTCAAACATATGGGTTCCAGTTTAGTCATATTTCTGATGTTATCGCTGCTAATGTTTTCTACATGGATGGTAGTGAAATCAGTAAGATGTGAACAAGTTCAAATGGCTAACAATATGATTTCAGCTATCATGGTTATTATGCAATTGATTAGGATGCGACAGGTGCACGAGACAAAGTTTAAAGACAAAGGACAAGTGGGGAGGCTTATCCCACACTTGATGACTCGTTAATATCCTTTTGGAGGACCAAAAGGTCTTAGTGGGGAGGAATGATCCAAAATGGATCCAGGAAGGCCTAAAAATGAAAGTTCTCAAAATCRGGTGAAACCAATGCCATTGCATTGGGCTCGTCGTGCTGATTCTGTCCATATATATATATATATATATATATATATATATATATATATATATATATATTCTGAAAATGTACACCATATGTAGAAGTTATCGCGATCTGAAGATAAAGTCAAACATGCAAAAAAGTCAAAGTCAAAATCAATAGGTCAAAGTCAATGATGATGTCAACAGTACATCATGATGACATAGCAGCACCAAGAGCCAACACATGTCAGTCAAATTTGGAGTTTTTAGATTGAGTTGGACCAGTACGGAAGTGACACGTGTCACTGTATGGAAGTGACACGTTGCACCGTACGAATGCTGACACATGGCAGGGTGATAGGTGGAACTATACGGATGTGACACGTGGTAGTACGAAAGGCTGACATATCATGGTACAAACGTGTCACATGGATGTACAGACAGATGATGTGGCAGATGATGTTAGCATGATGATGTGGCAACACTAGGAGATGACACGTGGCAGGCGTTTTTGGGTGTTGACATGGAATGTACGGATTGACACATGGCAATCTGCATGATGACATGGCATCCCATACATATGGCACATGGTATTCCATACAATGATTGTACAGGCTGACATGGTGGGTAGTGACGTGGCATAGGGAAATGGTGAGGTGACATGTGGCCCAATGAGGAGGTACCACATGGCACCTTCTAGAAGGCCAAATCTGGCGGATTCCTCCAAATCTTACGGTTCCACCAAATTTGGCGAAGATCCTCCAAATCTGGTAGAATCTCGCTAAATCTAGCTAACTGGAGCTAAGTTTGGCAACTGTCGCTAAATTTGGAGGAGTTTGTCTTATTTAGCCGGTCACAGAAATCGAGAAATTTTTTTTTTTTTGGCACAGAAATCGAGACTGTATAGATCTGATAGGGTGCATCATTGGGATTCATGTCGAGGGGAGGTCTCGAGGGACTGCTCAGAATCAGGTCGACTTTATACTCAAAAGTTGCAGAATTTTGAGGGGAGTCTGAATATGGTATATGTTTCTGTATCCAAGTATATGAACAAAAAAATGCCACCAAATCTCGAGATATCGATCCAAGCATAGTCGAATTTATACTCAAAAGTATCATGATTTCCTGTTCCATCCAATGGTGATGTTTGTTTCTGTCCAGAAGTTGCAGATATGAAAGGTGGTTTCATGAGCTATTATGTAAGCCTTTATTTTGTATTCTTAAAGCATTGAAGATTAATAAGAAGCCTTCCCCACTGAGACAAAGGCTTGGAGACATAGGTAAACTTGCGTTGAACTCCGTTATCAATATTGGTGTTATGGTTTGTTGTTTTTACTTCTTATATGGCTGCACCATTCTTTAATTAAGCTTCTTCTCTTAATTCCTAAATGGTAAATCAACTCATGCATAAAATTAACCATAGTCTTTACAACATCAATTATGGATCAAGAATCAACTGAGAAAGGAGTTCTAGAGCTAAGAAGACTATAAAAGGAAGCAATGATAATAGAAATATAGTTACCCATGTTGATATTATGGTAGTTGCGGAAGGTATTAACCTCCACGTGTAACCCTGACAAGAATAGAATATTCTGGGAAGCAAGAAGAAACCCTAAACCATTAGATATAACCCTAGAAGACAAGTTGGATAAATAAAATAATTTAATATTGAGTCTTTAGCCTCCAGAAAGAGAATTCGGCCTAGAAAGCCAAGAAAGAGAAATATAAATACAGGATGCCAGAGCTCATTTGTACACACACAACTCACAATTGCTGAAATCTAGTGCGCATTGCAGAAATTTAGTAAGTACACAAGTCTAGAGAGTAGCTGCAGCTGCTGCTACTGCAACTTTTATTTTTAGTTTTAGGCTTGGAATTTCTCTTGGTTATGGTTTGGAATTTCTACCTTGTGCACTAGCTCTGGAGAGAGGTACGCTACATTGATTGGATATTAGGCCTAGGGTTTGCTTCCCGAATTATTATCTGTCAAGGTTAAGGTGCTCGAGGGTGGCTTCAGCCTATGGTTGGGTCAAGGTTAAGGTGCTCGAGGGTGGCTTCAACACACCTACTTTTCTAACAAGTTATGGGCCACACTATCTTCGAACAATCTAACCATTGAAAGATAGATTGGGAGGATTTTTCTCAGTTACATTTGCATTTCCAGTCAAAGTTTTTGCTACAACAATGAAACCCTAACCCTCTTATTAAGGAACCTTAAGAGAAGAGATTGACCTAATTTCTAGATATCCTAGTGTGCCCTAACCTAGCGTACCTTTTGGTACTCTCAGCAAGCTAAGACGTCAAGTTTGAGTTATTGGTCAAATTCAAAGGTTGACCTAGTCTAAGTAGTCATGATTTACTCTATGAAGTCAGAAAACAAGTTAGAAGGGGCTTCTAACTTTAGAGCATGGAAGACAAGGATTGACCTCATCCTTGCCAATAATAAAGTGTTGGATATCATGAAAGGAAATATCATGGAACCATAGTTTGAAGAAGGAAAATAGAAGGAACCTCAGAACGTTTCAATTATGGAGAAGTTCAAAAACAATGACATCAATGCCATGAGTATTATAGTGGATTCTGTAAAAGGCCAATTGATACCCTACATCTCTCATCTTGACTCATCTAAGAATATGTACGATTCCCTAACTAACCTCTTCTCAGTCAGAAAAATTGGACAAGTAATGAGTCTGAAGAATGAACTCCGTGACATGAAAATGAATGATGATGACAACATAACATCATACTTGGTAAGAATCTCTCAATTAAGAGATCAACTACAAGCTATTGAAGAAATCATTTCAGAAAAGGAACTGGTAAATATAGTACTCAATGGCCTTCCCAAGACATGGGATGCATTTTCCGCAAGCATGAACACAAGAAAGGAATATCCCACATTTGAAGAACTTTGGACTTGTTGTGCACAAAAAGAATTAAGGATTAACACAAAATAAAAATCCCGAAGTAAAGATCAAGCCTTCACAACAAAGTTCAAGAATTTTAGGAATAAGAAGAAGTTTGGCTTGAGGAAGAAACCAAATCAAGAAAAGGATATGTCAAAAATACAATGCTTCAACTGTCGAAAATATGGTCACTACAGAAACCATTGTCCCGAGTTAAAGAAAAGGAAGGAAACAAACAAAACATCAGTTGCCGAAGAAAGGGAACCCTCAAAGAAGGTCAAGCAGGATAAAACATACTTCTTCTTCTAAGTCAAGGTAACAACATTCTTCAAAGTTCTTGTACATACCATGTTCACATAGTTTCTGTACATATCATGTATATCTATTTCTTAGAAGATAAATTGTTCAAGTGAAACAACACCTATGGAAGAACAACAAAATAAGGATTGCTATCACGATGACTATAAGTTAAGAAATACATATGAAAAGATGAAGTACATTGACAATATTTGGTAACAATTCCTATGGAAGCTATTATATAAGTAACAACTGCCAAATAAACCGAAATCAAAATCAAACTTGAAGAGAACCAAAAGGAGACAAAATACAAAGAAGTCAGCGATCAACAAAAAATTAGAAAAAGACTTGTGACACCTTGAAGAAGGAAATAAGGATGCATACAAAAGCGTGGACTATCTTAGATGGGAGAGTTGATTACAAAAATCCAAAAGAAGAGCATGCATTCATATATGAAGCAAGGATTAAGAGGGAGATAATCCTAAATATGATCCATTAAGTATTATGAAGTATCTATCCATGTTCCCATTGAAATTAGCAACCATGATAAGCATCATATGTTTAGTTTGACTCTAGAAGAAGTCTTCTTCGAAAGGAATCCTTAAAGTATCCTTGGTTTTCCATATACATCCATGATCCTATGATGAAAGGAAAAAGGTGGAATCTTTAGGGAATATAGAATACCCCATGGACCCAAGAGCTAAAGAGAAACATGAGGAAGAACATGAAGATTCCAAGAAAGAAAGAAAAGCAAGAAAAACCAATTATTATACCAAGAATCACAAGACTACTAGCTTGGTTTGAACCCACTAAGAAGCAATCGAGCAGAAGGAATGGAAGTTATGATAAATAATAGTGTATGTAAGAAAATGTGAAAAGACTTATGAATGGAAGCATTGCAAGATTCAAAGGTTCTTCCAGAAGCAGGGAGAAGACTATGACCACAACTCGTTCCAGTAAACCAAATATACCTCCTATAGTATCCATGGATTCAAATTTACATGTAAAAGACTGTTCTTCCCAATAAATCAAATTGAGAAAGAAGCTTATACCAGAAAGAGACCCATGTATGCAAATATAAGAAGACCTTGTATGGATTCAAACAATTTGATGCAGAGTATCTCATATACAACATAAGTGTGGTGAAAAATTTCTATGATAGAGATAGTGTATCATAATGGTTACTTAGAAGTCCGGGATGATGGATTGATAATCCATGGAAAACTCTCATGATGAAAGAAGAAGTGCTAATTGGATATGTTTCAGTTTGATATTTTCCACGATGTCATGATCTAGAAAGAAACATAAGTTATGAATTTGACCATGATATTTTGTAATGATCAGAGTTATATGAAGCCTTCAAAGAAAACCAGTGTTCCATGAAAGATCGAAGTACATTGAGATCAAGCACTATATTCTCCATGATGAAGTCCAGAAAAGAGAAGTGGTTCTCCAATATATCTCCACAGATGAGCAGATAGAATATATTTTGGTAAAGCCTCTGTCCAAGATGAAAAGTTTGCATACTTAAGAAACAAGTTGGGGCTCATGGAGACGACTTCCTTATTGAAAAAGGAAGATATTACTCCCAGGTTGGGAGGGGGCACTGATGTGTTATTGATTTATGGACAATCATTTTTCAGTTCGAAAAATAGTCCAGGATGAGCAGTTCCTTTCCAGTTCGAAAAGTGGTTTGATATTTCTGACGGACAAGCATTTTCCAATTCGAAAAATTGTCCAGATCGAACAATCATTTTCGTAATAAAAATGGTTCGATAGATTGTTGATGTACCATAGATAGTGGTTCCCCTTGTGGCTAGTGTGGGGGAATGGTCTAGGATAGCCATTCTTCTTGGCAGTCACTCTGAGTAGTGGTCAAGTAGAATGGTTCGCGTCACATGGCAATCATTCTTTCGAAGTTCACAATTGTGAGCAGTTTTGAGGAATGGTCCATTTTGGAGGTTGGTGCAGGACAGTCATTTCCTTAGGAAATGGTCTAGACAATCATTCCCTAGGGAAGACTCATTATCTCCAGGTTGCACTATGATTAGTGCTGGAAGAATGACCCAGTTAGGTGAATGGTCCAGGTTTAACAATTAGGGGGAAACATTCCCTAGGCCAGACTCATTCTCTCCAGGTTTCACTATGATTAGTGTTGAAGGAATGGTCCAGGCTCAATAATCAGAGACAATTAATCTTCTATGCTTGAGAGGAATAGTCTAGCTATCCCATGGCTGATGTTTTACCTTCTGAGGGCAGATGCTCTTCCAAATCACATAGATGTGAGTGGAAGAATGGCCCATATGACTCAATTTGTATCATGATATTGTTATACAGGTTGATATCGAATGATATGATCACTGTGGAGACTGTATGTCTCTAGACAACAGTTGTATGCTACCGTTTTATATGTGTTTCACTGTTTGTGACTATGTGTCACTTATCAAGTAGCCGTGTGCTACTTGGTTTGGTTGTGTACCACTGGATAGTAATTTTTTACTACTATGGATAAACACATTTGTGTTTTATTGAATGGCATTGTTTTGATTGCCATGAAGACTATTAGTAGTGTTGAAAATTATTACCATCTAGATGGATAGTCAGTGTATGGTCCAAGACAATTATTCTTCTAGGACGTATTTTCATATTAGAAGAATAGTCCTTGTATCCCATGGCGTGGCTTCCAACATGTGTTGGAACAATTATTCTTCTAAGACATGTCCAGATTAGAAGAATACTTCTTCTATCACTATGTGGAGTGAGTGACTTATTCAACATCATTACTCATATGGAGTATGTCTTAAAGAGATGATGTAGTTGATGTTGTCAGATGACACTGATAATGATGATGGTGCTCATGATTTAATCATGAGACATTCTGAGTGGTTATGATGATGCTACCATTTGAATAGTATGTCTGTGCTCAATAACATTTTCTTCAATACCTCCCTAGCTAGGAGGGAGTGTTGGTATTATGGTATCCACAGGAGGTATTAACCTCCACATGTAACCCTGACAAGAATAGAATATTCCGGGAAGCAAGAAGAAACCCTAAAGCATTGGATATAACTCTAGAAGACAAGTTGGCTAAAGAAAATAATTTAATATTGAGTCTTTAGCCTCCAGAAAGAGAAGTTGGCCCAGAAAGCTAAGAAAGAGGAGTATAAATACATGATGCTAGATCTCATTTGTACACACACAACTCGCAACTGCAGAAATCTAGTGCGCATTGCATAAATTTAGTAAGTGCACAATTCTGGAGAGTAGCTGCAGTTGTAGCTACTACAACTTGTATTTTCGATTTTAGGGTTGGAATTTCTCTTGGTTATGGTTTGGACTTTCTGCCTTGTGCGCTAGCTCTAGAGAGAGGTACGCTACATTGATTAGCTATTAGGCCTAGGGTTTGCTTCCAGAATTATTCTTTGTCAAGGTTAAGGTGCTCGGGGGTGGCTTCAACCTATGGTTGGGTGACAATATTGCTATATTGTCTATGGTTAAATGAGAACACCTACTTTTCTAACAACCCATTCAATGCATTCACTAAGTTGTTGTTGTTGTCCATTGTTGAAGAGATCTCTCTGAGACTCTGTGGTATTATAACGTTTTAATGCTTCTAATTGTACATTTGAGTCTTCCATATGTCAAAAGTATGAAACAGTGTGCATGGAACAATGTATTGTAGTACTGTAAATTATCTAAGGGAATACAAAACTATGTTGTTGTCAAGTATGTCTTGCTTAATGTATGACTGTGTTTAATGGAATGGAAAGAAAACTAAAGCTGCAACAATTCTGATCTATCATGTGTCACTCATGTGTTATTTGGATGTGTGTGTATTATTTTTGAATAATGATAATAGTAAGTTGTCATCTATGGAATGTATGAATTTAAACCCAGATGGAATGCATGAATTTAGTCCTTCATCCCCGACACAATACCATATGGTCTATGTGATCCTCATTGCGTCTCGGGTGAGACCTTCTTTGGCCTTGGCTGAAGATTGATATGTCAATGCTTTGGGTTTTTGTTGGTCAACTCTAGATGAACCTTGTGTATAAACCCCCCAACAATAATAAATATGCATGAAAGTGTGAAACACAACAAGATTCATGGAACAATGGTACATATTCAGATAGATTGTGGTTGGATTGATGGATGGTCATGGAATAATATGAAAAAATGCTTGAGGACTTCATACATATGTTTGTCATCAACTATGTAGACGTACATTGTTCCTGTTTCTTTTCATTGATTCATTTAGAATGGTCGATTGAGGTTTGACCATAGATTACAGTCGACTGTAGTTTCTACCAAGTGTTTGTTAATTGATTTTCAACTGGATTGTACGTCAACTTGTGTTTTTGAAGAGAACATTTTTTGCTACTTGTATATCCCTCAGTTGTGTTTAAGGGAGGGATTAATTGAAGTTGTAAACCCAATTGATGTCTTCATGTTGACTTGTCTATTTCTTGTTGAATCGAATTAGACATACTGAGACATACCAAACCATGTTTGACTATTTTGTTGGTAGATGAAATACTACTTATGTTAATTGTACCTAATTGATACAGAGACTCTTTGTATTGACAGATATTGTTGGAATGAAAAATAATGTTAGATTGATAGAGGCTTATTATATTGGTGTGTTTCTTGTCTAGTCGACTGATTGACTGACCCGTGTTGTCTTGTTTTCTAGTTAACTAGTCAGCTGGGACTATGTTTTGGACAATATTTTTGGAAACTTGTCTGATGAATTGGATGGATTCTTTATGGTTTTTGATCAATATTAATGTTGAAAGTGTTTAGACTTCTTGAGGAGTTTCAAAGACATGAATCTTATTTTTCAAGAAATAGACCCAAGTAAATCTAGAGAGATCATCAATAAAGGTCAAAATATACTTTTCACCTGCTAAGGAGGGTTGATTGATACAACAAA
>JASDQU010101612.1:282179-292432 GCA_032191745.1 Picea mariana | reverse complement strand
CTATCAGATCAGACGGTTGGCAGGATTTCACAATTCTTCTACGAAGAATTCTGACCGTTCGTCTATTTTCTTTGACGACTTAGCAGGTGAGAATCCTTTGGGGGTCTTCCATGACTTCCAGCCTCTCAAGAACCTCCTGCACGCACTCCTTGCAGCAACCCTCAATCACTTCAGTGTTGAACACCTTCAACTTCACGCACTCCTTGTAGTGACAAATCCTTCAATAGCTTCTCAGGTTTCAAACCCTGGATTCAAGCTTGGTCTGTGCACACATTGCACGACTCCTATGCCTAACTGCACCTTTTAGAGAATGAGAACAAAAGCTAATCTATCTGATCTTTCAGAGACAAACCTTTGAACCCTTTCGTCAACACACTCCTTGCGGACAATTCAACTGCATTCCTTGTAGGAACCCTCACTCAGATAGAGAAACAATTGAAACTCATTTCCTAACTCTTTCTCTCTCAGACTTCAAACATTTAACAAGAAATCATCCATACACAGCATAGAAAGAAAATGTATAACAAAAAGAGTAAAATTATGAACATACCATTCAACATACACATACAACAAACAACTACAACGCCATGAATCAGAAGTAAGACTTCTTCTATTAACTTAATCTCTGTACATGGGTGTTTTTCAATTATTGTTTCTCTGTTCCAGCTCTGTATGCTCTCTTCTCCTTCTTGGTAATGTTCTTCACTACTCTGCCCTCAATTGGCATCCTCCTTCTATGTTACAATTACACAATGGGGGTGTCTATATATGTTTTCCCTCCACTCCTAAATCTGTCAACTCTGAGAATTCAAAGCTACCTACTAGCATAAATGCTTTCTACCTACTATGCATGAGAGCGGATCGCTCAAGGTCCTTTACAATATATAAGTACACCTCTCCTTAATGGTTACATTTATATTTGGCGCATCTATCTTCAAAAGTTTTTAAACAATTTATCCTGTGCCTAAAATGTGTTGGCGCTTGCCCCACGCTCACTTGACATTGGCGATGCTCCTGCATCAACCTTCCTTTCACCTTTTCGCAATTCGGGAGTTGTTGTGTGTTGATGTTCGACATTAGTAATCGCCAAAACCCGATTGACCTCTGTATTCTACAAAACTGTAGTAACATGGTAGGAATTTGTTTTTATAGGAACAACTCTTTTGTTATAAGGAATGGACTGGTATAATCAATGGAGGATTTTTGTCTGGGATAGAGGTAGAATAGAAATAACCATTTTTTAGCACTATTTTTTCTAAGAGTTCTGCTCGCCATGAGATCATACACTTTAAGTTTTTTTTAATTTTCGTAATTAGACTATTGTTTAATGGCATAAACCATAGAGAACAACAAGGATCCTTTGAAGTAAACTAGACTGGTGTAATAATGACGTTATGTACGAAATTGAATTATGTCATAGAATTTTTTTTTATGGTGAATTTGAGGTTCATTACACTATTTGTCACGATGCATGATGATCCCCTCATCACGAATCATTTATTCACCAGGCATTATGCATGACAACAACCATGGCACAACATAACATAACTATACCACTAACCCAAGCTTAATTCAATGCTCTAGGAGATCGAATTAGCTATCTAACCACAGGACGACTAACCCTAGCACCCAATCGACAAGTCAACAAGACAACTATGACATTCATACAACACAAGAATTTCCTTGTGCAACAAATCAATCTGTACACATTAAATAATTATTATTAAACAATTAGTTCATTGCAACTATTTCCAATCCTAATATGAGATAAGTATATATCGCTTTCCTTTAAAACTGAAATCACTATCCGGTAAAACTAAAACTATATGAATTCGTTGTCTTATATCACTATTTAAAACTAAAATTAGATCGTTATCTTATGAAATTGCTATCTTAAGAATACGCTAAATGAAACTGAAACTGTATTGCTACCTTATAATAATTTTGCTATATTTTAAAACAAAAGCTATACATCAAATATAATTGTTTTAGTGCGACTGAAATAACATATTATTCACATTACAATACATCGAATACATTTGAAATTTCCGCGACTCATCAATTCAATATATCGTTGTGTTGGGGTAACTGCTGTGAATAGTTTGGCAAAGTTTTGATTGTCAATCAACCATATCGTTGTGATATATTATGAACATCGTTGAATAAATAATAGCAAGTCGTTGACTAACCTTACCCAAAAATTGTTGTCTACAAATTTAGTTGTCTAGATCATGGGGATGCGCTGCCACAGGATGTATAAAATCGCTTACCCACATATTAAGAATGTTGTTAATGTATTAAAACACAACCAATGTACATGTAAAATGCAGACTAAATTAAATGATGATGCTGCTAGGTAATATATAGGTGAATCGTAGAGCTAATACTTTGATGTAGCGCTCATTTAATTCATGGAAATCTTGTCAATAAATAACTATCATAAAAACGCTATCAAATATTAAAAAAAACTTTGTCTATGCCAACAGTAACACTGTCAATTTAATGGAAACATAGAGTTCGATTTATGGGTTTTTTAAGCACATAAATAAATGATCGCAGAGATAAGAGGAATACAAATATCCATGATATTAAAGACGCTACCTAGGATTCACTATCAACAACACAAAAAAACACAGGTGACCATGATATTATTTCTCTAGTAAATCGCAATGAAATTCATTGGTATATTACAATGAATTTTGTTGGTATATCACCATGGAATTCGTTTGTATATTACAAGTATATCATAATGAAATTGCTTGGTAAAAACACAGGTATCTCACAATAAAATTTGTTGGAAAAAAAGCAGGTATAACACCATTCCAACGCAGGTAAAAATACAGGTAGAAACTGTACAATGGAGATATATGATGGCTGGGTTTGCAAAGCTCGATTTAGAAAGTGATAGTAGGGGTCTTTTATAAGTGCATCTTATTCATCCGATGCAGTTTTCTGGAAAATAAACAGATATCAATTGTAGTGTCTACTGCGCCTGATGGGAAATGTTTACATCGTGCTGTTGGCGATCGCAATGGGTTACTTGCCTATGTGACTTAATCAATCAGCGTTGTCCAGGCTGCCTCAATTTACAACCCATCTGGACGTGGCCACGAATAATTCGATTTTCCCTTTCATGTATTAAACTGCCGTCCATATTGACAGTGCTGCCAGTTGGGACTTCGTTGAAGAGATATCAGAAACTGATATCTTGTAAAAAGAGTGTTGAAGTTTATAAATATAGCAGAATAAATATAGGCTTAATTAAGTTATTTAGTAACAAACTAATTCAATAATTGTAAAATTTTTATAATTATTTTTATTAAGTTTTACTATAATAATTATAAATTTTTGATATATATAATTTAAATTAGAATATTTTTATCTCTTTTAATATGCTAAAAGTTATTATAAGTCATTGTTCATGGTTACTGAAAATAATCATTATTGATGGTTATTTGTTAATGTATGTTGATTTATCACTTATAAAAAAAAAGGGATTGGTTAAACTTTTACATCTACCAAATGCATTTAAGCTTGGTATTATTAACCTATATTTTTAGGTTTAAGGAAAACTATCTGCTAACCAATTAAAAGCAGTTTTATAAGTTTTACTACAATTTTAATCTAAATAGTATAGCAAGAAAGTTAATATCCTTTTTTCCATGGGAAAGTTTCATCAGTATATAAACTTTTTACAGAGCAGCATCATTACAAAATCCATCCCAGAGACTCAGCAGGGTTCGACCACAAGACCTCCTCCCATCTCTTGGAGAAAAGTACCGTCTTACCGTTTGAGCTGTCTCACGAAACAGTTAATATCCCTTACTATAATGTTAAAGTTATAATAATGATAAAAAAACATTAAAAAAATATTCTAAAATCACCAAAACTTAATGAGATATTTGTTTTGAAATTAAATTATAATTTGAGTATATCTAAGAATTACCATATATTTTCAAATAACATTTAACCTAAAAATTACCCCTTAATCATTCAGTGTTATCCAGGCTGCCTCAATAAGCTTGGTATTGTTAGCCTATATTTTTAAGTTCAACGAAAACTATCTCCTAACTAGTTAAAAGCAGTTTTTTAAGTTTTACTACAATTTTAATCTAAATAATATAGCAAGAAAGTTAATATCCCTTACTATAGTTTTTAAGTTATAAAGATGATTAAAAAACATTAAAAAAACATTTTAAAATCACCAAAACTTATCTGAATTAAAAAAATACATAATGAAACATTTGTTTTGAAATTAAATTATAATTTAAATATATCAAGAATTACCATATATTTTCAAATAACATTTAACCTAAAAATTACATACATAAAATTGAATACTATTCACTAAACAAAACTAATTTATAATAACAATATTTGAAAATAAAGGGCAGAATTTTCTACAATAAGTTGCTTAATATGGATCTCTGTTATTGGCGATCCAGTATAGTACATATGTAGACACATGGCGTTATCCTCTATAAAGCTTTCATAAATGATGAGCAAACATCACATCGCTAACTAAGCTTTCGTAAATGATGAACTTAACTCTGAACATGACAATGAACTAAACTTTCATAAATGACTTCTACTTCGTCGACGGTGAATTAAGATTGAAAATGACACCTCTTGGCCACTCTCCGGTCACCCTGGTCTGGATCCCCATTTGCTTGGTCACCTAAACTAATGGTGCGCCTCTGAGGAGAGCTTTTGGTCAGAATCTGAGCTATGGCTTGTGTGGTCACCTTCTCCTGTAGATCGCCTTCTTGGGAATATCAATTGGTATCAGAGCCTCAAGATCCATGGAAAAGCTTTCGATCTTGAAGATTGAACCAAAATTGTTTTTGGTGTTTTCATGAAATAATCTAGAGTTCACCCATTCCATGGTTTCCATTTTATGCAAGAAGAGCCACAGATATCATAATCCCCAAGGGTGCCCACATCTGCATTGTCACAGAGAGGAGCTCCACAGATCTAAAACAATACGGATCTCTCCCTCTAGACCAATTCAAGCTCTGTTGCCTTAGTGTTTTGATTCCTTTGTTCTCAAAACATAGTCCTCTATTCAACATTGCAACCTAGGGGCACCTTTTCTCTTCAACTGGCCTCACAATGCCTCCATGCAAAGATCCTTTTGCAGTCGACTCAGATTCCAACACATCAAATACCATCCAAGATCTTGCCTCCGTCCTCAATGAGCTGCTAAGAATGCAACATCAAAACAATCCAGATCCATTCTAGTTGGACACTTGAATCCAACTACCCAAGTTTGTTGGGAAAACGAATGGTGAAATGGTGGATTCTTGAATCCATAGCCTATCCACATATTTCAATACATGTCCAGGCCTTATCAAGGAAAGAAAAATTCATATTGTCACCTTGCAATTAGAAGGATTGGCACAAACTTGGTGGGATACATAGCAAGAGAAGACCACATTTGTGATAGAGATTGGGGATGCTCCAGAATTCTCTACTTCACAACCCATCAAAACCTGGGCTCAGCTTTCTGAAGCTTTGGGAAATCACTTCTACCCACCTGGGTATGTGAAATCCTTATGGATCAAATGGAACCAACTTCGACAACTCCCTTCAGAAGGAGTGCAGGGCTACATAGAATTCTTATGCAAGATGTGCCTCTTACTTCATGTTATAGATATAGAAGAGGTACTCATATTAAAATTTGTGGCTAGTTTATTAATTCAATTCCATCAAGAAGCAAAGTTGTTTGAAAATCCAACCTTAGATAAAACATTTCAGAGATCTTTGGATATAGAAAGGAAAGTTGCTCCTAGAGGTCGTATTACTCAGTCCCTCCCTTACACCACCCCCCCCACATCTCAACCATCCATCTCCCATCCCTCGGCCTACTTTCCACCTCCTCGGACTCAAAACCCCACACCCAATACAACTACAAGGACACCCTGGTGCTCATTCCACAAAACTACTTCACATAATTCATCAGATTGTTCAATCCTCCAAAATCTAAAAACCAACAAAACTCTACTCACTGATCTCATTCCCCCCTCCCAAGTAGAATATAATGAATAAGTTCCTCTAGACAATCCCATAGAAGTAGATCGCCCATTGATTCTAATGACCCAGGAATATTCAAACGCATCCACCCAATCCCTTTTCACCCATAACTACCAAATAAAAAATGCCTTGGCTTTACTGATTATGGACAATGGAGGAAAGAAAAATTTGGTGTCTCAGGCCCTTTTCAACTGCATTAATCTTGTCACCACTCCACATCCGCAACCCTATCAATTCGGATGGCTCCAAAGGGATGGCCCTCGCCTCCTAGTTTTCAAGCAATGTTTGGTCACTTTCGCCATAGGCCAATTCAAAGATACTGTCCTCTGTGATGTCTCCCTCTTGGATTGATCGGATTGGTTGCTCGGTATCCCATACCAAACCCAAAGAAATGCTATCTATCTATCCATATCCCTCTAGTAAAAAATTACCAAAGAAGTCCACACTTATATCTTANCCCTCCTCCATGAGTTCACAGAGGTATTTCAACCTCCAGAGGGACTTCCCCCCTCCCGCCACATTGACCATTCCATTCATCTCATCCACGGATCTGCCTTACCTAACACCCCTACTTATCGGTTGGCCCCAATAGAAACAGAGGAAATGGAAAGCCAGGTGACCGACCTCATCAACTCTGGCCACATCCAATCTTCATCTTCTCCCTGTGCTTCTACCACCTTTGTCATCCCTAAACAAGATACCTCTAAAGTGTACCTTGTCACTGATTACCGAGCCTTGAACATAACCACAATAAAAAACCGTTACCCCCTTCCCTAGATTGAGGAGCTACTCGACACCCTCCAAGGATCTAAGTGGTTTACTAAATTGGATTTGACACCTGGCTACCATCAAGTTCGAATGAACCCAGATGATGTTTGGAAAACAACGTTCAAGACCAAATTCGGTCTTTTTGAGTGGAAAGTCATGCCTTTCGGTATCACCAACACCCTAGCCACTTTCATGAGGCTCAGCAATGACATCTTCAAATCACATTTGGGTCGATTTGTGATCATCTACTTAGATGACATTCTCATCTTCAGTCAGACATGGGACACTCGCATGCAACATGTTCGACAAGTTCTCCAAATTCTCCAAGAACACAAGTTGCAAGTCAAAGAAAATAAATCATATTTTGGTTAGACTTCAGTCCCCTATCTCGGCTTTGTGGTCATCTCAGAGGTTATTCAACCAGATCTGACTTGCATCCAAGCATTGAAACAATGGCATCTACCTTCTTCAGCTAAGGATTTGAAAATCTTTTTGGGTGGCATCAATTTCTATTGTAAGTTCATTCCCTCTTTTTCAAATCTTGCTCGGCCTTTGCATCAACTCTCAAATACTTCTTCTACATTCATCTAGACCAAAGAAGATACTACTCACTTTGCTTATCTCAAAGATGCCCTCTGCTCATCCCCTGTTTTACATCTGCCAGACCTCTCCCAACCCTTTGAGATTGACTCTGACGCCTCACAGTATGATATTGGTACCATACTTAAATAGGGAGGACACCCCATTGCTTACCACTCTGAAACCCTATCCGAGGCAAAGAAAAATTATAGTACCTATGACAAGGAATTTTATAGTCTGGTGAAAGCACTCAAACAATGTGTTGGAGCCGCCCCTATTTTTCTAGCCCTTCACAAGTTTCATTCTTAATGCTTGAAATCCAAAAATGTTTTTTTTTTTTTTTTTCTGAGATATCGATGATCTCTGAAGCTTGATCACGCGAGCAACGATGACTTTTTCTACTCTCAAAACAAGTCCTACCTATCGTAAAATGTTTCCTCTTTCGTTCTACTTCGGGATCTCACAGATCGGATACTATAGCTCATACAATTCACACGTCCCGAGTCATGAAACAATGAAGTCATTTTAACTTTTTACTCAAAACAGTAACGAGGGGAAAGTTTTCCCCAACTCATGTTTAAACGTCGTCGAGGTTTCGCGCCTCGGCGATCGCCAAACCCAAAATTTTAGTTTCATAACCCCGATAGCCGAGAACACGAGTTCCTTATTTGTGTAACTCATGTCAAGGTTAAGGGTAAAAGCTAAACTGTGGTAAAAGATTCTCTCGGCATTTCGCCACTTGGCATTGTTCTTTTTGAAAGTTTGATCGTCTAAACGCCGACTCGTGAAGTCACGATGTAGTTATAACATGATTAATTAATTACTTAATCCAAGATTATCTTCCCTTTTAATTAAGTCATGTTATCGCGATCTCGCAGTTTCACAGCTCAGCATGTAAATCTCCCAGAAACTTATCTTCGAAGCCCCGAGTTGCGATATGGCGAATATAATAATTATAAAATTAATCAAGCCCCAAATCGTGATTACCTTTAATTAACCAAAATTGATCTTCGCAGTCTCGGGTGTTAGAGACTCAAAATGTTAAAGGAAAATCCCCGATATAGTGAGTACCGAAACACAGTTAACAGTGGTAAAACTGAATTAATTAAGCTAAATCAATGAATATCCCACGCTTTGATGTCTACATGATTTACCAGGTAGCCTTTTCCTCCATGCGCCAATTGAGAGTTTAAAACCGCCAAAATTTATGACATTGATGAGGAAATATGGTAAATCGACGTATAAGATCAGATTTTTATGACATAATTTATTTCCAAATGTGATTTGACAAACTTGTTCTGAAAGGTACCGAGTATTTTGAGTATATACCAGAGTCGTATTTTATTATAACAAATGCATTTTCATAGCACGCAGAGCTCACCACCTCTGAGTAAACTGACTTCTGTATGTATACACAGTTCTATCACAGAAGAGCTAAAACACAAGCTTCAGCCATGGCTCTGTGAAAAGCAACAAAAGTGAATGTTGAGGTTTCAGGACAAGGCTCAGACAATGTCTCTGATACTTCACCCCAAAGTATCAACTCTCTCCTGAATTGGTCATATGTTTCAGATATTCTGCAAGCAGAATTTGTGGATTATTTCGATGACTCCGACGACAATGAAAGAGATGATTTAACCACTAAGTAAAAAATAGTCGTCCAATCCAGAATGCACAGAGTAGGAGAAAAACCGCGGTTGTTTCCATATTATGATATGGTCTGATGGGCATTGGACCATGTGGACATACCGACTAGGACTATCATGAACGAGCAAAGAGTCACCATCGGGACTTTCAGGCCGATGCATCTGCAAACCATGTATAATTTTCCTGTGACGTCCGACCACACATATGGTGTTGAGTTCTTGGAAGAATTCAAGGAGAAGGAATGCGAACAGTATGATAAAACCATGTCCAGTTTGATAAGGGATTGGGTTTCAAACACCGCGAAGTTTAGAGCTGATACCCATGGCATATATTCAATCACTTCGTTAGAACCGCAGTATAGATATGTGGCCATGATGACATGTCGGTTATATGGGAAAGAGGACACATCGGATTTTTTCCTTGCGTGGGTACCTCTAATGTTTCAGGTCACCGAAGGATGCTCCTTTAACTGGGCAAAGATGCTTTCGGATAGCTTGACCAACCGGGTCACAGAGTGTCAGGAGTAGAAGGAGAATGGGAAGGCCTCATCATTCCTCATGTCCATGTACGTTATGGACGCAATTTGTTCTATGACACCATTTCCATTGATGATCTGGAGTTGGAATCCGAATGAATATGAACCCATACATGTATATCACGCAAAATTATGGGAAAATAAAGAAGAAAATTTTGCGTATTAAATTTCTAACTGGGTGATGGTGCCCCTACATGTAACCATTTTTGGTCACCCACCACCCCGGATCTCGGACATCATAGTAAAAAATCTGAGCAACATCGCGGACTGGTATGTAGAAGCTTAATTTTCCTACTTCAGAGCCTTCGAGGCTTCTGTTCCCCCACGTGCGCTTCCATTGTTCATTCCCGACAAGATGGCTTGTCACGAGGTTGCCTGACAAATGGTAATTGGCGGTGTGAGCAAAGAACTTAAAGGGTACTCAAAAAAGGTATGCCATCATTTCCTATTCGTTTGAATTCTCATTCTTTATTAGATTTGAGGCATGCTAAAGCCAAGGTGGCAGCCCTGAAAGACCTAAATTTGGTCTCCATCGAATACAAGAAGCATGATCCAGAGAGGGTCGTGAGCAATCATTTGGCTAATTGCGGGCTCAAAAGATTTGAGCATGAGAATTCACCCTCGGATGACATTTTTCGAGGAGAGAGGTCCTATGAAGAAATTCTAGCCCAGATTCAATCCTTGGCACCTG
>JASDQU010101612.1:242273-271567 GCA_032191745.1 Picea mariana | reverse complement strand
TGAGATATCGATGATCTCTGAAGCTTGCTCACACGAGCAACGATGATTTTTTCTACTCTCGAAAAAATTCCTACCTGTCGTAAAATGTTTCCTCTTTCGTTCTACTTTGGGATCTCGCAGATCAGATACTATAGCTCATGCAGTTCACACGTCCCAAGTCACGAAACAGCGAAGTCGTTTTAACTTTTCACTCAAAACAATAATGAGCAAAAAGTTTTCCCCAACTCATGTTTAAACGTCGTCGGGGTTTCACGCCTCGGCGATCGCCAAACCCAAAATTTTAGTTTCATAACCCCGATAGCGGAAAACACAAGTTCCTTGTTTGAGTAACTCATGTCAAGGTTAAGGGTAAAAGCTAAACCGCGGTAAAAGATTCTCTCGGCATTTCACCACTTGGCGATGTCCTTTTTGAAAGTTTGATCGTCTAAACCCCTACTCGCAAAGTCACGATGCAGTTATAACGTGATTAATTAATTACTTAATCCAAGATTATCTTCCCTTTTAATTAAGTCATGTTATCGCGATCTCGCGGTTTCGCAGCTCGGCATGTAAATCTCCCAGAAAATTATCTTCAAAGCCCCAAGTCACGATATGGCGAATATAATAATTATAAAATTAACCAATCCCTAAATTGAAATTACCTTTAATTAACCAAAATCGATCTTCGCAGTCTCGGGTGTTAGAGACTCAAAATGTTAAAGGAAAATCCCCGATATAGCGAGTACCGAAACACTGTTAACAACGGTAAAATCGAATTAATTAAGCTAAAGCAATGAATATCTCGTGCTTTGATGTCCACACAATTTACGAGGTATCCTTTTCCTCCATGGGCCAACTGAGAGTTTAAAACCGCCAAAATTTATGACATTGATGAGGAAATAGGGTAAATCGATGTATAAGATTGTATTTTTATGACATAATTTATTTCCAAATGTGATTTGACAGACTTGTTCTGAAAGGTACCGAGTTTTTTGAGTATATATTAGAGTTGTATTTCATTATAAAAAATGAATTTTCATAGCACGCAGAGCTCACCACCTCTGAGTAAACTGACTTCTGTATGTATACACAGTTCTATCACAGAAGAGCTAAAACGCAAGCTTCAGCCATGGCTCTGTGAAAAGCAGCAAAAGAGAATGTTGAGGTTTCAGGACAAGGCTTAGACAATGTCTCTGATACTTTACCCCGAAGTATCAACTCTGTCCCGAATTGGTCATATGTTTCAGATATTCTGCAAGAAGAATTGGTGGATTAGTCTGATGACTCTTACGATAATGAAAGAGATGATTTAACCACCAAGTAAAAAATAGTCATCCAATCCGGAATGCACAGAGTAGCATCCCAACCGTGGTTTCTTCCATATTATGATATGGTCCAATGGGCATTGGACCATGTGGACATACCGACCAGGACTATCATGAACGAGCAAAGAGTCACCATCGGGACTTTTAGGTCGAAACATTTGCAAACCATGTATAAGATGCCCGTGACGTTCGACCACACATATGGTGTTGAGTTCTTGGAAGAATTCAAGGAGAAGGAATGTGAACGGTATGATAAATTCATGTCCAGTTTGATAAAGGATTGGGTTTCAAACACTACGAAGTTCAGAGCTGATACCCACATCATATATTCAATCGCTTCATTAGAACCGCGGTATAGATATGTGACCATGATGACATGCCGGTTATATGGGAAAGATGACACATCACATTTTTTCCTTGCATGGGTGCCTCTAATGTTTTGGCTCACCGAAGGATGCTCCTTTAACTGGGAAAAGATTCTTTTGGATAGCTTGACCAATTGGGTCATAGAGTATTGGGAGCAGAAGGAGAATGGGAATGTGTTGTCATTCTTCATGTCTACGTACATTATGGATGCAATTTATTCTATGACACCATTTCCATTGATGAACTGGAGTTGGAATCCGGCCGAAGATGAACCCATACATGTATATCACGCAAAATTATGGGAAAACAGAGAAGAAAATTTTGCATATGAAATTTTTAACTGGGTGATGGTGCCCCTGCATGTCACCATTTTTGGTCACCCGCCACCCCGGATCTTGGATAGCATAGTAACAAATCTAAGAAGCATCTCGGACTGGTATGTAGAAGATGAATTTTCCTACTTCATAGTCTTTGGGGCTTCTGTTCCCCCACATGTGCTGCCATTGCTGATTCCTGATAAGCTGGCTTGTCGCGAGGTTGCCCAGCAAACGATAATTGGCGGTGTGAGCAAAGAACTTAAAGGGTACTCGAAAAAGGTATGGTCGTCGTTTCCTGTTCGTTTGAATTCTTATTCTTTATTAGATTTCGGGCATGCCAAAGCCGAGGTGGTATCCCTGGAAGACCTAAATTTGGTCTCCATTGAATACAAGAAGCACGATCCACAGAGGGTCATGAGAAATCATTTGGCTAATTGTGGGCTCAAAATATTTGAGCATGAGAATTCACCCTCAGATGACATTTTTCGAGGAGCGAGGTCCTATGAAGAAATTCTAGCCTGGATTCAATCCTTGGCACCCGAGGAAAGAGCCAATGTATTGAAGTTCCAGGAACATCGACGTAGTTGTCTCCCCACTGTGTTGCGAGGTGAGAGTGAAGGTATTTCAGAGACAAAACAAAAGGATGCCGAAGGTTCTAAAGATGCAACTCTCGACCAAGGAAAACACCAGGACGAGGGGGAACAAACGAAGAATTCGAAAGAAGAGAAAAAGACTCTAGACCTGCCAAAGAAACAAAATCTGAAGACAGAGATAAAGATTCCAGAACCACCAAAAAAGCAGAGTCCAGTCAATACTCCAGGAAAATCAGTGAAACAAATCGGAGAACCCATCACATCAGTCACACCCTTGCAGTCGACACAGGGAAATATCGGTGAGGGATGGATATTCAATGAAGAGCTGAGGCCCATAAGAGTAGAAGAACTCCCTCTGAATGAGTTTTTCTTCGAGTAAAAAGAGAAAGGAAGTAGTGAAAATGGAATTCTATCAAGAAGGAGAGTTGACTACAAAGAAATATAAAGTCATAACTGATGGAAAAGACAAGAAAAATGAGCAATTCACCACTGAGATAGCAGGGACGCTAGGAGCCTATGCCTCGGCGAATCAAATTTCAGTTGGGCTCGTAAAAAACCAACTTAAAAGAAAAAATCTCCTAATTAAGACCCTTGAAGCCAGACTAGCCACAACAATAGAGAATGCTAAAGATCAGGAGAGCGTGGGAATAGAGCAGGCCAGATTGGTCGATAAAAATGAAATAGAGATGCTCAAAACTAATCTTGAGCAAGCACAGCTCGTGGTTCGAGATGGTCGGATGCAAGCGATCCAACAAAGGGATTTGATCGAACAGCTGTGGGCCATGGTGGAGACCGTCGGGAGCAGAATGATAAACATCAGGATGTTCAAATCCCAGGCGATCGAGATTCGAAGCAGAGTCTTTGTAGCGCAGCGAAATTTGTTCGCCAAGGTAGAAGCAATCCAGGACAACTGTCTGTTGGTAAATCCGGTTTCTGAGAACTTATCTGCCAGAGAAAGGGATGTTGGAGTAGCTCGGGTCACCTTCCAGGAGGCGGTGATAACCATGAATAACAGGGTTTTGGCAGGTACTCCCAGGCTCACCATTTCAGAGCAAACCAGAGGAAATATTCTATTAAAGTAATGGGAGCATAACATCGCCAAAGGCAAGAAGCAAGCCCAAAAGATAACCAACTCCTTGGAGGAGGCCTTTAATTCTATAGACGGCGAGCTGCTGGGCATTGATAGTGGGTGCGATGTCAAGACGCTAATGCAAATAATAGTGGAAAAGATCTCGCTTGATCTGAAGGATAAAGAAGAAAGAGATTCGGCTGATATATCTCAGATGACTATGGTGGACATAGTCCAAGTGGATAAATGCATGATCAAACCCAGCGCGCGATTATGCACCATCGACATAATCAACGGATAGATGGAGGATAGGATGCAGCAGTTAGCCCGAGAATGTTACTTCTTCGAAGCCAGTTGTCAAACAGAACCATCGCCGCTAATATCTCAGCTGGTGGAAATATGTATCACTTGTACCAAGCTCGCACAATGACAAACATCTTGCACCAAGTGAGGACAGAGTAGGAGAAATGGAGTGATTGATCTCTTCCCTGTCATAGCTGAAATTTTGTGACTATTGAGATTCTACCTTATTTGTAAAATTGTATAAATATATCACAAAAAGAAATAAACAAGGCTGGACCTTTTTGTGTCGTTTGTAATAGAGTTTTTTACATTTGAGAGTAATACAAGAAGATCTGAAGATTCTCATTTCCGTCACGACTGTGTTACAAGTTTTCTTCCTTGTATCTCATATTTCATTTCATTTCATATTCTTAGTTGATGTGCTTCGTTATAATTTAGTATGACCACTACTATAGCGAATGAATTTTGGTTTTCTACGATTGTTTACTATTTGTCCTCTGTACCAGCTATTGGCGGGTGTAAGACCAGTCTGCATTTTCAGGATTCTACACATATTCTCTGCTATGTCAGTTAATTCCTTATATTTTTTCCTCTACTGTTTATGTGTGATACTCTCCCTTGATAGGAGCCTTACACCATAGACAGTCAAGTGTTTTTTCTCCCATCTCACACTTTTTTAAAAATATAATACAGTTACGGGAACAAGCCCTTGATTTGCATCCATTTTTTATTTCTAAAACCATAAATTCTCTTTTATACGACCAAATTGAGATAGCACTTAATCCCTGCACCAACACAGCCTAACATCGAACCTAGACTATTGAACCAAACACACATTGCCTTAAACCTCTTTGACACAATTCTTAAGACGAAAACTAACCGGTCCGAACTTGAATGATCAGGGGTAGCCATTGAACAAGACATAACTATCCAAGAACAGTTGGAATCCAGACAATGCCAATGAAGAAATCTTCCTTAGTTTCCTTTGCCGAAGGTTGACGTTTCTACCTTCTCCACCTTTTACCCACTTTTGGATGCCTTGACACTGTACTTCTAAGCCTTAAGTACAGACTCAGGAACAACACAATGGAGGCATTATTTGTTGGGTAAAGAAACCATTTTGCATACCGACCACCATCCTTTGATTTTCATCGACTCTCAATCGAATATTCAGGAACAAAGGCACCTTAAATGGGCCTCCTACATTCAATAATTTCACTTAGTCATCAGATACAAGAAAGGCACTTCTAATAAAATGGTTGATTTGCTAGGTCGACCTCCCACTACAGTTCTTTCCATTATAGAAGTACGTTGTGCTACTTATGACACATGGAAAGATCAATATGCTACTGACATCAACTTTCAAGAGATTTGGGAAGCTTTGCAAAGCCCCACAGTGATCAATCAGAAAACCTTCTTAGACTACACTATTTAGGATGGGTGGCTATATAACTTGAATTTTCTATGCATTCCACACTCAGAAGACTGCCTCTTTCTCATCAGGGAAGCACATGCTTCAGCCTATGGGGGCCACTTCATGACCACAAAGACCACCCAACATCTGCAACACCATTTTTAATTTCCTTCCATGCAGCCTCAAGTTGAAAACTTTATCAGAGCTTGTGCCTTATGCTCACAATCCAATCCATCCATCTAGAAGCATGGGTTGTATCAACCACTTTCACTTCCTTCTCAGCCTTGGGAGTCAATCTCAATGGACTTCCTAAGTGGACTTCCAACAACCCAAAAGAAACATGATGCAATCTGGGTAGTGGTATGCCGCTTCAGCAAAATGGCACTTTTAATCCCATGCAAAAAGACTACTACAACAAAACAAACAATGGAACTCTATTTTCGTCATGTCTAGCCCCATTTTGGAATCCCAAGCAGTATCATCTCAGACAAAGATTCTCACTTCCTCAATACATTTTGGAAGACCATATGGGTGCTATTGGTGTGCCACCTCAAGTTTTCTACTGCATTCCATCCTCAAACGGATGGCCAAATAGAGGTTGTCAATAGAGTCTTGGTGCATGCTCTCCAAACTCACTTTGGACGCAGCAAACAATGGGACAATTGCTTATACATTCTCCAGCATAGCTACAACAAGGAAACACATTCTTCTACAAGCTTTTCACCTTTTGAAGTCTTCTTGGGCTTCCAACCAGCATCTCCAACCGAGATTCCACTCACTTGGGCTCCTCAAGGTACCTTCCATCAACAGCAAGAACAACTTTCATCTCAATGATTTCTCCAACAAATTGCACAACACCACAGTGCAATCACATCAGCAGTTAAAGCAACCCAAGATCATGCCAAGCAACACCATGAAAAACAAAGAACCTTCATGGCCTTTCAAGTAGGGGATCAATTCTGGTTACACTTGGATAAGAAGTGCTTCAAAGGACACCATCACAAGCTTTTGCCAATCAGATATGGTTTGTATACAATACTCGACAATATTGGAGAAAATGCATATAGGTTGGATCTGCCACCACAACTGCCAATCCATAATGTCATTAATGTAAATGACTTAAAGTTGTTTGAGCCTTCCCTCTTGGAAGAACCAATCACCATCACTCATCCAGTGGACCAAATTCTAGATTTACAACTCCCATTGGCCAAAGACACTATACTGGAAACTGGAAGTTGCTCTACACGACACCAGACTTACACTTCATATCTTGTAGCCCGCCAAGGCCAAACTCCAACTCAAGAAAAGTGGATCACAACTGATGTATTGCACAAAAAGTTTTTGCATCTTCTCATGAAAGGTGGGACACTTCCAGATCTAAACAACGAGGAATTGGGCTAAGGAGGCCACCTAGGAGAACCCCACTTAGGGCGCACAAGTCAATCACCTAGGCACAACACTTCTTCACCTTTTATGAGTAATTAAATATATTTAAAATAAATGGTTCCCTTGGTATATAAGGTGAACCGGGACTAAAATAAAGCATTCTTACCTTTTCTTCTGAAGCTATGTGTCTTCATTGTTTTCTTTTCTGATTTTGCATTTTACATTCACGACAATTTTGGTTTAATGTTTTCTGAAGAATAACTAGTGCGCCTTCCATTATGGTTGCCTCCTAGTGACTCTGTTTTCCATGCTTCCACCTCTAAGAGAAATCTTATCTCATTATCTAGCCACTCTCTCAGGGAACAAATCATTTCCTTCAAGTTTTCTGAGGCAAAAAGGAGGGCACACCAACTGGGGTTCGCACCCTTGCTAGTTTCTTTTTTGTCGAAATGAAGTGAGTGCACCCTCTTCCATCGTTGCATTGGGCTTCTCCCACTAATCCCTGGAGGTTAATCTGAGATATCAAACACCTCTTGGCCACTCTCGAGTCACCTCGGTCTGGATCCCCATTTTCTTGGTCACCCAAACTAATGGTGCGCCCCTGTTCAGATTTGCGCCCCTGAGTAGAGCTTTTGGTCAGAAGCCGAGCTATGGCTTGTGTGGTCACCTTCTCCTATAGATCACCTTCTTGGGTAGATCACACTTTCTAGCTACAGTTTGGATGCAGGATCCCTTAACACATGTTATGGATTCTCCATCGAGTTGTAATTTGCATGCATGATCGATCGAGCTATTAAATAAAAAGGAGGAACCAAGAAATGAAATCATGGAAGCATGACATCTGCAACTGGAATCCTTTTTCGCTAGGACAATGATATTTTCCCACCTTTAGCGACTTAGCGGTAAATTTTAGGCAATAGCTAGACAACTGTAAAAAAATCGAATAAATGGGTATAAAACCCTTCTTGGATATAACCTAGTCTACAAGAATCTTTCTACTACAATTACTTGGATGCTAAATTTTGCATTAAAAAATAGGATTTTCAGTAATATTTTATGTTATGATGGCCACAAGTGGGACAATTTTCTTATTCAAACTGTTCAAAAAAGGCCTTCTCGATATTTATTTTTAACCAGACAAAGAACATCATAAAACCATGGCCTAACCTTTAATGAATAGACTTGCAGGTCAACAATACTACCAATGTTCCTCTTAAGCCTCTTACCGTCTGCACAATGCGCGGCCGAAATTCATTACAACGAACTCAATATTTTCTCTCTTAATTATTTATTTCAATATTTTAAATCAAAATTTTAGTTATAGCTAACTTACTTATCCTTTATATTTCTTGACTTTTGTTTTGATATTTTTAAATATAGTCATACACCTAATTATAATTTCATCCTAATTTATGTTTTGTATATGATTCAATAATGCACTTAAAAATTAATATCTATATTTTATAAAAATACATGTTTAATGTAAATGATTATTTATTTTAATATTTTAAAATATAGAATTTAAAAAACTTTGTTGTGTTTACTTCAATTTTTTAAATAAGAGATTTAACATCTTTAATAATTTTATGTAATTAAATTGTACAATATTAATAATTAATATTAATAATTTAATATTTGTAAATAATGTTTCTAGATAATGTTAGATAGTTGATAGGGATTACCGTCTGTCAACATCGCAATCTTGAGCCTGCTAGCCTAGGAGTCTGCCTCTCAATTTGTATATCGTGGAACTCTGGGTGCTATTTGGAGCACACAGAAAAATAGAACCAAAAATTTGATCCCGCTAGTCCAGGAACCTCACGATCCAAAAAGTGGCTAAGTATGGAATGATGAATTCATACATACTTTATAAAATCCCATCTCCATAATTTATAAAAATACATATTTAATGTGTATAATTATTTATTTCAGTATTTTAGATCTAAAATTTAGTAATATCTAAGGTATTTATCCTTTAGATTTCTTGACTTTTATTTTAATATTTTTAAATATAATCATAAACGTAATTATAATTTCAACTTAATTTATGTTTTTGTATACGATTCAATAACACACTTAAAAAATAATATCTATATTTTATAAAAGTACATGTTTAATGTAAATGACTATTTATTTTAATATTTTTAAATATAGAGTTTAAAAAAGTTTTTTTTTGTTTACTTAGATTTTTTTAAAACAAGAGATTTAAAATCCTTTAATAATTTTATGTAATTAAATTGTACAATATTAATATTTAACATCAATAGTTTAATATTTGGAAATAATTTTTTTAGATAATGTTAGATAGCTAATAGGGATCACCATCCGTCAACAATCGCAATATTGAGCCCACCATCCCTAGAGTCTCCTTGTCAATTTGTATATCGCAGAACTCCTGGTGTTGTTTGGAGGACACAAAACAATAGAAGCACAATTTTGAGCCCACTAGCTCGAGAACCTGGTATCCAAAAATTGGCTAAGTATACAATGAGGAAACCGTACATACTTTATAAAATCTCATGTCCATACTTTATAAAAGTACATAGTTAATGTATATAATTATTTATTTAAATGTTTTAAATATAAAATTTAGTAATATCTAACATACTTTTATCCTTTAGATTTCTTGACTTTTATTTTAATATTTTTAAATATAATCATAAACTTAATTACAATTTCATCTTAATTTATGTGTTTTATATGATTCGATAATGCACTTAAAAAGTAATATCTATATTTTATAAAAATACATGTTTAATGTAAATGATTATTTATTTTAATATTATTAAATATAGAATTTAAAAAATCTTTGTTTTATTTACTTATTTTTTTTAAATAAGAGATTTAACTTCCTTTAATAATTGTATGTAATTAAATTGTACAATATTAATATTTAATATTAATAATTTAACATTTGGAAATAATGTTTTTAGATAATGTTAGATAGTTGATAGGGATCACCATCCATCAACAATCACAATCTAGAGCCTAACAACCCAGAAGTCTGCATGTCAATTTGTATATCGCAGAACTCAAGGTGTTGTTTGGAGGAAATAGAACAATAGAAGCACAATTTTGAGCCCGCCAACCCAGGAACCCATGATACAAAAAGTGGCCAAGTATAATTATAGAATGAAGAAGCCATACATACTTTATAAAATCTCATGTCCATACTTTATAAAAGTACATAATTAGTGTGTATAATTATTTATTTCAATATTATAAATCTAAAAGTTAGTAATATATAATGTACTTATCCTTTAGATTTCGAGACTTTTATTTTAATATTTTAAATATAATCATAAACCTAATTATAAGTACATCTTAATTTATCTTTTATATACGATTCAATAATGCACTTAAAAATTAATATCTATATTTTATAAAAATACATGTATAATGTAAATGATTATTTATTTTCATATTTTAAAATATAAAATTTAAAAAAGCTTTTTTTTTTTTCACTTCAAATTTTTTTAAATAAGATATTTAACATCCTTTAATAATTTTATGTAATTACCCCGGATGGGGTGACACACATCACACAAGAGCCACGTCGCACTCGGCTAGGCCAAGACATAAATATGGAAGGATGGCTCCCATCCCCTCTCCATTATGTATGTGAGCCCACCTTAACTACCAGCCAAGAGCCATGGGACTACTCCCTCGCGTGAACATAATGGTGGCAAGGAAATTCAATTCTTGGGGAGTGATAATGGAAGTCATCATGTCACACCTCCTTTTTATCACTCAACATTGCACCAACCCTCTCCATTTTTCCTTCGGCCTACACCAGGTAAGAAGTCTAGTGCTCTGGTGTAGCCATTGCAAAACCTCCTGCAATTTCACCATTAGAGTCACCTTATTGATGCCACGGGAGAGAGGAAAGTCGTGTCGCAACCCTCCCTAGTACAGTCTGGCTACGAGATACAAGTGCAAACAGAGGCTAGAAAAGGCACTTTCCATGGACCACACTCAGAGAATTCAAGCAGTACACAGAGGAGGGATGGCTTGTTCACCTCCAATGGCTTATGTGGAAGCAGTTACTACGAAGGAACCCATAGATATCCCTTTGGAGTCTCTTCTCTTCATTGTGCCAAATAATTTGCAGCTTCCAAGAAGCTTCCCTATGAAAAACACTAAGTCATCTACAATGACTCACCACGACACCAGCAACATAGAGGGAAAGATGGAGGAGTTTCACATATACTTCATTGAGGAGGAGTTCCCGTAGGAACTCCTCCATATGGCCTCTCAGGATGCAAAAATTTTAGCAGGCTATGATTCTTCTAGAGCCACAACAAAAGAAGAGGACTATGGGAAGAAGGAAGGAGCACTAGGAAGGAGTAGGGGATGGAATGCAGGTTGCAAGAAGTGAGGCTATGGAGGGACCAAGTGGCATGATGAGGGAAGGTGCTGAGGTCCTTCCACCACCTCCTATCTTGATTGCACCAGATCAGTGGTGTGCCCCCCCGCCCTTCTTCCACCCGGAATAATTATATTTGTTGTTCGACTTGAGAAGCCAGATGGAAGACCAGGTTTATCGTGGCACACTCATGCACCAACACATCGATATGTTGTACAAAGCTTTCTCCAATGCTCCAACAGCGGAAATATGTCTGACGTGTATAAGACCTTATGCTCTACCAACTCAGAATGAACCGCACAACGAAGACCCTGACAAGGATACTTCTGACACCAACGAGTAATTGTGTGGCTTGGATTTCTTGCTGGTTTTGGTTAGACTTTTAGGTTTTGGTTAGGTGTTCAGTCAATTAAAACTATTTAATGTTCAGTCTAGTTTCAATTTAATTTTTTATGGTTAATGTAATGAGTACAGGCAGGGTAGATGGCGGTCCGCCTCCTTTTGACATGGATATACAAGGATGCCAATTGTTCTAGTTTCCACTAATTTGGAGGAACAGTTGGCAGCATAAGGACAAATGTTTCGTTTTTGCATGTGATATAATACAATAGGATCTACCCTCTTTTTATTTAAAAAAAAAAAAATTATGTAATTAAATTTTACAATATTAATATTTTAAAATTTGGAAATAATGTGTCTAGATAATGTTATATAGTTGATAGGGATCACCATTTGTCAACAATCACAATATTGAGCCCTCTAGCCCAGAATATCGTCTGTTAATTTGTATATCATGGAACTACGGGTGTTGTTTGGAGGACACACAACAATAGAAGTGCAATTTTGGGCCCGCTATTCCTGGAACCCGTGATCCAAAAAGTGGCTAAGTATGGAATGAGGAAACCATACATCTTTTTAAAATCCCATGTCCATATTTTATAAAAGTACATATTTAATGTATATAATTATTTATTTCAATATTTTAAATATAAAATTTAGTAATATCTAACGTACTTTTATCCTTTAGATTTCTTAACTTTTATTTTAATATTTTTAAATATAATCATAAACCTAATTATAATTTAGTCTTAATTCATCTTTTGTATATGTTTCAATAATGCACTTAAAAATTAATATCTATATTTTATAAAAATACATGTTTAATGTAAATAACTATTTATTTTACTATTTTTAAATATAGAATTTAAAAGAGCTTTCTTTTGTTTATTTGAATTTTTTTTAAATAAAATATTTAACATCCTTTAATAATTTTATGTAATTAAATTGTACAATATTAAGATTTAATATTAATAATTTAATATTTGGAAATAATGTTTTTAGATAATGTTAGATAGTTGATATGGATCACCATTTGTCAACAATCAAAATATTGAGCCTGTCGGAGAGTCCGCTTGTCAATTTGTATATCACAGAACTCTAGGTATTGTTTGGACATAGAACAATAGAAGCGCAATTTTGAGACCACCAGCCCAGGAACCCGCAATCCAAAAAGTGGCTAAGTATGGAATGAGGAAGTCGTAGATACTTTATATAATCCCATGTCCATACTTTATAAAAGTACATATTTAATGTGTATAATTATTTATTTCAATATTTTAAATCTAAAATTTAGTAATATATAATGTACTTATCCTTTAGATTTCTTGACTTTTATTTTAATATTTTTAAATATAATCATAAACCTAATTATAATTTCATCTTCATTTATGTTTTGTATATGATTCAATAATGCACTTAAAAATTGATATCTATATTTTATAAAAATACATGTTTAATGTAAATGATTATTTATTTTAATATTTTTAAATATAGACCTTAAAAAAAGTTTGTTTTGTTAATTATTATTATTTTTTTTAAATAAGAGATTTAACATCCTTTAATAATTTTAAATAATCAAATTGTACAATATTAATGTTCAATATTAATAACTTCATATTTGTAAATAATGTTAGATAGTTGATAGCGATCACCATCCGCAAACAATCGCAATATTGAGACTTCCAACTCAGGAGTGCGCCTATCAATTTGTATATCGAGGACACAAAACAATTGAAACACAATTTTGAGCCGGCGAGATCGGGAGCCTACGATCCAAAAAGTCGCCAAGTATGGAATGAGGAAGTCGTACATACTTTATAAAATCCAATGTCCATACTTTATAAAGGTACATATTTAATGTGTATAATTATTTATTTCAATCTTTTAAATCTAAAATTTAGTAATATCTAACATACTTACCCTTTAGATTTATTGACTTGTATTTTAATATTTTTAAATATCATCATAATCATAAACATAATTATAATTTCATCTTAAGTTATGTTTTGTATATGAGTCAAATCAAAATTTAAAGAGAAATTGAGGTGTGATAAAGAGTTAGAGAAAAGAAGAAAAATAAGATATTATAAAGATGTAATCAACCCTAATCTAGAAGATCAAAATCATCTATTTGTTTTGCCAAGTGTAAATAAAAAAATAAGCATTGCTAAGATAAGAACAAATTCTCACGAGCTACATAGTGAAACCGGGCATTGGTCGATTCCTAAAATGACATGGGATGAAAGAGTGTGTCACCTTTGTGACACTAAGACGGTTGAAGATGAAAAGCAATTTCTCTTAGATTATCTAGCTCATACCCATATTAGATCTCACTTTAAAAATATTTATCACACTACCAACCTTCCTAACATCTTAACTCAACAAAAGTATGGTGATCTTGGAAAGCTTCTCTTAATTCTTTTCGAGCACAGAAACAAAATTCTAAATAATCACAAGTAATCACTTACCCTCTTAAGGCTCGATAGACCAATTCGGTCTTAGTGGACGTTAATAATCATCATCATCATCAATAATGCACTAAAAAAATTAATATCTATATTTTATAAAAATACATGTTTAATGTAACTCATTATTTATTTTAATACTTTTAGATATAGAATTTAAAAAAAACTTTGTTTTGTTTACTTCATTTTTTCAAAATAAGAGATTTAACATTGTTTAATAATTTTATGTAATTAAATTGTACAATATTACTAATTTAATCTTTGGAAATAATGTTTTTACATAATGTTACATAGTTGATAGGGATCACCATCCGTGAACAATCACAATCTTGATCTCGCCAGCCCAGGTGTTTGCCTTTCAATTTGTATATCGCAGAACTCTAGGTGTTGTTTGGAGGACATAGAACAATAGAAACCCAATTTTGAGCTAGCCCACCTAGGAATACTCGATCCAAAAAGGTGATAAGTATGGAATGAGGAAGTAGTTACATACTTTATAAAATCCCATGCCCATACTTTATAAAATTAGATATTTAATGTGTATAATTATTTATTTCAATATTTTGAATATAAAATTTAGTAATATCTAATGTACTTATCCTTTATATTTCTTGACTTTTATTTTAGTATTTTTAAATAAAGTCGTAAACCTAATTATAATTTCATCTTAATTTATGTTTTTTATATGATTCAATATTGCACTTAAAAATGAATATCTATATTTTATAAAAAAATATGTGTTTAATGTAAATAATTATTTATTTTGATATGTTTAAATATAGAATTTAGAAAAGATATGTTTTGTTTACTTCAATTTTTTTTAAATAAGAGAGGGTTAGAAAAAAATAAATGTAGTATAGGAGTTAAGGAAAATTGTTCCTTGTCAAATATTTGTGTGATCTAGACAAGCAACAAAAAGTTCTTGAGGATTTTTTCTCTAGTATTTCATTTTAACATGATCAACCCTTAATAATATTAAATAACATTTTTTTATTTTTATAACTATATTACTTCTTAAGGCTTTTTCAAAATTTATAATATAAGCGCAATCTTGAGGATGCCAACCCTTGATTCTGTTTGTCAATTTGTATATTGCCGAACTCCAGGTGTTGTTTGGAGGACACGAAACAATAGAAGAAAATTTTTGAGCCCACTAGCCCAGGAACCTGGGATCCAAAAAGTGGTTAAGTATGGAATGAGGAAGCCATCGGTTAGACTCGTGATACATAAGCATGACTATAAATGTGAACACATGAGTCCACCAACCCGTGCACCTAGGTATTTTCGAAAAAACTAATAATAATAAACACAAAGATACAAAATATAATAATAATAAACACAGTTATTATCCCATTGAAATTTTATTTGATATCACCTCATAAAAGAGAACGAAGTTTATATCATTCATACATTGAAAACAAAATGGAATTAACATCCTTTAAAATTTTTATGTAATTAAATTGTACAATATTAATATTTAATATTAATAATTTAATATTTGGAAATAATGTTTTAAGATAATGTTAGATAGTTGATAGGGATCATCATCTGTCAACAATTACAATTGTAACGACCCCATTGTTACGACTACATGCGACAAAACACAAAAGCAATTTTGTTTTTTTTAAGTGGGATGGGAAAGCAACAACGACAACAGTTAAACAATGCAACTTGATGACGAACACAACTCATGCAGACCAGGAAATAGTAAAAAACAACTCTGAAGCCAACACATCAAGCAATTGGACAAAACATGTGATGATTAATGGATAGATGAAAACCATTACCCATACGACACAAGCAAGACAATGCCTACAAGCTAAAGGACAATATCAACCAACCTGACACAACTACTTTGACAACCAATGACTGGAAACCACTACATCATGCAAAACCAAACATGATAAGGCGTTAACAACCAAGTACTAACATCAAATACAATGATCAATGCCCAATTGGGAAGCATAGACTCCAACCAAGTTATCATCTGCCTCTATCTGTCAGGGTGCATGATGATCCCCTCATCAGGAATAATGTATTTACCAGGCATTACATGTGACAACAGCCATGGCGCAACATAACATAAATATACCCCTAACCCAAGCTAAATTCAATGCTCTAGGAGATCGAATTAACTATCTAACCATAGGACAACTAACCCTAGCACCCAATCGACATGTCAACAAGACGACTATGACGTTCATACAACACAAGAATTTCCTTGCACAAGAAATCAATCTGTACACATTAAATAATTATTATTAAACAATTAGTTCATTGCAACTATTTCCAATCCTAATATTAGATAAGTATATATATCGCTTTCCTTTAAAACTAAAATCACTATCTGGTAAAACTGAAACTATATGAATTCGTTGTCTTATATCGCTATTTAAAACTAAAAATAGATTGTTATCTTATGAAATTTCTTTCTTAAGAATACGCTAAATGCAATTGAAACTGTATCGTTATCTTATAAGAATTTCGCTATATTTTAAAACAAAAACTATACATCAAATATAATTGTTTTAGTGCGACTGAAATAACATATTATTCACATTACGATACATCGAATACATTTGAAATTTCTGCGACTTATCAATTCAATATATCGTTGTGTTGGGGTAACTGCAGTGAATAGTATGGAAAAGTTGTGATTTTCAATCAACCATATCGTTGTGATATATTAAAAACATCGTTGAGTAAATAATACCAAGTCGTTGTCTAACCTTACCCAAAAATTGTTGTCTACAAATGTAGTTGTCTAGATCATGGGGATGCGCTGCCACAGGATGTATAAAATCGCTTACCCACATATTAAGAATGTTGTCAATGTATTAAAATGCAACCAATCTACATTTAAAACGCATAGTAAATTAAATGATGATGCTTCTAGGTAATATATAGGTGAATCGTAGAGCTAATACTCTGATGTAGCGGTCATTTAATTCATGAAAATGCTGTCAATAAATAGCTATCATAAAAATGCTATCAAATGTTAAAAAAAACTTTTTCTATGCCAACAGTATCACTTTCTATTTAATGGAAACAAAGATTTCAATTTATGGGTTTTTTAAGCACATAAATAAATGATCGCAGAGATAAGAGGAACACAAATATCCATGATATTAAAGACGCTACCTAGGATTCACTATCAACAACACAAAATAAACACAGGTGACCATGATATTATTTCACTAGTAAATCGCAATGAAATTCATTGGTATATTACAATGAAGTTTGTTGGTATATCACCATGGAATTCATTGGTATATTATAGGTATATCACAGTGAAATTGATTCGTAAAAACACATGTATCTTGCAATAAAATTTGTTGGAAAAAAAGAAGGTATAACACCATTCCAACGCAGGTAAAAATATAGGTAGAAACACAGATATCACCATTCCAAACGTAGGTAAAAGCGCCATCCAAAAATATAACAAATCATAGAAAATCCAAAAAGAACACAGACTTATTATTTAAAAGGAAACACAGACNCCAAAAGAAAAAGGCAGACGTATCATTTAATAAGAAGGCGCTGACATAAATAAATTCACGGGCATAATATAGATTAGTCTGTCAAAAATCTATTCTCAGCAACCAATACCATGAAGTCTTAGTCAGTATAAATTCACGATCATTCATATGTAAGAACACAATCTAAAGATAAAACCGTGGGCCCAACAATCTGTGAGAAGTCCAAGTGTCAATTTTGAAGAGATAAACCATCAAGCATTAAGAGTCAAGTCATGCCACAATTGAGGTTTTCAACACAAGCTCCAAGTCAAGGAAAGAGCCCATGGGAGCTCGATTTCTAGTATGAAATTGTTGGGTAAAAACAAGGTCGTTGTCTAAAATGATGGGTAAATACAGTTAAATTTTTTTGTGGTCAATGCAGTGAAAAAGGGTAATTTGCAGTCAAAAATAGATGCTTAAATAAACTAGCATACAATACTTATCTATCATATCACTACACAATACAACTAAAATCGCTATCAATAGATTTTTTATCCATTAACATTATTTCCACCCATTAATAAACCGTGTTCCATTAAATCGTTGTTCCTTAAATCGCTGGATAATATAGATATGAAGTATAAATTCACTCTCTATAAAGTGTATTGTCTTTAAATATAAAAATTGTTGTCTACATTCTCCTATTCGCTGATTAAATTCACATATAATTCGTTGTAGTTTATCAAAACGTAGACACAATAAATTTGTAGACACATCATAAATAAACACAAACATTAACATATTAAACACTGATATTTACCGATCAAGGTGCTGGGATTCATCAATCAAAATGCAAAGTTTTACCATCCAAAACGTAGAAGAAATCGATCACAAGAAGGTGCAATACCAATCATTCAGCCATGAATCAATCGAAAATGCAAGGATACTCATTCATAAGAAGGCGCAAGGATTAAAGATCGATCAGAAAATAAAAATGCATAGATAAGCAAGGGATAGACAGATGGGAAAAATTTATCCTTCATTCATCATCCATGCACAGAAAAGCAGTGCATTAGAATCTATAGTTCTTTAAACACCAAAGTGACGAACATCGATTCGGCTTCTGGATAACTACTCAGGCATGGACTAATGACAAAATGAATAAGGGATGGAATATAAAAACACAATCTCTTCATAATAATTAATAAAACCCACACAAAGAAGTCAATAAAATCATAATTTGGGTTCACCAAGGGACATCCATTCATAATACAACAAGAAAGTGGACTACAATAATGTAGGAAAGAGATGCAAGAAAACTCATGTCAATGGAATCTTCAACCAAGAACACAAAAATAACATGCGTAAATTTAATTTCATTGCAAGTAACAACTTAAACATGCGTACCTTAGCTAGACATGAATGCTTCGTAGTTTTTGTCTCGCGCGTGCTCCTTCCAGCGCCTGCTTACTGACCAATGTGACCTCACCGGTACCTCCCAGCCAATTCTAGCAATACTCTTCTCCCCCCTGAGACCCCCAAGCTGCAGAGGGGCCACACACACAATACCAGAGAACCGTTAGCACCCAACGCACCTCGTAAGATCGAGCTACCACTCGTTACCCAAGTTGGTTATTCCAACTCCCACAAGATAAGTTCAGTCAAGACAAAAATTTAGCAGCGTAACATTACACATAAATATAACATCCATACTCCTCCTCCATCCTTTTTATAGAGTTTTTCAAGTAATTAATTTCCAAAATTCTCATTAAATTCCCTTTTCATTTAATTAATTGGGAAAAACCTCCCCCATACACATGTCACACATCCCCGATTTTCATCAGAAATTAGATTTTATTAATTAATCAATTATTCCTATTTCCCTCACCCACCTAAAAGCATTCCTAAAATGCTCCTAGGTGTCCCAAAATTTCCTTACACTTTTTAAATGACTTACGCCTTACTAAATTCCTAGTTGATTTCAAAAATAGCAAGTTCCCAAGGCAATATTCCTTACTAAGTTAGACATTCAACTTTTTCTTTATGTTTCCCCTTTTTCCTTTAGTTTCCTATTTCTTTGAAGTTTCCCTCTTTTCCCTTTTTAACTAAAAAACAAGTTAGCAAGTGTAGAAAACCAACCATTTACCCCATTTTCTTTTTTAACTAAAACTTAAATTAGGATATGTAGATAAAACAATCATTTACCTTTTAAAATTTTAATCCCCCATTATAATTTTGACTTTAATAAATAAATTGCATTTCTTACCCCCCTTCTTGTTACATGATTAATTATGATTATTATTTATGACCACATGTGTTACTTAGACCTAAATTTTAATTTCACTATGCTCCACGACATTTTATTAGAGAAATTATTTTTAAATCTTACTTATCACATTAATCATTTTAAGGCTGACTAGGTTTATTCACTTAGCCATTGAAATCACGACGTTCCCTTCAGGACGCACTACGTGCTCCAAGGGTGCCACTTGCCTCTTGCATTTTCCTTGCGTGGCGTGCCCTTCAGGATGCACTACGTGCTCCAAAGGTGCCACTCACCTCTTTCTAGTTTCCTTGTGTGACGTGCCCTTCAGGATGCACTACATGCTCTAAGGGTGCCACTCACCTCTTGACTGATTTGGTAGAAATAAAAAAACCCTGGAGTTAATACTCCACTAGGTGATATTGTGGGAGACTAATGGCCTCTAAGGGATAAGGCCCCTTCCTTATTGTGTGCCCCTTAGAATCATCATGAGAGACTGTCTCAATATTCCCTCACGACATCGTGGGTATTCTTGAACTAGGTAATTGTTAACCTACAGTTCGAGCCACAACGAGAGTGCTAGTAGGTTGTAGCAGGGCTATGCCCACACCTCTCCCTCAAAGTATTTGGTTGTCGTGAATGACCCCTCTACTCCACATGTGAATCTGGTCGAAAAGCTATCGTTAGCCTGCATCATCAACAAATCATGTCATCAAAATAATAAATCATCATAACACCTAATCATATGTACATATGTTCCATCAACAATATTCAATGCAACAATCCACTCCCTGACTCGATCCATAGTCCAAGGGGTTTCATCGATGCCTGTGCATCCTCGAGTTCCAAACTCCTGCACACTCAGAAGAACTCAGTTAATATCACCTGTCAATGTCAATAGAACAAAATAACATATCACCATATGCATAATGCCTCATAATCATAATTAAACAACCAATAGTATAATAATCTGGATCACTTGCAAGAAAATTTCCTCAAAGAATAAGTTTGCTTAGTGCACGCAAGAGAGGGATGTTACATACACCCCCTCTTGGTCTAAAATTTGTCCTGAACTTTTAGAGTATATAAGTTTTGAAATAATGAGTATCACAGTATTATAAGTCTATCTATCAAACAAAAATGGAAACTGTTGGCGCATATCATATGTATCTTCCCAGGTCGCCAAGTGTGGACTATAGTTGTCCCACTGGAGCTTGCCCTGATCTATTTTTAGATGTCGTAGTTGTCAAATGTGATGGTCGAGGATGCGGATTGTATCCACCGTGAGTGCACCCTCATCAGATAATTGCAAGGAAATCATGTCAATAACATGTGTAGGATAACTAATATAATGTCTCAAAACAAATACATGAAAAACATCGTGCATACGCCTCAAAGAATTAAGAAAGGCTAGTTGATAGGCCAAAAGCCCCTTCTTTTGCACAATCTCGAAAGGTCCAACTAACCTAGGAGAGATTTTAGCACCCTTTCCAAACTTGATCGAACTCTTATGAGGTTTCACCAACAAGAAAACTTGATTGACAACTTTGTAACTACGGTCAACACGATGCGCATCAGAATAAATATTTTGTTGATCCTGCGCTTCCTTGATCCTTTGTATTATTGTTTTTATTTGACATTCAATTCTTGGATCTCTTCTGGCCCCACCAGGACCCTATCCTCAAGTTGATCCCAACTCGAAGTCATCTGACATGGTCTCCCGTAAAGAAACTCGAAAGGCGCCATTTTAATGGTACTTTGATACCTGTTTATATATGCGAATTCTACAAGTGGAAATAATGCATCCCAAAAATTTTGTTGGTCCATCACGTACATACGCAACATGTCCTCCAAGATTTGGTTTGTTCATTCAATCTACCTATCTATATCCTGGTGATTTGTGGTACTAAAGTTAAGTTGGTTTCCCAAGGCCTCTTGGAAACTAGTCCAAAATCGTCCAGTAAACACCGATCCTCAATCGTATATAATCCTCTTAGGCACACTATGCAGCCTCACAATATCACTGATGAAAACTCTAGCTATGTTAGGTTCCTGATATGTCGTATGCATAGGAATAAAATGAGCAATCTTCGTCAGAGTGTCTACTACCACAAAAATCGAGTCGTGTCTTGTTTCCATTAGTGGAAATCCAACATTGAAATACATAGAAATGACCTCCCATTTTGATTTTGAAATAGTGTGGGGCTGCATTAATCCTACTATATGTCTATGTTCAACCTTCACTTATAGACATTCTAGACATCTTGCCACGTAGTTGACTATGTCTTCCTTCATTCCTTCCCAAAAGAATAAGGGTTTAAGGTCTTCCCTCATCTTCGTGACTCTTGGGTGAGCCATGTACACTTCTCTATGAGCCTCACTTAGGATCAAACTCCTCAACTCGTCGTTCAGTGGTACGTAAATTTGATTTTTAAATATCCATAATCCATGGTCATCCAATGCAAATCCTTCAAATATTATCACCATCATGGTGTTCTATTTGATAAAATCCTTGACCTCTTTGTACTAGTCATCTAAAGTTATAATATTTTCACGTAGATTCATCTAAAGAGGCATGACCAAAAATATGTGCGATCTCCAACTCAATGCATCAACCACTCTTTTCACTGTTCCCTTTATGTAAGTAATATCGAAATCATACTCGCTAAGAAATTTAATTCCGACCAACGTCGTTGTCGCGCATTCAAGTCGCTTTGCATAAAGATCTCCTGTAGTCCATAGTGGTCCGTTTTTAGTTTGAATTTCCATCCAATAAGGTAGTGTCTCCAAAATCCCAAGTCATAAACATTGGCTAACAACTCCAAATCATGTGTTGCATAGTTCTCCTCATGCCTTCTCAACTTTCTCGAGATGTAAGCGATCACTCGACCATCTTGCATCAAGACTCCACCTAAGCCTTTCTTGGATGCATAAGTGCATACCAAGAAGTTCGTGTCCATGTCATGGACCTTCAAGATTGGTGTCGATGTCAATAGTTTCTTGAGCCTCGTAAATTCCTCCATGGATGATTTTAGGGGCTAAATTTCGCTCATGGGCTAATTTTCCATGTTTTTTCCAAAAACAAGATTCGCTATTTTAAAAATGATTCGCCCAAATTCTATTGGATAAAATTATTTTACCTTAAAAATCGCCAAAAATTTATAAAAATTAAATAAAATCATTAGAAATTTGAATATTTTTACAAAAATATCGCCAAAAATTTATTGTTGGCATATGAAGGATTAGTAAGATTTTCCAAGGTTTCTACATTTTAAAATAAATTTCCATCCTTAAAATCATCCCTGAATTCCTCCTCACATTTCTCGGTCCAAACAAACTTCTTGTTCTTCTTCTGCAATTCCGTAATCGGAATTGCTATCTTTGAGAAACCCTCGATGAACCATTGATAGCATCCCACTAAACCCATGAAGCTATGCACTTTCTGGAAATTCATTGGTGCAGGACATTCCATAATAGCCTCAACCTTTGTTGGATCCAAGAAGATACCTTCGTCCGAGATGACATGCCCTAAGTAGTGAATCTTTGAATGATAAAAAGACCATTTAGACAATTTCCCATACAATTTGTTCTCTTGCAGACACTGTAGTACCAAGAGCAGTTGTTCGTCATGCTCCTCCATTGTCCAAGAGTAAATAAAAATATCATCAACGAACACTTGGACAAACTTGTCCAAGTATTTGTGGAACACCTTGTTCATCAAACTCAGTAATACCCCTTGGGCATTCGTCAGTCCAAAAGGTAAAACAATAAAATCATAATTTCCAAACCTCATATTAAATGTGTTTTTAGGGATGTCATCCTCCTTGATCCATAACTGGTGATACCCTGATCACAGGTCAATCTTGGAAAACATCGTTGCGCCTTTCATCTGATTAAACAGATCATCAATCCTTAGCAATGGGTATTGACACTTGAGCGTTGCTTTGTTAAATTGATGATAGTCAATGCAGAGTCTCTACAACACATCCTTATTATGTATGAAGATAACAGGTGCACCCCATGGTGACACACTTGGACATATAATTTCTAGGTCCAACAACTCTCTCAGTTGCATTCTCAACTCCTGTAACTCTGGGGTCGACATCCAATAAGGCATTCTTTCTATCGGTTTAGTCCCTGGTTTTAGGTCTATGGTAAATTTTGATTCCCTCTCCGGAGAAATCCTAGGTAACTCTTTCGAGAAGACATCTGCAAACTCTCTCACCATCGGAAGGTGTCCTAGACTTTCTGCTACTCCCTTCTCGTTTAACTCAAGGATTGTATAAATCTTATATCCATTGCATATGCTCTTCCGTAGCTGCAAGCAAGAGATGAACCTCAGGGAAACTCCCCGGTTCTGACCTACAATCAAGCATCCATGTTCCTCATCATTGACCAAGATCAACCATTTCATCTTATAGTTGATTATATCCTCATGTGATTCTAACCAATCCATACCGATCATGACGTCATAAGATCCTACGATCATGACGTACAATTTCTCCCTGGTGAAAAACTCTTGCAGGTTAAGGCTACAACCCGTAACCTTCCCTCCAACCTTATTTTTGGGTCTAGAAGACATTTCTACAAAGCTAAACTCATCCTGTTTGACTGCCTTTACATTAATCCTTTTTAGTGACACACTAGAAATTAAACTCTCTGTATCATTGGGATCTATCAAAATACTAAGGGTCTGGTCAGCGATGGTACCTAACATCTTGAGTATAGTCAAATAGTGCTCTTCCTGATGATTATTCACCACTTCATGAATCCGACTAGCCTTGCCCAAATATGCCACAGTAGTGTGTCTGACTGATCCATATGCTCTATTCCTCTCCACTAAGAAGTCATGCTGGTAATGTGGCTTTCCATATGTCCAACACCCTTTATTCGGTCCAATACTCCTAGTACCTGAAGTAGAAGTTGATGACCCACCAGCCTAGAATCCTAGTCTATTCTGCTGAACATGCCTAAACTGTTATTGTTGTGGTCGACGTTGTTGTTGGTGCGGTGGTCCTTGTTAAGGAGTTTGCAGTTGAGGCGGTAGTCACCGAGGTGTAGTGAAAGTGGATCCTCTCCGGAAGCCACGATATCTCGATGAACGCTTAGCTAGTGTATGATGATGTTGTGCACCAGATGAATGTTTCCCCATTGTTCTCACTAGAGTCTTGATCTAAACCCCACTGATAAGATCCTCCTCTGCTATGAGGGCCTTCTAAATAGAGTCATGCAAGGTATGAAGCATCATAATCGTAACCATTGCATGTATGTTGACATTAAGGCCAAACAAGAACTTGTTGACCTTAAGTTTATTGGTATTTATGTGTAGAGCATACCAAAGAAACTCCATAAAATGGGCCTCGTACTCAGGCACCGTACGATGGCCCTGTCGTAAGGCATTGAACTCGTTGATATGACATTAAATGAATTCCTCCGATAGATACCTCTCTCGGAACCGTTCCTCAAACAGTTCCCATGAAATGTCTTCGACGACCATGTTCAATTATGGTAGGAGTGTCTTCCACCATAGAAGAGCACTCCCCTTCAATTGAAAGACCTCCATGAGGATATTCATGTTGGAGGTATATTCGCAAAGTGCAAATCACATCACCATATTCTCCAAGCATGCCTCAGTGGCTGCACCGCCCGTTGCACCAAAGAATTCGGGAAATTTGACCTTATAAAGTTCACGGTGAATTCTACCATTACCAACCAAAGCACAGGGTGGATCCCCAAGGGGTGTCAGTGCCCTGGCCTTATCTTTGTCCAAATGGCTAATCAGTGTCTCAGACATCCGCTGAAAATATCTCATCATCACAACTACATCACCCACTGTTATTTCTTCCTACCCGACCACTTGTCTATCTCCCCGAGGTTTATACCCCTAAGGCATGGATGCTACCGGGGGCGTCACGCCTCCTCCCCTAGCACCCCGTCGTCTTCCTCTGTGACATTCTATAACCATGATTACCTGCAAGAATACAAGTAAACTTAATTAGCAACATTATAATCAAATATCAAATCAATGAAATATGTAGTGATCCCAATTCATAGGTCCAACCCACTCTAATACCATATGTAACAAACCCATTGTTACAACTACATGTGACACAAAATGAAAGTTTTCTTCTTTTTTTTAAGTAGGAGAGGAAGGAAACAACGACAACAGTTAAACAACACAACTTGACAAAGAACACAACACACATATACGAGGCAACAATAAATGAATCTGACACTAGAACATTAGGAAACTAGACGAAACATGTGATGATTAATAGACAGACTAAAATGACTACTCTCCTGACACAAGCAAGACAAAGACTACAAGCTAAAGGACAATATCAACCAACCTGACACAACTACTTTGAAGACTAGTGATTTGAAACCTCTGTGATGCACAAAACAAAATTTGTTAAGGTGTTACCAACCAAGTGAGAACATCAAATACAACGATCAATTCCCAATCGGGAATCACAAACTCTAGCCAGGTTATCATTCTCCTCTATCGGTCACAGTGCGCGATGATCCCCTCATAAGGAATCATGTCGTCACCAGGCGTTAGGCGTGACAAAAACCATGGCACAAAATAACATAACTAGACCCTTAACCCAAGCTGAATTCAATGCGCTAGGATACCAAATTAAATATCTAACCACATGATGACTAACCCTAGCACCCAACCGACAAGTCAACAAGACTACTATGACATTCATACAGTAAAATAATTTCCTTGCGCAACAAATCAATCTATACACATTAAATAATTATTATTAAACAACTAGTTCGTTGCAACTATTTCCAATCCTAATATCAGATAAGTATATATCACTTTCCTTTAAAACTGAAATCTATATCTGGTAAAACTGAAACTATATGAATTCACTGTATTATAGTGCTATTTAAAACTAAAACTGTATTACTATCTTAAGAATTCACTAAATGAAACTGAATCTATATCTCTACCTTATAAGAATTTATCTATCTTTTAAAACAAAATCTATACATCGAATATAATTGTTTTAGCGCGACTGGAGTAACAGATTATTCACATTTGAAATTTATGTGACTTGTCAATTCAATATATCGCTGTGTTGGGGTAACTGCTATGAATAGTTTGGAAAAGCTGTGATTGTCAATCAACCATATCGATGTGATATATTATGAACATCGTTGACTAAATAATACCAAATAGTTGTCTAACATTACCCAAAAAATGTTTTCTACAAATTTAGTTGTCTAGATCAAAGGGATGCGCTGCCACGGGATGTATAAAATTGCTTACCCACATATTAAGAATGTTGTCAGTGTATTAAAACACAACCAATGTACATGTAAAATGCAGAGTAAATTAAATGATTATGCTGGAAGGTAATATATAAGTGAATCGCAAAGCTAAAAATCTGATGTGGCGACCATTTAATTCATGGAAACATTGTCAATAAATAACTATCATAAAAATGATATTAAATGCAAAAAAAAACTACGTCGATGCCAGCAATATCACTATCTATTTAATGGAAATGTAGAGTTAAATTTATGGGTTGTCTATGCACATAAATAAATGATCATAGAGATAAGAGGAACATAGGTATCCATGATACTAAAGACGCTACCTAGGATTCATTGTCAAGAACACAAAAAAAACACAGATGACCATGATATTATTTCTCTAGTAAATCGAAATTAAATTCATTGGTATATTACAATGAATTTCGGTCGTATATCACCATGGAATTCACTAGTATATTACAGGTATATCACAATGAAATTTCTTGGTAAAAACACAGGTATCTCCCAATAAAATTTGCTGGTAAAAACTTAGGTATAACACCATTCCAACGGAGCTAAAAAAGCAAGTAGAAACATAGGTATCACCATTCCAAACACAGGTAAAAGAGCCATCCAAAATATAACAAATCACATACAATCCAAAAAAATCACAAACTAATAATTTAGCAGGAAACTTAAACATATCCAAAAGAAAAATGTAGTTGTATCATTTAATAAGAATACGTCAACATAAATAAATTCACGGGCATAGTATAGATTAGTCTGTCAAAAATATATTCTCAACAACCAATACCACAAAGTCTCACTCAGTATAAATTCCCGATCATTCATATGTAAGAATGTAGTCTAAAGATAAAATCGTGGGACCAACAATCTGTGAGAAGTCCAAGTGTCATTTTTGAAGAGATAAATCATCAAGCATCGAGATTCAATTCATGACACACACAAGGTTTTCAACACAAGTGCCAATTCAAGGAAAGATCCCATGGGACCTTGATTTCCAGTCTAAAATTGCTGGGTAAAAACAAGGTCGTCGTCTGAAAAATGTTGGGTAAATACAGTTAAATTTTGTTGTGGTGAATGCTGTCAAAAAGGGTAATTTGCAGTAAAAAATATATGGCTGAATAAACTAGCATACAATACTTATCCAACATGTCGCTACACAATAAAATGAAAATTTTTGTGAATAGATTTGTTATCCATTAACATTATTTCCACCCATTAATAAACCGTAGTCCATTAATTCCTTGTTCCTTAAATCATTGGGTAATATAAATATGAAGTAGAAATTCGCTCTCTATAAAGTGTATTGTTTATAAATATAAACATTGTTGTCTACATTCACCTACTCTGTGACATCCCCAAAAATAAATTATTTTTGAATTTAAAATTTGTTAGGAAAATTATTCCGCTTTTGGTCAATTCGAATTTGGAATTTTTTTTCCATTTATGGCAATTCTGAATTTCAAATTTGGTAAATTGTAATTAATGATTATGATTGTTGGGGAGAGATATGATTTGACCCAACTAACTATTTGACTATGACACTTCTATGAAAACATAATATTTTCTAATTATTGCAGAAGGACAAATGGAACAATCATATTAAAATTAGCTGACCATGACTCCATGAGTGGGGAACATGTTGGAACTACCTCACGACTGATTGTTACGAGTGGAAAATTAGAAATTTGGCCATTGGTATCCGCTCAAAATTAGGGATTTGGAAAGCTGCAAAAATTCCCAAGGAAGGAAAAAGGCCTAGGCAAAAATATTGTTTGGATATATAGCATATGTGAGGAGGCAAGACACTGCCTAGTATGTTGGGGGGAAATATCACTGATTTCTTTCTGTTATGAACACTACTTGTTGAGTGTGAGGCAAGGAGAATATTTCTAGAGTGGAATGACATTACTAAGGAGGAGTTCTGAGTTAGCCCTCATGGATTCATGGTCAAGCTAGGGGGTGAATATGACAAGTGATTTTGGGTGCCCTATTCTACGATTGGGAGGAACGTGGTTATTCCCTTTGTGTTATTGTGAATTGGTTCAGATATGTTATTGTACCTCTCCTTTAGATGTATTTTGATTAATTAGATGTCTGATAGAATGAATTTGTAAATTCTCCATCGAAGTAGTGCTATGGATGAAAATCTGGTTGAATGTTGTTGAACTTAATGTCCGATCAAAAGACCTCTAGATTAATTCTAAATGGATCATCTCTGTTGAATTTGGTTTCTAGAAAAATGTTGTTTTCATTGGTTACACTAGCTAAAAGGATATATTTGGTTAACATTGTAGAAAATAATCTTGTAGATTGGATTCCTGGTATGACGAGTAAAATTGTCTATAAGCACCATAT
>JASDQU010101612.1:223150-242223 GCA_032191745.1 Picea mariana | reverse complement strand
GTATGTATGTATGTATGTATGTATGTATGTATGTATTACAACTAGAACTGAACAGTATGAATTATAATGGAAAATAAAACATATACAGTCTTGTGCCTGAAAAATTTATATACTTGATACATGAGAAAAATAACTGAATGCGTACTTCCTATTACGGATATATCCTTTTCCTCGGTCTATACAAATTCAGTTATTCATAAACAAATTTTGATGTTATGATATAAGATAATACAAAAATAGAAGAATCCATAAAGAACAAAACTTGAAGATATAAAAATGTCATAAGATCATATGCTGATAGAACATTTAAGTCTTGCTTTCCAATTGTACAGAATAAAAGACTCAATTTGGAATGAATACCCACTCTATTAAGGATCCACGAAATATTAAGGAACATATACATGCATTTGTACATTCGACAATCGTTATAGTGGACGACATCGAAATGGTATTTTTACAGTTCTGTACACATATCATGGAATCGAAATGCAAACTCCTACCAGTTACATAGAAACCCCTTACACAATCAAAGTACCGACAACGTGGTTATATATGTGTGTGTGTGTATAAATCTCTCTCTCTCTCTCTCTCTCTCTCTATATATATATATATATATATATATATATATATATATATATATATAAGCACTCTGGATATAATCACAGAATCACATCTTTACTCTACTTTAATCTTATAAAACTCAGATCATTATAACTATGAAATGTTAGATCCAGTCTAACTATTACAAGTCCAGGACAAATCATTTCAGCAGTAAACACAAGGACTGTCGAAAGGAAATAAAATGATATAGAATTATAGATATATTATGATTTGATTTTCACATTATAAACCTTTAGAGTTTTTTTTATAATCCAATGCATAACTGTGAGTTCGAATTTCATAGATGTTTGAAACAGAAGCTTCAATCTAAAACGACAAACATAGTAATTAAATTGCAAGTTAGGGTTAAACTTGAACGATGAGAAGATTTGATTAATTCATTATTCATTTCATTACTTCAAACAAACAGGGAAACCATGTAGTTAAATCTTCGAAGGAGTCATTATGCATAGCAGTTAGACCAGAATTTTTAAGAGTACATTTGGGAATTTCCCCTTTCTAATCACTATATGTTACTGAGTGAAACTATACTGAACGTTTATAAATCTAAATTTGAAATCGTGTCTTCTTGGACTCTGGAAAGGTTTACAGAAGGGAGCTCAAATACATTTTGCGCCGAATATGAGAACAAGGCATCCAAAATCATTGCGCAGACGAAACCTAGAAAGATTTATTATTTACGAATATCAGTAATCATATAAAATAAAGCTAAGAAAACACAAACATAATGATAATTGTCAATAACTAAGTATTCTAGGATAATCCTCAACTTCTGATTCACAGGCTCACATGTTTTTCTTTCCCCCTTGTTGCTTTTCATCTGGACAGATGCACGGGCTGAGGGTGGATGGTGAATTAACTCCTTGATGGGTACCCTCGCATGAACAGGGCCCATCATTAGTGTTACATATCAATTCTTGAAATGAATTAAACAACAAAAAGAAGGAAATATTCACACGATAGGCCACGATCTTAAAAAAAATGTAATTAAGTTTTCATTTTAATCCATAAATGGTACAAGGCATGCTGAGAAAAATACAGTATAATCTTTCCATACAAAACTAGGACTATACCTAACTAGTTGGGTCTAACCCTTAAAGAACCAATTGCATAGATTAGTAATACAAAGATACCCCTTCCTTTAAATCTAGACAAACAGACCACAGTAAAAACTGTCATCACCATAAACAAAGGGCTTGATAATGTAGGATATCAATATTGGGTTGTTCAAGAATCACAAAGATCATATTTTAATTGACGCCAACCAGAAATAAATTAAACATACCAAAATTCAATCTATGCGAGGGAACCAACCGAAGTTGTTAAGATATAGAAGTAGGGGTTTCATCCTGTACAGGGAAACAAAGTTAAAATACAATATTACACAGCGAAACCTCGCCATTATGAATGAGAACTCTTGCCCAGTCTCACGATGTTCAATTTCAGGTCTCGACATCACGGTCTGTAAGGATAATGTTAGCCGAAGATTACGAAGCCCTGTGTAATTACAATATAGACAATGATACAAATGAATTATTGGGAATGTCGTTATCTCAGAAGGGTTGAGGAAGGAACAAATAAACAATACCCTTCTAAGGACACTAAGATGACCAGAAAGACTTACAAAATAACATTAGTAAGATTAGTTTGAGTGTAAAGAAGAATGTACAACATAAGTTACAAACCAAACGAGTTCCTGAAGAGACACCTCTTGTTTTCTAGGGTAAGATGTTAAAAACTTACCAGGAAATGTAGAATCACGTTAGTTGTTCACTGGTTAATCGAACCTCCATTGTCGAGAACCCTTCTGATAAATATGTAATACACAGAGGCGTTCGAAGAATCCCACAATGAACATCGTAAACACATAAAAACCATAGTAGGAACCTTACCTACTCAGTTAAATGCTGAGGGTACAAAGGACGATCTAACGATGTGACGAGGCAGAGTTGGCATGACTGAAATGGGTGAAAGGTTAGGTAAGAACTTCGTAACTCACACACATAGGTACGCCATTAAAGAAATAGATACAGAGTCTTAAACTCCCTCTTGATAGTAACTTGCCCCCTAACATCAAGATTTAACTCGCGAAGTAAATGAATGTCCGAGACTCGACAAGTTAGCACTAGTGCACGATAAATGTTTAGTTTCGTTAACCTATAGTTCAAGAGAAGGTTATTTGGTAGTTCGTTTGGTTAAGTCGAAAACAACACAAGTTCTCATTATTCAAAACTCTACTGAGCAAGGGAAGGAGAATATCCCTAACCTAAGATATTTCATAAAGAAATTCCCATCTATAATCGAAACCATGAATGTTAATGCTAAACACATTACCACCAAGACACCTACCTTCAACTATGATTATAGGATCTAACCAATGGTCTTATATATATGTATATATGTTAAGAAAAAAGGTCGTCCCCTCGAATGAGGAGACTCATTAGTATTGCACGCAACCTTTGGAAACCTCTTGTAAGAGAGACTAGGAAATACAAGTCCTAAGTTTAACCTATCACATAGATGCATGTGGTTAGATAAGTAATTTTGGTGATCTAACCATTGATTTTCCTTATCAAGTAAGTTAGACAGGTTATGTGGATGGCATGATGTGGTAGGATAAACTCAAGACATGTCCAAGGTTTTTCAACTTAATGAAGATCTTTTTCTTATTCAATAATCATATGAGAATGAAATTGGAGATTAATGCCTCATAGGAAAAAAAAAAATTATGACAAATTCGAGGTACATTACATATGGTATCAGAGAAAAGGAGACAACACTTGGACCTTGAATAGGGCCACATTAATTACTTAGTACATATTTATGTTTATGTAAAACTAATAAATTTTTATTGTTACAAACAAAAAACCCTTTTTTGATTCGTGTTAATCATGGCATCCCAGGACGACACAGAAATCAAACTTGATGGAAATCATGAACAAAGGAATCAATAAGAAACATGACTGAAGAATGACGAAGGCTCACCTAATGAAGTTTTCGAAATGATGAGGAATCTGATTGTTGAGGTGCAAGTTTTTAATGCCAACAATGAGAAACTGAAGAAAGAACAGCAGGAGCAACAAGAAATAAATGAAGTCTTGCTGTGAAGTATAGTAAAAAATAAATCCCAAAAGGACGAAAACCAGGAAGAAGAGGTCAGTAAAAGGGCCTCCAAGAATTATGGCCCAAAATTTGAAAGAAGAGATAACTCATATGAAGGTACACCAATAGCTGAAGATAAAACAAAAACAAACAAAAAAAGAAAACAGGTAGACCACCTTGAAGGAGAATTTAAGAAAATTAAACCAACTACCTTTGATGGGGAATCTAGAACCGAGGATGAAGCTGAATCATGGTTATTAGACATCAAATACTATTTCCATATATATAACTATTCCAAAAATATGAAGGTCAGAATGGCCATTTACAATCTAAAGGGAAAAGCCAACATTTGGTGACAAGATCTGAAATTGGCCAAGGGCCTAAAGGAGAAAGAGATGGAATGGTCTGATTTTAAGAAATACTTTAAGAAACAATACCTATCTAAAAGATACTATGAAATAAAAATGAAATAAATCTATGAGTTATGACTTGGTCAAATGTCTTTGGAAGATCTGATAAATAAATTCCTGGAATTACTAAGGTTTGTACCTTATATCCGGGAGGATAAAGTAAAAATCCAGCGGTTCCTAAGTTGTTTACCATAGTCTTACAGGGACAGGATTGAGTTTGATAATCCCAAGTCCTTGAGTGAAGTATTCAGAAAAGCTTGAATGTGTTATGATCAATACAAACAATGGACACAATTTCCCAAATCTTGGAAGGATAAGAAACAAGACCGATTGAACCAGTGGAGGAATGGATACCAACCAGACCCTTATCAGAATGCAGAAAAAAACTTTCCAAGGAAATATTTTCACTCAAACCGTCAAATCACACAAAGAGGCACAAACTGGTAAACCTGGGAACAAAGAAGTTTGGGGATATCCCCCAGAAACCGTTAAAATGTTGGGAATGTGGAGAACCTCATCCGAGGAAGAATTGTCCATGTTTTAATTCAGAAAATAGAACTGTTGTTCATAATTTTCATAAATCCTCGACGGTGGGTGATGTAGGCAGAAGCTTGCATCGAATCGATGCGGTCGTAGATGGTCGGCAAGCTGACCACCAGTCCTCTGTGGTGAAAATCGAAGGTAAAATCAATAACACTCGAATTTCTATTTTAATTTATCCTAGAGCTACGTTAAGTTATATCACTCCTGGTGTGGTAGAGTCAAATAAACTTAAGAAAATGAAACATGCAAAATCATGGCTGGTACAACTACCAACATGAACTAAAAGGAAAGTGGTTGACTTTATTTTTGATTTTGAGTTTAGATTAGATGGTCAAAACATAAGAACAAATATGAACATTCTACCACTAGGATCTTATGATGTGATTATCGGAATGGATTGGTTGTAAAAGAACAAAGCAGTACTAGATTTCTATGCAAATACACTTAAGTAGAAAAACAATTATGACATTACTAGAACAACCCAAGGTATACCAAAACAAATATCAGTTAGACAAGTCACAACAATGCAATTCAAGAAATTCATGAGAAAGGGTTGTCAAGTTTACGCCATCCAAATAACGAACTTGTTATAAAAATAAGATAAGCCCAACTTAAAAGACTTTGTTGTTTTATGTGAATTTAGAGATGTGTTTGTTGATGAAATACCTAATTACTTCCTAGAAGGGAAATAGACTTTTCTATAGACCTGCTACCTGGTTCATCCCCTATCTCTAAATCACCTTACCAAATGAGTTTGTTAGAATTAACTAAACTAAAAAATTCAGCTACAGGAATTGTTGGACAAAGAGTATATAAGACCAAGTGTTTCACCATGGGGAGGACTAGTCCTCTTTGTGAATAATAAAGATGGTACTCTAAGACTATGTATCGATTATAGAAAATTGAACAAAATGACTTTTAAGAACAAGTACCCCTTGCCTAGGATAAATGATTTGTTCGATCAAGTAGGTGGGGCAAAGATATTTTCGAAGTTGGATTTATGATCTAGATATCACCAAGTTAGGAAAAAAGATGAGGACATTAGCAAAACAACTTTCCGAACAAGATATGGAAATTACAAATTTGTAGTTATACCTTTCAGACTTACTAACGCACCAACCATGTTTATGTGTTTAATGAACAGTATTTTCAGTCAGTGTTTGGACAAATTCGTATTGGTATTTATTGATGACATTCTCGTATATTCTAAAACAAAAAAAGAACGCGAAGAACACTTAAGAATAGTTATGAAAACTTTGAGGAAGCACAAACTATACGCTAAATTTGATAAGTGTGATTTTTATCAAAAGAAAATACAGTACGTAGGACATGTAATTTCTATAGAAGGCATTGCAGTCGACCCTGAGAAAATAAGAGCCATCATGTAATGGTCAGTACCTTAGGATGTAGCAAATATCCAGTCATTCATGGGAATCACCAGATATTATCGCATATTTATAGAAAGGTTTTCGAAAATATCCTACCCTATCACATCATTACAAAAGAAAGGGACCAAGTTTAACTGGTCACATAAGTGTCAAGACGGTTTTAATAAGTTGAAGGAATTATCAACAACTGTACCCATTTTAAAGGTAGCAGACCCAGATAAAGACTTCATCGTCCGTGTTTATGCGAGTAAAGAAGGACTAGGTGGTGTCCTAACTCAAGAAGGACACAATATTTGTTATGAATCCCTAAAATCAAAGGAACATGAGAGAAACTATGTCACTCATGACTTAGAATTGCCAGAAGTAATACACGCCTTAAAAATGTGGCGACACTACATAATGGGCAGAAAGTTTCTATTATTGATGGATAATAGCGGTGTGAAATATTTGTTTAGCCAGCCAGATCTTAATGCAAGGTAATCAAGGTGGCTAGCCTTCTTGAACGAATTCGACTTTGAGGTAAGACATATCAAGGGTAAGGAAAATAAGGTAGCAAATGCTTTAAGCAGAAGAGTCCATGCGTTATTTGAAATAAATGTCAGCAGGGCAGAAAGTGATCTGGAACAGAGAATAAGGATGGTAGGTATTAACGATGAAAATTACACTAAGATAGTGGGAGAATTACAAAACACTACAACAAACTCAGACAAACCAGATCTAAGTATCGATAAAAATGGACTATTACGATTTTAAAACAGACTTTACATATGAGATTTGACAGAGTCAAAGATAACAGTTTTGGATGAAGTGCATAAGAAACCGTATTATGGGCATCTAGGATAACAAAAAATGATAAAAACACTTAGGAAATTATTTTATCGGCCTAATATGAAGGCCAAAACCATAGAATATTTGGCTAGCTGCCAAGATTGTCAACAGGTAAAGGCTGAAGACCAACATTCAGCTGGCCTATTACAACCATTACCAGTACCAGAATGGACATGGGAGACCATATCGCTGGAATTTATTATAGTATGAATCATCATCCACAAATAGATGGACAGACCAAAGGACAAACCAAATCATAAAGGATATGCTCTGCATGTATGTAAGAACAAAACCACACAAGTGGGAAGACTACCTACACTTGGTAGAATTTGCATATAACAATGGGTACCAAACTTTGTCTAAATTGAGCCCCTTCGAGCTACTGTATGGAAGAAAGTGTACGACACCAATTAGATGGGATGACCCGGTTGACAGACTCTTGGTTGGAACAAATATGCACCAAGAAATGGAAAGTACGGTAAGAAAGGTACAACAAAACTTAAAGGAGGCACAAGACAGACAGAAAAGTTATGCGGACCAGAAAAGAAGACACTTGGAGTTTCAAGTGGGAGATCATGTTTACTTAAAATTCAAACCCCAGAAGAGTTCACTAAAGCTAGGTAATTGTGTCAAGTTGGAACCTAGGTTTTGTGGGCCCTTCGAGATACTAGCTCGAATTGGACCCGTAGCATACCAACTTGCACTTCCAGCTAATCTAAAAATTCATCATGTATTTCATGTTTCTTTGTTGAAAAAGTATGTTCATGACCCTACTCACATGATCGATTGGAACTTGGTGCAGGTGGAACCAGAAGGAGAGTTTTAGGCAGAACCCCTACGCATTATCGACTGAAGAGAAATAACACTTCATAATAGAGTCGTCGCTCAGGTAAAGGTGCAATGGAAGCACTTTAGCCTTGAGGCAGCCACTTGGGAGTTGGAGGGAGATTTGCGGAAATCTCATCAAATCATGTTCCAAGAAAGAAAATAACACTGAGGACAATGTTTTATTGAAGGCAAAAACAATGTGACATCCCCAAATATAAATTATTTTTTAATTTTCAATTTGTTAGGAAAATTATTCTGTTTTTGGTAAATTCGAATTTGGAATTTTTTTTCCATTTATGGAAATTCCAAATTTCGAATTTGGTAAATTGTAATTAATGATTATGACTGTTGGGAAGAGATCTCATTTGACCCAACTAACTATTTGACTATGACACTTGTATGAAAACAGAATATTTTATAATTATTGCAAGAGGACAAATGGAACAACCATGTTAAAATGAGTTGACCATGACTCCATGAGTGGGGAACATGTTGGAACTACCTTAGGGCTGATTGTTACAAGTGGAAAATCAATAATTTGGCCATTGGAGGCCCTTGAAAATCAGGGTTTTGGAAATATTTGAAAATTCCCAATGGAGGGAAAAGACCTAGGCAAAAACATTGTTTGAATATATAGCATATGTGAGGAGGAAGGACGTTTCCTAGTATGTTGGGGAAAAATATCATTGATTGCTTGTTGTTATGAACACTACTTGGTGAGTGTGAGGCAAGGAGAATATTTCTGGAGTGGAATGACATTACTGAGGAGGATTTCTGATTTAGCCCTCATGGATTCACGGTCAGGCTAGGTGGTGAATAGGAAAACCCTATTCTACGATTGGGAGGAACGTGGTTGTTCCCTTTGTCTTCCCGCGAATTGGTTCAGATATGTTATTCTACCTCTCCTTTGGATGTATGTTGATTAATTAGATGTCTAATTGAATGAATTTGTAAATTCTGCGTCGAGGTTTTTCTATGGATGAAAATCTGGTTGAATGTTGTTGAACTTAATCTCTGATCAAAAGACCTCTAGATTAATTCTGAATGGATCATATCTGTTGAATTTGGTTTCGGGACAAATGTTATTTTCATTGGTTACACTAGCTGAAAGTATATATTTGGTTAACATTCTAGAAAATATTCCTGTAGATTGGATTCCTAGTATGATGAGATGAAGAACTGTAGGACAAATCCTCACAATGTAATCGTATCTACTAAGTAAAATTGTCTATAAGAACCATATGAATTAAATATGATCGTATATATATATTTATGTGTTACAACTGGAACTAAATAGTACGAATTATAATGGAAAATAAAACATCTATAGTCTCGTGCCTAAAAATTTTAAATACTTGATACATGAGAAAAATAACTGAATGTGTACTTCCTATTATGAATATATCATTTTCCTCAGTCTATACAAATTTAGTTATTCATAAACAAATTTCGATGTTCTGATATAAGATAATACATAAATAGAAGATATACAAATGTCATAAGATCATAAGATCATATGCCGAGAGAACATTTAAGTCTTTCTTTACAATTGTACATAATAAAATACTCAATTTGGAATGAATACCTACTATATTAAGGATCAACAAAATATTAAGGAACATATACATGCATTTGTCCGTTCGATGATCGTTACAATGGACGACATAGAAATGATATTTTTACAGTTCTATACACATATCATGGAATTGAAATGCAAACTCCTGCCAGTTATATAGAAACCCTTTACACAATCAAGGTACCGAAATAATGGTTATATATATATATATATAATCGCTCTGGATATAATCACATAATTACATCTTTACTCTACTTTATTCTGATAAAACTCAGATCATTGTAACTACCAAATGTTAGATCCAGTCTAACTATTACAAGTCTAGTACAAAGCATTTCGGCAGTAAACACAAGGAATGTCGAAAGGAAATAAAACGATATAGAATTATAGATATAATATGATTCAATTTTCACATTATAAACCTTTCGAGTTTTTTTTATAATCCAATGCATAAATTTGAGTTCAAATTTCATAGATGTTTGAAACAGAAGCTTCAATCTAAAATGACAACCATAGTAATTAAACTGCAAGTTAGGGTGAAACCTGAACGATGAGAATACATTATTAATTCATCAGTCATTTCATTACTTCAAACAAATAGGGAAACCCTGTAGTTAAATCTTCGAAGGATTCATTACTCATAGCATCCAGACCAGAATTTTTAAGAGTACATTTGGGAATTTCCCCTTTCTAATCACTATAGGAAATTGAGTGAAACTATACCGAATGTTTATAAATATAAATTTGCAACCATGTTTGCTCGGACTTCGAAAAAGTTTACAGAAGGGAACTCAAATAGCTTTTGCACCAAATATGAGAACAAGACATCTGAAATCATTGCGTAGATGAAACCTCAAAATATTCATTATTTACGAATATCAGTAATCATATTAAAGAAAGGTAAGAAAACACCAACACAACAATAATTGTTAATAACTGAGTATTCCAAGATAATACTCAACTTCGAATTCACAGACTCACATGTTTTTCTTTCCCCCTTATCTTTTTTTTCTGGACAGACGCACAGGATGAGGGTGGATGGTGCATTAACTCCCAGATGGGCACCCTCGCATCAACAGGGCCCATCATTAGTGTTACATATGAATTCTTTAAACGAATTAAAAAAGAAAAAGAAATAAATCTTCACACAGTAGGCCATGGTCTTAACAAAAATGCAATTAAGTTTTCATTTTAATCCATAAATGATACAACGCATGCTGAGTGAAATACAGTATAAGATTTCCATACAGAACCAGGACTATACATAACTGGTTGGGTCTAACCCTTCCAGAACCAATTGCATAGATTAGTAATACATAGATACCCCTTCCTCTAAATCTAAACGAACAGACCACGTTAAAAACTATAATCACCATAAACAAAGGGTTTGATACTATAGAATATCATTATTGGGTTGTTCAAGAATCATAGAGATCATATTTTAATTGACGCCAAACATAAATACTTTAAACATACCAAAAGTCAATCTATGTGAGGGAACCAACCGAAATTGATAAGCTATAGAAGTAGGGGTTTACTCCTGTACAAGGAAAGGAAGTTAAAATACAATATTAGACAGTGGGACCTCGCCATTCCGAACGAGAACTCTTGCCCAGTCTCATGAAGTTCAATTTCAGGTCTCGACATCACGGTATGTAAGGATAATGTTAGCTAAAGGTTACAAAACCCTAATTAATTACAATACAGGCAACGATACATATGCATTCTCGGGAATGTTGTTATCTCAGAAGGGTCGAGGAAGGAACAAATAAATGATACCCTTCTAAGGACACTAAGACGACCAGAAAGACTTATTGAAGAAAATTAGTAAGAGTAGTTTGAGCATAAAGAAGAATGTATAATAGAAGTTACAAACAAAACGGGTTCCTAAAGGGCCACCTATTGTTGTCTAGAGTAAGATGTTAAAAACTTACCAGGAAATGTAGAGTCATACTATTTGTTTGTTGATTAATCAAACCTCCATTTTCGACAACCACTCTGCTAAAGAAGTAATACACAGAGTCGTTTGATTAATCCCAAAATGAACATCGTAAACACATAAAAAACCTAGTAGTAACCTTACCTACTCAGTTAAATGTTGAGGGTACAAAGGATGGTCTAACCATGTGACGAGGCATAGTTGGCATGACTGAAATGGGTGAAAGGCCAGGTAAGAACTTTGTAACTCGCACACACAGAAAAACTATTAAAGCAATAGATATAGAGTCTTAAAATCCCTCCTGAAAGTAACCTGCCCCCTCACATCAATATTTAATTCATGAAGTAAATGAATTCCCAAGACTCGACAAGTTAGCAATAGTGCATGATAACTGTTTCGTTTCATTAACTTATAGTTTGGGAGAAGTTTCTTTGGTAGTTCATTTAGTTAAGTCGAAAACAACACAAGTTCTTGTTATTCAAAACTCTGCTAAGAAAGGGAAGGAGAATATCCCTAACCTAAGATATTTCGTAAGGAAATGCCCATCTATAATCGAAACCATGAACACTAATGCTAAACACATTATGACCAAGCCACTTACCTTCAAATGTGATTATAGGATCTAATCCATGGTCTTATATATATGTATATATGGTAAGAAAAAGGGTCGTCTCCTCGAATGAATAGACTCATTAGTATTGCACGCAACCTTTGGAAACCTCTTGTAACAGAGACTAGGAATTACAAGTCCTAAGTTTAACCTGTCACATAGATGCATGTGGTTAGATAAGTAAGTTTAGAGATTTAACCATTGATTTTCCTTATCAAGTAATTTAGATAGGTTATGTGGATGGCATCATGTGGTAGGATAGACTCAAGACATGTCAAAAAAATTTCACCTTAACAAAGATCTTTTTCTTATTCAATAATCATACGAGAATGAAATTGGAGATTAATGCCTCATAGGAAAAGAAAAAAACTATGACAAATTCAAGGTACATTACATATTCAAGGATTAAATTCACATATAATTCATTGTGGTTTATCAAAATGTAGACACGGTAAATTCACAGACACATCATAAATAAATGTAGACATTAGCATATTAAATGTTGATATTTATCGGTTAAGGGACTAGGATTCATCAATCAAAACATTGAGTTTTACCATCCAAAGCGCATAAGGAATCAATCACAAGAAGGCACAAGACCAATCATTCATACATGAATCAATCGAAAACACAAGGATACTCATTCAGAAGAAGGCACAAATATTAGAGATGAATTAGAAAACAAAAATGCAGAGATAAGGAAGGGATAGACGGCTAGGCAAAATTTATCCTTCACTCATCATCAATGCACAGAAAAGAAGGGCATTAGAATCTATAGGTCTTTAATCACTGAAGTGACGACCTTCGATTCGACTCTTGAATGACTACTTAGGCATGGAATGATGACCAAATGAATAAGGGACAGAATATAAAAACATAATTTCTTCATAATAATCAATAAAACTCACACATAGAAGTCAATGGAATTAGAAGTTGGGTTCGGCAAGGAACATTCATTCAAAATACAACAAAAAAGGCGATTACAATACCGTAGGAAAGAAGATGCAAGACAATTCATGGTAATGAAATATTCAACCGAGCACAGAGAAATAACATGTGTAAATTTAATTTCATTGCAAGTAACAGCTTAAACATGCATACCTTAGCCAGACGTGAATGCTCCATACTTTCTGTCCCATGCGCACTCCATCCAGCTCCTTCTTGTCTACCAATGTGACCTCATTGGTACCTCCCAACCAACGCTAGGGGTACTCTTCTTCCCCCTGATCCATCCAAGACGCAAAGAGACCAGGCACACAATACCAAAGAACCACTAGCACCCAACTCACCTCGCTAGGTCAAGCTACCACTCGTTACCCGAGCTGGGTATCCCAACTCCCACAAGATAAGTTCACTAAAGAAAAAAATTCAACAACGTAGTGTTACACATAAATATCTGATCCATACTCCTCCTCCATCCTTTTTATAGACTTTTTCAAGTAATTTGTTTCCTAAATTCTCATTAAATTCCCTTTTCATTTAATTAATTAGGAAAAAATCCCCCGTACACATGTCACCCATCCCCTAGTTGCACCAGAAATTCAATTTTGTTAATTAAATAATTATTCCTATTTCCCTCACCCACCTAAAATCATTCCTAAAAACGCTCCTAGGTGTCCACAAATTAAATGACTTACACCTCACAAAATTCCTATTAGAGTTCAAAAATAGAAAGTTGGTTGCAACCTGCCCTCAATGACACGACCGCACTCACCAGGACCTTCGACAACTCGGCCCGAAGAGTCAACAGCTCTCCAACTCCCTCGGGAGTTCTTTACCCACAGGACTCTGGTTCGGCGATGGTTACTTCACAAATCGGGAAATCGACGTTCGTACTATCGTGAACCCTGGGCGCACAATTAACAGGCCACTCAAAATCCCGAACCCCGATAGTCAATGGTCAACTACTCGGGATATCTCCACCTAGACTCCACTCACTCCCGGGGCCCCACGATGCTACATCACCTCGGGATTTCACAGATCGTGGATCCACGACGCAAAGTTTCCCTACTAATGGAAACCCCGAATGCCGAAAACCCCGATGCTCCGGATTCGTGCCACCTGTCCCTCCGATGATCGACGGTTCCCACAGAGTTGGGAAATCGCAACTCGCGATTTCGATGTGCATACAACTCTTGCACTCACCAACCCCGATATGCCGATGTTCGATAACAAACAGATTCTCTCCTGCTCCTGTGAGTTAACCCCCTTGCAACTCCTCCGTGATCTGACGGTCTGCAGGATTTCGCGACTTTTCACCACAAATTCAAGTCATCGATTCTCTTCCTCTTGAGAATCCTCTGGCTTCCAAGCTTTCCCTTGGTTCAACTCTCTCCCAGGTCTGTTCCTACAACATGAACGAGGAACTATCCCTCCTAAGATGAATTCTCTCCAACTCCTTCAGAGACTTCGAGCACGATACCTGTGTTCAACCGTCAACTACTCTCAATAGTACTTGAAGTCTTCCAGGTTCTGCGCTTCCACAGTCATAGCAACCCCGGCCTTTCTTTTCTTAGGCTTGCTACTGAGACTTCAATCCGACCTGCACTTCACCTGCACGGCTCGAATATCTCAACCCAACTCTGGTCGACGAGAATAAGAGCTTCACTATTGAACCTCCTCAACGCACTCTATGCAGGAATCTCTTGGCTCAAACAGAGAAACAATGGAAACTCATTCCCTCAATCCCTCAGGTTTCGAACCTGATATGCAATCACATATGAAACATATAAAAGATAAGCATAAAAGGAAGCAAGTATGCAACAACACAATATCAACAACACGCAGAGATCAAACACATCCATGGAATTGAATCAAAGCTTTCCTATTAATTCAATGTCTGTACATGGACTTCTTCACAAGCTCTCTGCTCTGCTCTCTTTTCTCTCAATGCTAATGCTAAATAATCTAGAATGAATTACAATATACAAAGGAGGGTGCCTATATTCCGTTTTCCCTCTCGAAAGCAAAACTGTCTAATCTACAGTTAATTCCTATCAAACAACATTAAAACTATTAAATGCCTTCTTATCTATAATACAATACAAAGGTGCTTCATATGAATGCTTTCATTCAAACGACGGCACAACAATGTTTTCAAATTAATTCAAAAATGTATGTGCTGGCATTGTCCAACTGTTCTTCTCTTTCCACACGCTGGCTCGCTTGATGAGATGTGGATGCTCCTGCATGATACTCCTCGGCTCAAAAGATTTCATGGGCTCCTGTCCATGAGCTCCTGCACACTATGCCCATGCTTCTATATTACTGCCTCTATTTCCCATCTGGCATCCTCCACTGGGTGGTTCTTCCATTTCACCAGGTATTCAAAATACTCTTTTCTCTTGGTCTTCCTGCCTACTCTCTTGTTCAGTATGCAGTCCATCTCAGGCTTCTGTGCAACTGGCAACTGCTTCTGCCACTGGACCACTGGTTCCTCAACACTCCCAGCTCTGGCATCTTCGGCCTTATATGAGTATAGGTCCAAGACATTAAATATCAGAGATATCCCGACGCCCTCTGGCAACTCAAGCTCATATGCGTTCTCTCCAAATTTCCTCAGAATTCTACATGGCCTGATTTTCTTCATCTTGAGCTTCTTGTATGTTCCTCTCGGGAACCTTTCCTTCCGCAAGTGCGCTAGGACCATGTCCCCAACTTCAAACTAAAGTTGTCTTTTCCTCTGATCGGCTCGGCGCTTGTATTCTTGATTGGATTTCATCAGTCGTTGCTTCACCTCCGTGTGAAGTTCTTGCATCACCTCCGCGAACTCTTCAGCTCTCGCGCTGCTATTTTCGGCCTGTTCTGACTCCCTGAGTTCAGAAACTCCTCTTGGCTATGTCCCATACAAGATCTGAAATGGGCTCTTGCCTGTACTTCAATTCAGTGAATCGTTGTATGCAAATTCTGCCTGTGGTAGGATTTTATCCCAACTGGTGTGATGCTCCACCACCAGACTCCTCAATAGATCCCCCAAGCTTCTGTTGACTACTTCGGTCTGTCCGTCTGTCTGCGGATGGTAGGTAGAACTGAATGCTAGATCAGTCCCTAGCTTCTTCCATAGCGTCCTCCAAAAATGAACTATGAACTTCGTGTCCCGATCCGAGACTATGCTCCTCGACAATCCATGCAATCTGACAATTTCTTTGAAAAACAGATTTGCGATGTGCATGGCATCGCCAGTCTTATGACACGGTATGAAATGTGCCATCTTCAAGAATCTGTCCACCACTACAAAAATGGAATCAACTCCCCACTGCGTTCTCGGAAATCCCAACACAAAGTCCATATTGATCACCTCCCATGGCCTCTAGGGTATGGGCAATGGCTGATAATACCATGTGTTCTACATTCGGCCCTTTGCATGTTGACATATCTTGCACCTGTCAACAAATCGCTTTACGTCAGCGCACATGCCAGGCCAATAATAGGATTTTCTCAACTTGGCGAATGTTTTGTCATGTCCGAAATGACCTGCTAAGCCTCCTCTATGCTTTTCCTTCACCAAATTCTCTCTCATAGAGAAATCTGGAATGCATAATTGATTGCCTTTGAACAGCAATCCATCCTGGATCAGGTAGTCAATCCATGGACTCCTATCCCTGAGAAGTGGGTTCTCGGCTGCCTCGTATGCCTCGCCAAAGTCTGCGTCACCTGCATACATATCCTTTAAATTTTCAAAACCCAAGGTTTTGACTCTGAACTCCTGCAGCAGTATACATTTTCTGCTCAAGGCATCAGCCACCTTGTTCGCAGTCCCCGAAATGTGCTTTATCACAAACGTGAAATTTTGCATGTACTCTACCCACTTTGCATGCTTCTGGTTCAACTTCTCCTGTTGACTCACGAACTGCAATGCATGATTATCGTTGTACAGAACAAATTCCTTGGGTATGAGATAATGCCTCCATTTTTTCAATGCCTGTATGATGGCATAGAACTCCTTATCGTACGTGGAGTACTTCAACTTTGCATCATCCAGCTTCTCGCTGTAATATGCAACAGGTCTGTCATCTTGACTTAGGACCCCTCCAACAGCATACCCACTGGCATCACACTTCACTTGGAAGGTTTTCTGAAAATCTGGCAACACTAACACTGGTTGCTCAGTTATATTTCGCTTCAACGAATTGAAGCTTCTTTCAGCCTCCGCTGTCCAATGGAAAACCTTATGCCGCTTCTTCACAGTGTCCATCATTGCGGCACTGATTCCACTAAAATTCCGAATGAATTTCCTGCAGAAACTAGCGAGTCCATGAAAGCTCCTTACCTCAAAAACATTCCTCGGTGATGGCCAATTCCTGATTACTTCAACCTTTTCAGGATCCATCTTCATTGCATTTGTCGAGATTACAAAACCCAAATAAATGAGTTCCGTCTGCATAAATGAGCATTTCTTCAAATTGATTAGTAGCTTCTCCTACTGTAATCTTCTCATCACTATGGCTAAATCCCTCAAGTGTTCTTCCCTGATTTTCTGAAGATCGGTATATTGTCCAGGTATACAACCACAAATTTGCCAATGAATTCCCGCAAGACTTCATTCATCAGCCGCATAAATGTTCTTGGCGCGTTTGTTAAACCAAACGGCATGACCAGCCATTCGTACAAACCCTCGTTTGTTTTGAATGTTGTCTTCCATTCATCTCCCTCTCTCATCCGGATCTGATGATATCCGCTCTTGAGATTTATCTTGGAAAAATAACTCACCCCACTCAGGCAATCCATCAAGTCATCCATTCTCGGCAGTGGAAACCTATACCTGATGGTGATTTTATTAATCGCCCTGGAGTCTGTACACATCCTCCCTTCTCCATCCTTCTTCGGACTTAGTACCGTTGGAACGACACATGGACTCAAACTCTCCCTCACTAGTCCCTTGTCCTGCAGATCCTGTACCTGTCTTTTGACTTCCTCGTTCTCCTGAGGTGTCAACCTGTACGCTGCCTTATTTGGTAGACTTGCTCCGGGTATGAGGTCAATGTGGTGACTCACACTCCGCATCGACGGCAACGAACGAGGTAGTTCGTCCACGATGATATCAGCGAACTCTCCCAGCAGTTCTTGAATCTCTTCCGGCAAGTCATCCACTCTCGGCTTCTTGACAACAAAGAATTGTATATCTTCATTCTTCTCCAGCTCTGTGAGAAGCTCTTTCCCAGTCATGAGAAGTATCATGCTGGTTACTTCCGGCTTCACTTCTTTATCCTTTATTGGGAGTAATCTGTGTGTTTTCCCATCCTTCTCCAAGGTATATGTGTTCATCCTCCCATCATGAACAACATTCCTATCATACTGCCATGGTCTTCCCAATAATACATGATAGACATCCATGGGAATGACGTCACACAGAATTTCATCCCTATATTCACCCATTTTAAAATTTACCAAGCATTGTTTTGTAACACATACCTGGTGTCCTTTTTGTAGCCATGTCACTTTGTATGGACTCGGGTGTTTTTTCGTTTTCAGCTCCAGCTTCTCCACCATCTCGGTCGAAACAAGATTGTCGGTGCTCCCACTATCCACTATAACCTTGCATTTCCAGCCCTTGGTCTTGCAAGTCGTTTTGAACAGTCGGCATCTTTGAGCTGTGTCCTCCACTTCTTTCTCAGGTTTCAAAAGGACCTTATGCACTGTCAGTGACTTCCCACTTCCAGTGTCTTCATCCTCCACGTCACACCTCTGCACCTCAGTGACATGAGCTTTTCCTCTGTCCATCTTCCTCTCTGGACAGTCCACGGCTTTATGACCATCTTTACCACACATGAAACATGTGATAATTCCTCCATGGCCCCTTCCTCTACCTCGGGTACGAGGAAATGTATTGGCATCAGCGTAATCTCCTTGTTGATTTGTTTGCTGTCTCCTCGGCTCAGAAATTTGCTGCCTCTACTGTGAGGTTCCACCTCTTTCAGCTTTTCCCTGAGGCTTCTCCCAATCCTCCTTGGGATTTTGAAAGTCTTTCTGGGCAATCGCTTTGCCTATAGGCTAGCTTCTACCTCGCCCTCGTTGTCCCTGCTTGCGGTTCAGCTTTTCTTCCGCTTTCAGAGCCATCTGGTACGCATCCTCAACTGTGCGGACGGTAACCATGCTCAATTCATCCTGAATGTCATACCTGAGACCATTCAGGTACCTTGCTACCTTTTCGTCATCACTCTCCCGATGACCAGCTCGAATGTTGAGCCTATAAAATTCCTCGGTGTACTCTTTCACCGTCATAAACTTC
>JASDQU010101612.1:177251-207124 GCA_032191745.1 Picea mariana | reverse complement strand
AGGCAAGCTTTCCTCCATATGGAAGAGATTTCATCGGCGGAAAACCCAGTGGTCGATTTACGAATGGAAAATTAGTAACAGATATCATTTGTACTTGCTACTGCGCCCTTCTTTTTACTTTCCATATTAATGTACAACGAAGATATTCGGATATGTTACAATACAGACTTTATGACGCCCCTCCGTTGCTAATAATTTGTCTGAATTGCTCAGAGATGCTCAGAGAATTACACTGGCTGTTGGCGATCGCCAACTGCGTCCTTCTTTTTACTTTCCATATTAATGTACAATGGAGATATATGATGGCTGGGTTTGCAAAGCTCCATTTAGAAAGTGATAGTAGGGGTCTTTTATAAGTGCTTCTTATTCATCCGGTGCAGTTTTCTGGAAAATATGGACCTCTGTAATTGGCGATCCGGTATAATACATAGGTAGACACATGGCGTTATCCTCTATAAAGCTTTCATAAATGATGAGCAAACATCACATCGCTAACTAACCTTTCGTAAATGACGAACTTAACTCTGAACATGACAATGAACTAAACTTTCATAAATGACTTCTATTTCGTCGACGGTGAGTTAAGCTTGAAAATGACACGGGAACTTCTACCGGAGGAGTTTTCTGCAACTTGTTCCTTTGTTTGACACACGCAATTAAATTATAATTTGAATTTATCCAAGAATTACCATATATTTTCAAATAACATTTAACCTAAAAATTACATACATAAAATTGAATACTATTCACTAAACATAACTAATCTATAATAACAATATATGAAAATAAAGGGCGGAATTTTCTACAATAAGCTGCTTAATATGGATCTCTGTTATTGGCAATCCGGTATAGTACATAGGTAGACACATGGCGTTATCCTCTATAAAGCTTTCATAAATGATGAGCAAACATCACATCGCTAACTAAGCTTTCGTAAATGATGAACTTAACTCTGAACATGACAATGAACTAAACTTTCATAAATGACTTCTACTTCGTCGACGGTGAGTTAAGCTTGAAAATGACACGGGAACTTCAACCGGACGAGTTTTCTGCAACTTGTTCCTTTGTTTGACACACGCAATAACTTGACGTGGAGTGCTCCATGTACGCATGTTATATGTGGTAAGGCAACGTAGTTTAAAGCCTCTAAAGGGTCTGCGACTCACACAATACATTGCATTAGTAAATACAAGAAGGACAAATAGTCACTTTCAGAATCTAACCAAATTCAAAAATAAATGGTTTGACAATTTGCAAACAATAGTTATATTTTGAATTAAATCTTCCATTTTGAAATAAATCTTCCAATCTTTTTTGTAAATTTAATGCAAAGAGGAAATGTAGGAAGAGAAATAAGATGTCTTCTCAATGCATGTCCATTATAATTTTATAAAATTTTGTCGACAGTTTTTGACAGAAGGATTGCTTATACTAGATTGTTTATTCAAGTCATTCAAATACGTACAAGCAGCAAAGTAATTGAATTTGCTGCTCAATGGTTTGTTACATCAAATACTTAAGTGACGTGAAAATTTGAAAATTAAGTTTGAGTTAAAAACAATAAATATAATTTAAATTTTTAATATAAATTAATAATATTAAAAAATATTAAAAAATATGTTTGCAATATTATTCCTTTTGAAAAATTATTAAGACTAATAAATCTACATAAAAATAAAACATATTTTTTTAAATTTAAATATTAATTTTATTACAATAGAAGAATGCAAATTTAGAAACTAATACCTATTATTAGGAGTTCATAATTTGATGATTTCATATTAATGTCTTTTGACTATAAATTTTCGCATTATCTCTATTGTTAGAATTATAGTACTAAAAACATTATTTTTTATATAATAAAAAAACTCTTATATGTCATCATCTCATTGGAGAATAGATTCGAAGTCTTATTTCCATCTTTGCTATTCCCAATGTGCTTTAATTCATGAAGATCTTGGATTAACAAGCATATATTTTCTTATGCATTGCTCGAAGGTGGATTAATGCTTGTATTAGTTTGAATGTTTTTCTTAGCATTTTCTGCTAGCTTAATTTATCTTAAGTTTCATTAATTATAAATATTATTATGTTTGTTGTTGTGGTATCCACCCGCTATAGTTGCACTGTGGGCCATGGAGGCCACCTAGGGGAACGCCCACCTAGGGTGCACAAGTCAATCACCTGGGCACAACACTTCTTCACCTTTTGATGAGTAATTAAATATATGCAAAATAAATGGTTCCCTTGGTATATAAGGTGAACCGAGACTAAAATAAAGCATTTTTACCTTTTTTTTCGAAGCTATGTGTCTTGGTTGTTTTCTTTTCTGAGTTTGCATTTTACATTCACGACAATTTCATTTTTAGGTTTTCTGAAGAATAACCAATGTGCCTTCCTTCATGGTTGCCTCCTGGTGACTCCGTTGTCCATGCTTCAACCTATGAGAGCAAGCTTATCTCATTAGCTAGTCACTCTCTCAGGGAGAAAATCATTTCCTTTGAGTTTTCTGAGGAAGAAGGGATGGCGCACAAATTGGGGTTTGCGTCGTTGTTGGTTTCTTTTTTGTGGCAATGAAGTGACTGCGCCCTCTTCCATGGTTGCACTGGGATTCTCCAACTAATCCCCGGAGATCACTCTAAGATCGCCAACACCTCTTGGCCACTCTCCGGTCACCCCGGTTTGGATTCCCATTTTCTTGGTCACCTAAACTAATGGTACGCCCCTGTTCAGATTTGCGCCCCTAAGGAGAGTTTTCGGTCAGAATCCAAGCTATGGCTTACGTGGTCACCTTCTCCTGTAAATCGCCTTCTTGGGAATATCAATTGGTATCAGACCCTCAAGATCCATGGAAAATCTTTCGATCTTGAAGATTGAGCCAAATTTGTTTTTGGGGTTTTCATGAAATAATCTAGAGTTTACCCATTCTAGGGTTTCCATTTTATGCAAGAAGATCCACAGATCTCATAATCCCCAAGGGTGCCGACATTTCCATTGCCACAGAGAGGAGCTCCACAGATCTAAGACAATACAGATCTCTCCCTCTAGACCAGTTCAAGCTCCATTGCCTTAGTGTTTTGATTCTTTTGTTCTCAAAACATAGTCCTTTGTTCAGCATTGCAACCTAGGGGCACCTTTTCTCTTCAACTGGCCTCACAATGCCTCCATGCAAAGATCCTTTGGCAGTCGACTCAGATTCCAACACATCAAATTCCATCCAAGATCTTGCCTCCATCCTCAATGAGCTGCTCAGAATGCTACAACAAAACAATCCAGATCCATTATGGTTGGACACTTGAATCCAACTACCGAAGTTTGTTGGGCAAACGAATGGTGAAATGGTGGATTCTTGGATCCGTAGCCTATCCATATATTTCAATACATGTCTAGGCCTTACCGAGGAAAGAAAACTCCAGATTGTCGCTTTGCAATTAGAAGGACTGGCACAAACTTAGTGGGATACAAAGCAAAAGAAGACCAAATTTGTGATAGAGATTGGGGATGCTCCAGAATCCTCTACTTTGCAACCCATCAAAACTTGGGCTCAACTTTCCGAAGATTTGGGAAATCACTTCTACCCACCTGGGTATGTGCAATCCTTATGGATCAAATGGAACCAACTTCGACAACTCCCTTCACAAGGAGTGCAGGGCTACATATACTTCTTATGCAAGATGCGCTTCTTACTTCATGTTCTAGATACGGAAGAGGTACTCATATTAAAATTTGTGGCTAGTTTATTAATTCAATTCCATCGAGAATTAGAGTTGTTTGAAAATCCAACTTTAGATAAAACATTTCAGAGATCTTTGGCTATAGAAAGGAAAGTCTCTCCTAGAGGTTGTATTACTCAGTCCCACCCTTACACCAATCCCCCCGCCTCTCAACCATCCATCTACCATCCCTCAGCCTTCTTTCCACCTCCTCGGACTCAAAACCCCACACCCAATACAACTACAAGGACACCCTGGTGCTCATTCCACAAAACTACTTCACACAATTCATCAGATTGTTGAATCCTCCAAAATCTAAAAACCAACAAAACTCTACTCATTGATCTCATTTCCCCTTCCCAAGTAGAAGACATTGAAGAAGTTCCTCTAGAAAATCCCACAGAAGTAGATCCCTCATTGATTCTAATGACCCAGGAATATTCGGACGTGTCCACCCAACCCCTTTTCACCCATAACTGCCAAATCAAAAATGCCTTGGCTTTACTCATTATGGACAATGGAGGAAAGAAAAATTTGGTGTCTCAGGCCCTTTTCAACCGCCTTAATCTTGTCACCACTCCACATCCACAACCCTATCAACTCGGATGGGTCCAAAAGGATGGCCCTCGCCTCCTAGTTTTCAAGCATTGTTTGGTCACTTTTGCCATAGGCCAATTCAAATATATTGTCCTATGTGATATCTCCCCTTTGGATTGATCGGATTGGTTGCTCGGTATCCCATACCAAACCCAAAGAAATGCTATCTATCTAGCCATATCCCTCTAGTACAAAATTACCAAAGAAGTCCACACTTATATCTTAACTGCAGCAAAACCCAAACCCCCTTCTACTAAAAAACAAATCCCACATGTACACTTAAACCAATGTGTCTCTCTCTATTTGGTGCACCAAATAACACCAAACAATACAACGCACCCTGTTTGTGAAACTATGAATCCCCTCCTGCATGAGTTCACAAAGGTATTTCAACCTTCGGAGGGACTACCCCCCTCCCGCCACATTGACCATTCCATTCATCTCATCCATGGATCCGCCTTACCTAATGCCCCTACTTACTGGTTGGCCCCAACAGAAACAGAGGAAATGGAAAGATAGGTGATCGACCTCATCAACTCTGGCCACATCCAAGCTTCATCTTCTCTCTGTGCTTCTGCCACCTTTGTCATCCCTAAATGAGATACCTCTGAAATGTGCCTTGTCACTAATTACTGAGCCTTGAACGAAGCCACAATAAAAAATCATTACCCCCTTCCCCAGATTGAGGAAGTACTCGACACCCTCCAAGGATCTAAGTGGTTTACTAAATTGAATTTGACACCTGGCTACCATCAAGTTCGAATGAACCCAGATGATGTTTAGAAAACAACGTTCAAGACCAAATTTGGTCTTTTTGAGTGGAAAGTCATGCCTTTCAGTCTCACCAACGCCCTAGCCACTTTCATGAGGCTCATCAATGACATATTCAAAGCACATTTGGGTCGATTTGTGGTCATCTACTTAGATGATATTCTCATGTGTAGTTGGACATGGGACACTCACATGCAACATGTCCGACAAGTTCTCCAAACTCTCCAAGAACACAAGTTGCAAGTCAAAGAGAAGAAATCATATTTTGGTCAGATTTCAGTCCCCTATCTCAGCTTTGTGGTCAGCTCAGAGGTTATTCAACCAGATCCAGCTCGCATCCAAGCATTGAAACAATGGCGTCTACCTTCTTCAGCTAAGGATTTGAAAACCTTTTTGGGTGGCATCAATTTCTATCATAAGTTCATTCCCTCTTTTTCAAATCTTGCTTGACCTTTGCATTAGCTCTCAAATACTTCTTCTACATTCATCTGGACCAAATAAGATACTAATCACTTTGCTCGACTCAAAGACGACCTTTTCTCATCCCCTGTTTTACATCTGCCAGACCTCTCCCAACCCTTTGAGATTGACTCTGACGCCTCAAAATATGATATTGGTACCATGCTTAAACAGGGAGGACACCCCATTGTTTACCACTCTAAAACCCTATCCGAGGCAAAGAAAAATTATAGTACCTATGACAAGGAGTTTTATAGTCTGGTGCAAGCACTCAAACAATGGAGGCATTATTTGTTGGGTAAAGAAACCATTCTGCATATCGACCACCACCCTTTGATTTTCATCAACTCTCAATCGGATATTTAGAAACAAAGGCACTTTAAATGGGCCTCCTACATTCAACAATTTCACTTAGTCATCAGATACAAGAAAGACACTTCTAATAAAATGGTTGATTTGCTAAGTCGACCTCCCACTCTAGTTCTTTCCATTATAGAAGTATGTTTTGCTACTTATGACACATGGAAAGATCAATATGCTACTGACATCAACTTTCGAGATATTTGGGAAGCTTTGCAAAGCCCCACAGTGATCAATCAGACCCCCTTCCTAGACTACACTATTCAGTATGGGTGGCTATATAAGTTGAATTTGGTATGCGTTCCACACTCAGAAGCTCCCATCTTGCTTATCAGGGAAGCGCGTTCTTTGGCCTATGGGAACCACTTTAGGACCATAAAGACCACCCAACATCTGCAATGCCATTTTCATTGGCCTTCCATGCAGCCTCAAGTTGAAAAATTTATCAAAGCTTGTGGCTTATGCTCACAATCCAAGCCATCCAACCAGAAGCATGGGTTTTATCAACCACTGTCGCTTCCTTCTCGGCCTTGGGAGTCAATCTCAATGGACTTCCAACAACCCAAAAGAAACTTGATGCAATCTAGGTAGTGGTATGCTGCTTCAGAAAAATGGCACTTTTTATCCCATGCACAAAGACTACTACAACAGCGCAAACAGTGGAACTCTATTTCCATCATGTTTGGCCCCATTTTGGACTCCCAAACAGTATCATCTCAGACAAAGATTCTCTCTTCCTCAGTACATTTTGGAAGACCATATGGGTTCTATTGGGGTGCCACCTCAAGTTTTCTACTGCATTCCATCCTCAAACGAATGGCCAAACAGAGGTTGTCAACATAGTCTTGGTGCATGCTCTCCAAACTCACTTTGGATGCAGCAAACAATGGGACAATTACTTACACATTCTCCAGCATAGCTACAACAAGGAAACACATTCTTCTACACGCTTTTCACCTTTTGAAGTCTTCTTGGGGTTCCAACCAGCATCTCCAACCGAGCTTCCACTCACTTGCACTCCTTAAGGAACCTTCCATCAATAGCAAGAACAACTGTTAGCTCAACGATTTCTCCAACAAATTGCATAATGCCACAGTGCAGTCACATCAGTAGTTAAAGCATCCCAACATCATGCCTAGCAGTGCCATGACAAACAAAGAACCTTCATGGCCTTTCAAGTAGGGGATCAAGTCTGGTTACACTTGGATAAGAAGCTCTCCAAAGGCCACCATGACAAGCTTCTGCCAGTAATATATGGTCCGTATACAATACTCGACAAGATTGGAGAAAATGCATATAGGTTGGATCTGCTAGCACAACCTGGAATCCACAATGTCATTAATGTAAATCACTTAAAGTTGTTTGAGCCTTCTCTCTTGGAAGAACCAGTCACCATCACTCATCCAGTGGACAACATTCTTGATTTCCAACTCCCACTGGCCAAAGACACTATACTAGACACTCAAAGTTGCTCTACACGACACCAAACTTACACTTAATATCTGGTAGCTCGCCAAGGCCAAACTCCAGCTCAGGCAAAGTGGATCACAACTGATGTATTGCAAAACAAGTTTTTCCATCTTCTCATGGAATATGGGACGCTTCCAGATCTAAACAGGGAGGAATTGGGCCAAGGAGGCCACCTAGGGGAACCCCACTTAGGGCGCGCAAGTCAATCACCTAGGCACAACACTTCTTCACCTTTTATGAGTAATTAAATATATGTAAAACAAATGGTTCCCTTGGTATATAAGGTGATCAGGACTAAAATAAAGCATTCTTACCTTTTCTTCTGAAGCTATGTGTCTTGGTTGTTTTGTTTTCTGATTTTTCATTTTACATTCATGACAATTTTGGTTTAAGGTTTTCTAAAGAATAACCAGTGCGCCTTCCTTCATGGTTGCCTCCTAGTGACTCCGTTTTCCATGCTTCCACCTATGAGAGAAATATTATCTCATTATCTAGCCACTCTCTCAGGGAACAAATCATTTCCTTCGAGTTTTCTGAGGCAGAAAGGAGGGCGCACCAACTGGGGTTTGCACCCTCGCTGGTTTCCTTTTTGTCGGAATGAAGTGAGTGCACCGTATTCCATGGTTGCACTAGGCTTCTCCCACTAATCCCCGTAGGTTACTTTGATATCTCCAACACCTCTTGGCCACTCTCAGGTCACCCCCGTTTAGATCCCCATTTTCTTGGTCATCCAAACTAATGGTGCGCCCCTGTTCAGATTTGTGCCCCTGAGGAGAGCTTTTGGTCAGAAGGTGAGCTATGGCTTGCATGGTCACCTTCTCCTGTAGATCGCCTTCTTGGGTAGATCACACTTTCCAGCTACAGTTTGGATGCAGGATCCCTTAACATGTGCTATGGCTTCTCCATCGAGTTGTAATTTGCATGCATGATCGATCGAGCTATTAAAGCAAAAGGAGGAACCAAGAAATGAAAGCATCGAAGCATGACATCTGCAACTAGAATCCTTTTTCGCTGAGACAATTATATTTTCCCACCCTTAGCGACCTACCGGTAAATTTTAGGCAATAGCTCGACCACTGTAAAAAAATCCAATAAATGGGTATAAAACCCTTCTTGGATATAGCCTAGTCTACAAGAATCTTTCTACTACAATTACTTAGATGCTAAATTTTGCATTAAAAAATGGGATTTTCAGTAATATTTTATGTTATGATGGCCACAAGTGGGACAATTTTCTTATTCAAACTATTCAAAAAAGGCCTTCTCGATATTTGTTTTTAACCAGACACATAACATCGTAAAACCATGGCCTAACCTTTAATGAATAGACTTGCAGTTCAACAATACTACCAATGTTCCTCTTAAGCCTCTTACCGTCTGCACAATGCGTGGTCGAAATTCATTACAACGAACTCCATATTTTCTCTCTTCATTATTTATTTCAATATTTTAAATCAAAATTTTAGTTATAACTAACTTACTTATCCTTTATATTTCTTGACTTTTGTTTTGATATTTTTAAATATAATCATACACCTAATTATAATTTCATCCTAATTTATGTTTTGTATATGATTCAATAATGCACTTAAAAATTAATATCTATATTTTATAAAAATACATGTTTAATGTAAATGATTATTTATTTTAATGTTTTTAAATATAGAATTTAAAAAAACTTTGTTTTGTTTACTTCAATTTTTTAAATAAAATATTTAACATCTTTAATAATTTTATGTAATTAAATTGTACAATACTAATATTTAATATTAATAACTTAATATTTGTAAATAATGTTTCTAGATAATGTTAGATAGTTGATAGGGATCACCATCTGTCAACATCGTAATCTTGAGCCCGCCAACCTAGGAGTTTGCCTCTCAATTTGTAAATCGTGGAACTCTGGGTGCTATTTGGACCACATGGAAAAATAGAAGCGAAAATTTGATCCCGCTAGTCCAGGAACCCCACGATCCAAAAAGTGGCTAAGTATGGAATGATAAAGTCATACATACTTTATAAAATCCCATCTCCATAATTTATAAAAGTACATGTTTAATGTGTATAATTATTTATTTCAATATTTTAGATCTAAAATTTAGTAATATCTAAGGTACTTATCCTTTAGATTTCCTCACTTTTATTTTAATATTTTTAAATATAATCATAAACGTAATTATAATTTCAACTTAATTTATGTTTTTGTATATGATTCAATAACGCACTTAAAAATTAATATCTATATTTTATAAAAGTACATGTTATGTTTAATGTAAATGACTATTTATTTTAATATTTTTAAATATAGAGTTTAAAAACTCTTTTTTTGTTTATTTCAATTTTTAAAAAAAAGAGATTTAACATCCTTTAATAATTTTATGTAATTAAATTGTACAATTTTAATATTTAACATCAATACTTTAATATTTGGAAATAATGCTTTTAGATAATGTTAGATAACTGATAGGGATCACCATCCGTCAACAATCGCAATATTGAGCCCACCATCCCTAGAGTCTCCCTGTCAATTTGTATATCGCAGAACTCTCGGTGTTGTTTGGAGGACACAGAACAATAGAAGCTCAATCTTGAGCCCCCTAGCCCGAGAACCCAGTACCCAAAAATTGGCTAAGTATAGAATGAGGAAACCGTACATACTTTATAAAATCTCATGTCCATACTTTATAAAAGTACATAGTTAATGTATATAATTATTTATTTCAATGTTTTAAATATAAAATTTAGTAATATCTAACATACTTTTATCCTTTAGATTTCTTGACTTTTATTTTAATATTTGTCAATATAATCATAAACTTAATTACAATTTCATCTTAATTTATATGTTTTATATGATTCAATAATGCACTTAAAAATTAATATCTATATTTTATAAAAATACATGTTTAATGTAAATGATTATTTATTTTAATATTTTTAAATATAGAATTTAAAAAATCTTTGTTTTGTTTACTTATTTTTTAAAAAATAAGAGATTTAACTTCCTTTAATAATTGTATGTAATTAAATTGTACAATATTAATATTTAATATTTGGAAATAATGTTTTTAGATAATGTTAGATTGTTGATAGCGATCACCATCCATCAACAATCACAATCTAGAGCCTAACGACCCAGAAGTCTGCCTATCAATTTGTATATCGCAGAACTCAAGGTGTTGTTTGGAGGAAATATAACAATAGAAGCGCAATTTTGAGCCTGCCAACCCAGGAACCCGCGATCCAAAAAGTGGGCAAGTATAAGTATGGAATGAAGAAGCTGTACATAGTTTATAAAATCCCATGTCCATACTTTATAAAAGTACATAATTAATGTGTATAATTATTTATTTCAATATTATAAATCTAAAAATTAGTAATATATAATGTACTTATCCTTTAGATTTCGAGACTTTTATTTTAATATTTTAAATATAATCATAAACCTAATTATAATTTCATCTTAATTTATCTTTTATATATGATTCAATAATGCACTTAAAAATTAATATCTATATTTTATAAAAATACATGTATAATGTAAATGATTATTTATTTTAATATTTTAAAATATAAAATTTAAGAAAGCTTTGTGTTTTTCACTTCAATTTTTTTTAAATAAGAGATTTAACATCCTTTAATAATTTTATGTAATTATCCCGGATTGGGTGACACACAACACACAAGATCCACGTCGCACCCAGCTAGGCCAAGACATAAATATGGAAGGATGGCTCCCATCCCCTCTCCATTAAGTATGTGGGTCCACCTTAATTGCTAGCCAAGAGCCATGGGACTGCTCCCTCGCGTGAACATAATGGTGGCAAGGAAATTCAGTTCTTGAGGAGTGATAATGGAAGTCGTCATGTCACACCTCCTTGTTATCACTCAAAATTGCACCAACAATCTCCATTTCTCCTTCGGCCTACACTAAGTAAGCAATCTAGTGCTCTGGTGCAGCCATTACAAAACCTCCTGCAATTTCTCCATTAGAGTCACCTTATTGATGCCACATGAGAGAGGAAAGTCGTGTCGTGACCCTCCCTAGTACAGTCTGGCTACGAGATAGAAGCACCACCAGAGGCTAGAGAAGGCACTTTCCATGGCCCACACTCAGAGAATTCAAGCAACACACAGAGGAGGGATGGCTTGCTCACCTCCAATGGCTTATGTGGAAGCGGTTACTATGAAGGAACCCATACATATCCCTTTGGAGTCTCTTCTCTTAACTGTGCCAAATAATTTTCAACCTCCAAGCAGATTCCCTACGAAAAACACTAAGTCATCTACAACGACTCACCACGACACCAGCAACATAGAGGAAAAGATGGAGGAGTTTCACATATACTTCGTTGAGGAGGAGTTCCTGTAGGAACTCCTCCATATGGCCTCTCAGGATGCGAAAATTTCAGTGGGCTATGATCCTTCCAAAGCCACAGTGAAAGAAGAGGACCTCGGGAAGGAGGAAGGAGCACAGGGATGGAGCACAATGATGGAGCACCAGGAAGGAGCAGAGGATGGAATGCAGGTTGCAAGAAGCGAGGCTATGGAGGGACCAGGTGGCATGATGAGGGAAGGTGTCGAGGTCCTTACACGACCTCCTATATTGATTACACCAGAGCAGTGGTGTGCCCCCCTACCCTTCTTCCACCCGGAACAATTATATTTGGTGTTCGACTTGAGAAGCCAGATGGAAGACCAGGTTTATCATGGCACACTCATGCACCAATGCATTGATATGTTGTACAAAGATTTCTCCAATGCTCCAACAAGGAAAATATGTCTGACGTGTGCAAGACCTTATGCTCTACCAACTCGGAATGAACCGCACAACAAAGACCCCGACAAGGTTACTTCTGACACCAACGGGTAATTGTGTGGCTTGGATTTCTTGGTGGTTTTGGTTAGACGTTTAGGATTTGGTTAGGTGTTCAGTCAATTAAAACTATTTAATGTTCAGTCTAGTTTCAATTTAATTTTTTATGGTTAATGTAATGAGTACAGGCAGGGTAGATGGCGGTCTGCCTCCTTTTGACATGGATATCCAAGGCTGCCAATTGTTCTGGTTTCCACTAATTTGGAGGAACAATTGGTAGCATAAGGACAAATTTTTATTTTTTGCATGTGATATAATATAATAGGATTTGCCCTCTTTTTATTTAAAAAAAAAAAATTATGTAATTAAATTTTACAATATTAATATTTAATATTAATAATTTAAAATTTGGAAATAATGTGTCTAGATAATGTTATATAGTTGATAGGGATCACCATCTGTCAACAATTGCAATATTGAGCCCTCTAGCCCAGAAGTCTGTCTGTCAATTTGTATATCGTGGAACTACAGGTGTTGTTTGGAGGACACAAAACAATAGAAGTGCAATTTTTGGCCCGCTATTCCGGGAACTCGGGATCCAAAAAGTGGCTAAGTATGGAATGAGGAAACCATATATCTTTATAAAATCTTATGTCCATACTTTATAAAATTACATATTTAATGTATATAATTATTTATTTCAATATTTTAAATATAAAATTTAGTAATATCTAATGTACTTTTATCCTTTATATTTCTTGACTTTTATTTTAATATTTTTAAATATAATCATAAACCTAATTAAAATTTAGTCTTAATTCATCTTTTGTATATGTTTCAATAATGCAGTTAAAAATTAATATCTATATTTTATAAAAATACATGTTTAATGTAAATAATTATTTATTTTACTATTTTTAAATATAGAATTTAAAAGAGCTTTCTTTTTTTTATTTGACTTTTTTTAAAATAAAATATTTAACATCCTTTAATAATTTTATGTAATTAAATTGTATGATATTAATATTTAATATTAATAATTTAAGATTTAGAAATAATGTTTTTATATAATGTTAGATAGTTGATATGGATCACCATCTATCAACAATCAAAATATTGAGCCTGTCGGGGAGTCCGCTTGTCAATTTGTATATCACAGAACTCTAGGTGTTGTTCGGACACAGAACAATAGAAGCTCAATTTTGAGCCCCCCAGCCCAGGAACCCGCAATCCAAAAAGTGGCTAAGTATGGAATGAGGAAGTCATAGATACTTTATAAAATCCCATGTCCATACTTTATAAAAGTACACATTTAATGTGTGTAATTATTTATTTCAATATTTTAAATCTAAAATTTAGTAATATATAATGTACTTATCCTTTAGATTTCTTGACTTTTATTTTAATATTTTTAAATATAATCATAAACCTAATTATAATTTCATATTCATTTATGTTTTGTATATGATTCAATAATGCACTTAAAAATTGATATCTATATTTTATAAAAATACATGTTTAATGTAAATGATTATTTATTTTAATATTTTTAAATATAGACTTTAAAAAAAGTTTGTTTTGTTAATTAACATTTTTTTTTTAAATAAGAGATTTAACATCCTTTAATAATTTTAAATAATTAAATTGTACAATATTAATGTTCAATATTAATAACTTCATATTTGTAAATATTGTTAGATAGTTGATAGCGATCACCATCCGTAAACAATCACAATCTTGAGCCTTCCAGCTCGGGAGTGTGCCTATCAATTTGTATATCGAGGACACAAAACAATTGAAACACAATTTTTAGCCGGCAAGCTCGAGAGCCTACGATCCAAAAAGTCGCCAAGTCTGGAATGAGGAAGTCGTACATACTTTATAAAATCCAATGTCCATACTTTATAAAAGTACATATTTAATGTGTATAATTATTTATTTCAATATTTTAAATCTAAAATTTAGTAATATCTAACATACTTATCCTTTAGATTTCGTGACTTGTATTTTAATATTTTTAAATATCATCATAGTCATAAACATAATTATAATTTCATCTTAAGTTATGTTTTGTATATAAGTCAAGTCAAAATTTAAAGAGGAATTGTGGTGTGATAAAGAGTTAGAGGAAAGAAGAAAAATAAGATATTATAAAGATGTAATCAACCCTAATCTAGAAGATCAAAATTATCTATTTGTTTTGCCAAGTGTAAAGAAAAAAATAAGCATTGCTAAGATAAGAACAAATTCTCATGAGCTACATAGTGAAACTGGGCGTTGGTCAATTCCTAAAATGCCATGGGATGAAAAAGTGCGTCACCTTTGTGACACTAAGAAGGTTGAAGATGAAAAGCAGTTTCTCTTAGATTGTCTAGCCTATACCCATATTAGATCTCATTTTCAAAATATTTATCACACTACCAACCTTCCTAACATCTTAACTCAACAAAAGTATGGTGATCTTGGAAAGCTTCTCTTAATGTTTTTCGAGCACAGAAACAAAATTCTAAAGAATCACAAGTAATCACTTACCCTCTTAAGGCTCGATAGACCAATTCGATCTTAGTGGACGTCAATAATCATCATGATCATCAATAATGCACTTAAAAATTAATATCTATATTTTATAAAAATACATGTTTAATGTAACTCATTATTTATTTTAATACTTTTAGATATAGAATTTAAAAAAGCATTGTTTTGTTTACTTCATTTTTTCAAAATAAGAGATTTAACATTCTTTAATAATTTTATGTAATTAAATTGTACAATATTAATAATTTAATCTTTGGAAATAATGTTTTTAGATAATGTTACATAGTTGATAGGGATTACCATCCGTCAACAATCGCAATTTTGATCCCGCCAGCCTGGGTGTTCGCCTTTCAATTTGTATATCATGGAACTCTAGGTGTTGTTTGGAGGACACAGAACAATAGAAGCTCGATTTTGAGCTAGCCCACCTAGGAATACATGATCCAAAAAGGTGATAAGTATGTAATGAGGAAGCAGTTACATAATTTATAAAATCCCATGCCCATACTTTATAAAAGTAGATATTTAATGTGTATAATTATTTATTTCAATATTTTGAATATAAAATTTAGTAATATCTAACGTACTTATCCTTTATATTTCTTGAATTTTATTTTAGTATTTTTAAATATAGTTGTAAACCTAATTATAATTTCATCTTAATTTATGTTTTTTATATGATTCAATAATGCACTTAAAATGAATATCTATATTTTATAAAAAAATATGTGTTTAATGTAAATAATTATTTATTTTAACATGTTTAAATATAGAATTTAAAAAAGATTTGTTTTGTTTACTTCAATTTTTTTAAAATAAGAGAGGGTTAGAAAAAAATAAATGTAGTATAGGAGTTAAGGAAGTTTGTTCCTTGTCAACTATTTGTGTGATCTAGACAAGCAACAAAAAGTTCTCGAGGAGTTTTTCTCTAGTATTTCATTTTAACATGATCAACTCTTAATAATATTAAATAACTTTTTTTTATTTTTATAACTAGATTACTTTTTAAGGATTTTTCAAAATTTATAATATAAGCGCAATCTTGAGGACGCCAACACGTGATTCTATTTGTCAATTTGTATATTGCCGAACTCCAGGTGTTGTTTGGAGGACACGAAACAATAGAAGCAAAATTTTGAGCCCACTGGCCCAGGAACCTGGGATCCAAAAAGTTGTTAAGTATGGAATGAGGAAGCCATCGGTCAGACTCATGATACATAAGCATGACTATAAATGTGAACACATGAGTCCGCCAACACGTGCACCTAGGCATTTTCGGAAAAACTAATAATAATAAACACAAAGATACAAAATATAATAATAATAAACACAGTTATTATCCCATTGAAATTTTATTAGATATCACCTCATAAAAGAGAACGAAGTTTATATCATTCATACATTGAAAAAAAAATGGAATTAACATCCTTTAAATTTTTTATGTAATTAAATTGTACAATATTAATATTGAATATTAATAATTTAATATTTGGAAATAACATTTTTAGATAACGTTAGATAGTTGATAGGGATCATCATCTGTCAACAAGTACAATTGTAACGACCCCATTGTTACGACTACATGCAACAAAACACAAAAACAATTTTTTTTGTTTTAAGCGGGATGGGAAGGCAACAACAACAACAGTTAAACAACGCAACTTGATGATGAACACAACTGATGCAGACTAGGAAATAGTAAACAACGACTCTGAAACTAGCACATCAAGCAACTGGATGAAACATGTGATGATTAATGGACAGACGAAAACCATTACCCATACGACACAAGCAAGACAACACCTACAAGCTAAAGGACAATATCAACCAACCTGACACAACTACATTGAAAACCAATGATTGGAAACCTCTATGGCATGCAAAACCAAACATGTTAAGGTGTTAACAACCAAGTGCCAACATCAAATACAACGATCAACGCCCAATTGGGAAGCACAGATTCCAACCACGTTATCATCCGCCTCTATCTGTCAGGGTGCATGATGATCCCCTCATCAGGAATCATGTATTTACCAGGCATTACGCGTGACAACAACCATGGTGCAACATAACACAACTATACCCCTAACCCAAGATGAATTCAATGCTCTAGGAGATCAAATTAACTATCTAACCATAGGACGACTAACCCTAGCACCCAATCGACAAGTCAACAAGACGACTATGACGTTCATACAACACAAGAATTTCCTTGTGCAACAAATCAATCTGTACACATTAAATAATTATTATTAAACAATTAGTTCATTGCAACTATTTCCAATCCTAATATTAGATAAGTATATATTGCTTTCCTTTAAAACTGAAATCACTATCTGGTAAAACTGAAACTATATGAATTCGTTGTCTTATATCGCTATTTAAAACTAAAAATAGATCGTTATCTTATGAAATTGCTATCTTAAGAATACGCTAAATGAAATTGAAACTGTATCGCTACCTTATAAGAATTTCTCTATCTTTTAAAACATAAACTATACATCAAATATAATTGTTTTAGTGTGACTGAAATAACATATTATTCACATTAATATACATCGAATACATTTGAAATTTCTGCGACCTATCAATTCAATATATCGTTGTGTTGGGGTAACTGCTGTGAATAGTTTGGAAAATTTGTGATTGTCAATCAACCATATCATTGTGATATATTACGAACATTGTTGAATAAATAATCCCAAGTCGTTATCTAACCTTACCCAAAAGTTGTTGTCTACAAATGTAATTGTCTAGGTCATGGGGATGTGCCGCCACAGGATATATAAAATCGCTTACCCACGTATTAAGAATGTTGTCAATGTATTAAAATGCAACCAATCTACATGTAAAACACATAGTAAATTAAATGATGATGCTTCTAGGTAATATATAGATGAATTGCAGAGCTAATACTCTGATGTAGGGGTCATTTAATTCATGGAAATGCTGTCAATAAATAACTATCATAAAGATGCTATCAAATGTTAAAAAAACTTTTTCTACGCCAACTGTATCACTTTCTATTTAATGGAAACACAGAGTTCAATTTATGGCTTTTTTAAGCACATAAATAAATGATCGTAGAGATAAGAGGAACACAAATATCCATGATATTGAAGACGCTACCTAGGATTCACTATCAACAACACAAAATAAACACATGTGACCATGATATTTTTTCGCTAGTAAATCACAATGAAATTCATTGGTATATTACAATGAAGTTTGTTGGTATATCACCATGGAATGTGTTGGTATATTACAGGTATATCACAATGAAATTGCTTGGTAAAAACGCATGTATCTCACAATAAAATTTGTTGGAAAAAAAGAAGGTATAACACCATTCCAATGCAGGTAAAGATACAGGTAGAAACACAGATATCACAATTCCAAACGCAGGTAAAAGTGCCATCCAAAAATATAACAAATCATAAACAGTCCAAAAAGAACACAGACTTATTATTTAAAAGGAAACATAGACATATCCAAAAGAAAAAGGCAGACGTATCATTTAATAAGAAGGCGCTGACATAAATAAATTTACAGGCATAATATAGATTAGTCTGTCAAAAATCTATTCTCAACAACCAATACCACGAAGTCTCACTCAATATAAATTCATGATCATTCATATGTAAGAACGCAATCTAAAGATAAAATCGTGGGCCCAACAATCTGTGAGAAGTCCAAGTGTCAATTTTGAAGAGATAAATCATCAAGCATTAAGAGTCAATTCATGCCACAAACGAGGTTTTCAACACAAGCTCCAAGTCAAGGAAAGAGCCCATGGGACCTCCATTTCTGGTCTAAAATTGCTGGGTAAAAACAAGGTCGTTGTCTGAAATGATGGGTAAATATAGTTAAATTTTGTTGTGGTCAATGCACTGAAAAAGGGTAATTTGCAGTCAAAAATAGATGGTTAAATAAACTAGCATACAATACTTATCTATCATATCACTACACAATACAACTAAAATCTCTATCAATAGATTTTCTATCCATTAACATTATTGCCACCCATTAATAAACTGTGTTCCATTAAATCGTTGTTCCTTAAATCGCTGGATAATATAGATATGAAGTATAAATTCACTCTCTATAAAGTGTACTGTCTTTAAATATAAAAATTGTTGTCTACATTCTCCTATTCGCTGATTAAATTCACATATAATTCGTTGTAGTTTATCAAAATGTAGACACAATAAATTTGCAGACACATCATAAATAAACACAGACATTAACATATTAAACATTGATATTTACCGATCAAGCCACTGGGATTCATCAATCAAAATGCAGAGTTTTACCATCCAAAACGCAGAAGAAATCAATCACAAGAAGGCGCAAGACCAATCATTCATCCATGAATCAATCGAAAACTCAAGGATACTCATTCATAAGAAGGCACAAGGATTAAAGATCGATCAGAAAATAAAAATGCATAAATAAGCAAGGGATAGACAGATGGGAAAAATTTGTCCTTCATTCATTATCCATGCACAAAAAAGAAGGGCATTAGAATCTATAGTTCTTTAAACATCGAAGTGACGACTGTCGATTCGGCTCCTGGCTGACTACTCAAGCATGGACTAATGACAAAATGAATAAGGGATAGAAGATAAAAACACAATCTCTTCATAATAATTAATAAAACCCACACAGAGAAGTCAATGAAATCATAATTTGGGTTCGCCAAGGGACATCCATTTAGAATACAACAATAAAGTGGATTACAATAATGTAGGAATGCATATGCAAGACAGCTCATGGAAATGGAATCTTCAACCGAGCACAGAAAAATAACATGCGTAAGTTTAATTTCATTGCAAGTAACAAGTTAAACATGCGTACCTTAGCTAGACGTGAATGCTCCGTAGTTTTTGTCTCGTGCGTGCTCCTTCCAGCTCCTACTTACCGACCAATGTGACCTCACTGATACCTCCTAGCCAATGCTAGAGATACTCTTCTCCCCCCTGAGACCCCTGAGCTGCAAACGGGCCACACACACAATACCATAGAGTTGTTAGCACCCAACTCACCTTGCAAGATTGAGCTACCACTCGTTACCCGAGTTGGGTATCCCAACTCCCACAAGATAAGTTCAGTCAAGACAAAAATTTAGCAGCGTAACATTACACATAAATATAACATCCATACTCCTCCATCCTTTTTATAGAGTTTTTCAAGTAATTAATTTCCAAAATTCTCATTAAATTCCCTTTTCATTTAATTAATTGGGAAAAACCTCCCCCGTACACATGTCACACATCCCCTATTTTCAACAGAAATTAGATTTTATTAATTAATCAATTATTCCTATTTCCCTCACCCACCTAAAAGCATTCCTAAAACACTCCTAGGTGTCCCAAAGTTCCCTTACACTTTTTAAATGACTTATGCCTTACTAAATTCCTAGTTGATTTCAAAAATAGCAAGTTCCCAAGGCAAGATTCCTTACTAAGTTAGACATTCAACTTTTTCTTTATGTTTCGCCTTTTTTCCTTAGTTTCCTATTTCTTTGAAGTTTCCCTTTTTTCCCTTTTTAACTAAAAAACAAGTTAGCAAGTGTAGAAAACCAACCTTTTACACCTTTTTCTTTTTTAACTAAAACTTAAATTAGGATATGTAGATAAAACAATCATTTACCTTATTAAAATTTTAATCCCCCATTATAATTTTGACTTTAATAAATAAATTGAATTTCTTACCCCCCTTCTTGTTACATGATTAATTATGATTATTATTTTTGACCACATGTGTTACTTAGACCTAAATTTTAATTTCACTATGCTCGACGACATTTTTATTAGGGAAATTTTTTTTAAATCTTACTTATCACATTAATCATTTTAAGGCCAACTAGGTTTATTCACTTACCCATTGAAATCGCGACATTCCCTTTAGGACGCACTACATGCTCCATGGGTGCCACTCGCCTCTTGCATTTTTCTTGTGTGACATGCCCTTCAGGATGCACTACGTGCTCCAAAGGTGCCACTCACCTCTTTCCGGTTTCCTTGTGTGACGTGCCCTTCAAGACACACTATGTGCTCTAAGGGTGCCACTCACCTCTTGACTGATTTGGTAGACATCAAAAAACCCTGGAGTCAATACTCCGCCAAGTGATATTGTGGGAGACTAATGGCCTTTAAGGGATAAGGCCCCTTCCTTATTGTGTGCCCTTTAGAATCATCGTGAGCGACTATCGCAATCTTTTCTCATGACATCATGGGTATTCTAAAACTAGGTAATCGTTAACCTACAGTTTGAGCCACGACGAGAGTTCTAGTAGGTTGTGGCAGGGCTATGCCCACGCCTCTCCCTCAAAGTATTTGGTTGTCATGCGTGACCCCTCTACTTCACATTTGAATCTAGTTGAAAAGCTATCGTTAGCCTGCATCATCAATGAATCATGTCAAAAAAATAATAAATCATCATAACACCTAATCATATGTACATATGTCCCATCAACAATATTCAACGCAACAATCCACTCCCTAACTCGATCCATAGTCCAATGGGTTTCATCGATGCCTCTGCATCCTCGAGGTCCAAACTCCTTCACACTCAGAAGAACCCCGTTAATAGCACCTGTCAATTTCAATAGAACAAAATAACATATCACCATATCCATAATGCCTCATAATCATAATCAAACAACCAATAGTATAATAATCTAGATCACTTGCAAGAAAATTTCCTCAAAGAATAAGTTTGCTTAGTGCACAAAAGAGAGGGATGTTACATACACCCCCTCTTGGTCTAAAATGTGTCCTGAACTTTCAGAGTATATAAATTTCGAAATAATGTGTATCACAGTATAATAAGTCTATCTATCAAACAAAAATGGAAACTGTTGGCGCATATCATATGCATCTTCCCAGGTCGCCAAGTGCGGATTATAGTTGTCCCACTGGACCTTGACCTGATCTATTTTTAGATGTTGTAGCTGTCAAATGTGATGGTCGAGGATGCAGATTGGATCCACCATGAGTGCACCCTCGTTAGATAACTGCAAGGAAATCATGTCAATAACATGTGTAGGATAACTAATATAATGTCTCAAAACAGATACATGAAAAACATCGTGCATACGCCTCAAAGAATCAAGAAAGGCTAGGCCAAAAGACCCTTCTTTTCCACAATCTCGAAAGGTCCAACTAACCTAGGAGAGATTTTAGAACCCTTTCCAAACTTGATCGAACTCTTATGCGGTTTCACCCACAAGAAAACTCAATTTCCAACTTCATAACTATGGTCGACACGATGCGCATCAGAATAAATCTTTTGTCGATCCTGCGCTTCCTTGATCCTTTGTATTATTTTTTTCATTTGATATTCAATTCTTGGATCTCTTCTGGCCCCACTAGGACCCTATCCTCAAGTCGATCCCAACTCAAAGGCATCTGACATGGTCTCCCATAAAGAAACTCGAAAGGAGCCATCTTAATGGTACTTTGATACCTGTTGTAATATGCAAATTCTACAAGTTTAAATAATTCATCCCAAAAATTTTGTTGGTCCATCACGTACATACACAGCATGTCCTCCAAGATTTGGTTTGTTCATTCAGTCTGCCTATCTATATCCTGGTGATTTGTGGTACTAAAGTTAAGTTTGTTTCCCAAGGCCTCTTGGAAACTAGTCCAAAATCATCTAGTAAACACCGATCCTCGATCGTATATAATCCTCTTAGGCACACTATGCAGCCTCACAATCTCACTGATGAAAACTCTAGCTATGTTAGGTTCTTGATATGTCGTATGCACAGGAATAAAATGAGCAATCTTTTTCAGAGTGTCTACTACCACAAAAATCGAGTCAAGTCTCGCTGCCGCTAGTGGAAATCCAACATTGAAATCCATCAAAATAACCTCCCATTTCGATTTTGGAATAGAGTGGGGATGCATTAATCCTACTAGATGTCTATGTTCAACCTTCACCTGTAAACATTCTAGACATCTTGCCACGTAGTTGACTATGTCTTCCTTTATTCCTTTCCAAAAGAATAAGGGTTTAAGGTCTTCCCTCATCTCCGTGACTCCCGGGTGAGCCATGTACACTTCTCTGTGAGCCTCACTTAGGATCAAACTCCTCAACTCGTCGTTCGGTGGTACGTAAATTCAATTTTTAAATCTCAATAATCCATGCTCATCCAATGTAAATCCTTCAAATATTATCACCATCATGGTGTTCTGTCTGATAAAATCCTTGACCTCTTTGTACCATTCATGGTCACGTTGTAAAGTTAGAATCGTTTCACATAGATTCATCTAAAGAGGCATCACCGAAAATATGCGTGGTCTTCGACTCAATGCATCAACCACTCTTTTCACTATTCCCTTTATGTAAGTAATATCGAAATCGTACTTGCTAAGAAATTTAATTTCGACCAACGTCGTTGTCGCACGTTCAAGTTGCTTTGCATAAAGATATTCTGTAGTCCATAGTGGTCCATTTCTAGTTTGAATTTCCATCCAATAAGGTAGTGTCTCCAAAATCCCAAGTCATAAACATTGGATAACAACTCCAAATCATGTGTTTCATAGTTCTCCTCATGCCTTCTCAAATTTCTCGAGATGTAAGCGATCACTAGATCATCTTGCATCAAGACTCCATCTAAGCCTTTCTTGGATGCATCAGTGCATAGCAAGAAGTTCGTGTCCATGTCAGAGACCTTCAGGATTGGTGTCTATGTCAATAGTTCCTTGAGCCTCCTAAATGCCTCCTCACATTTCTCGGTCCAAACAAACTTCTTGTTCTTCTTCTGCAATTCCGTAATTGGAATTGCTATTTTTGAGAAACCCTTGATGAACCATTGATAGTATCCCGCTCAACCCATGAAGCTACGCACTTTTGAGAAATTCGTCGGTGCAGAACATTCCATAATAGCCTCAACCTTTGTTGGATTCAAGAAGATACCTTCGTCAGAAATGACATGCCCTAAGTAGTGAATCTTCGAATGATAAAAAGAGCATTTAGACAATTTCCCATATAATTTGTTCTCTCGTAGGCACTGTAGTACCAAGAACAGGTGTTCGTCATGGTCCTCCATTGTCCAAGAGTAAATAAAAATATCATCAACGAACACTTAGACAAACTTGTCCAAGTATTTGCAGAACACCTCGTTCATCAAACTCATTAATAACCCTCGAGCGTTCGTCAGTCCAAAAGGTAAAATAATAAAATCATAATGTCCAAACCTCATCTTAAAGGTGTTCTTAGGGATGTCATCCTCCTTGATCCATAACTGGTGATACCCTAATCCCAATTTGATCTTGGAAAACACCATTGCACCTTTCATCTGATCGAACAGATCATCAATCCTTGGCAATGGGTATTGACTCTTGAGTGTTGCTTTGTTCAATTGATGATAGTCAATGTAGAGTCTCTTCAACACATCCTTATTCTGTATGAAGATAACAGGCACACCCCATGGTGACACAATTGGACATATAAGTCCCAATTCCAACAACTCCTTCAGTTGCATTCGCAACTCCTGTAACTCTAGGGTCGACATCCGATAAGGCATTCTTTCTATCAGTTCAGTCCCTAGCTTTAGGTCTATGGTAAATTTCGATTCCCTCTTCCACGGCATCCTAGGTAACTCTTCTCAGAAGACATCTGCAAACTCTCTCACCATCAGAATGTGTCCTAGACCTTCTGCTACTCCCTTCTCATTTAACTCAAGGATCACATAAAGCTTACATCCCTTGCATATGTTCTTCTGTAGTTGCAAGGAAGAGATGAACCTCATGGAAACTCCTCAGTTTTGGCCTACAATCAAGTGTTCGTGTTCCTCATCATTGACCAAGATCAACCATTTCATCTTACAGTTGAGTATCACCTCATGTGATTCTAACCAATCCATACTGATCACGACGTCATAAGATCCTACGATCATGATGTACAATTTGTCCCTGGTGACAAACTCTCACAGGTTAAGGCTACAGCCCGTAACCTTCCCTCCAACCTTATTTTTGGCTCTAGAAGCCATTTCTACAAAGATAAACTCATCCTGTTTGACTTCCTTTACCTTAATCCTTTTTAGTGATGCACTAGAAATTAAACTCTCTGTAGCATTGGGATCTATCAAAATACTAAGGGTCTGGTCAGCAATGGTACTTGACATCTTGACCATAGTCGAATAGTGCTCTTCCTGATGGTTATTCACCACTTCATGAATCCAACTGACCTTGCCCAAATATGCCACAGTAGTGGGTTTGACTGATCCATACGCTCTAGTCCTTTGCACTAGGCAGTCGTGCTGGTAATGTGGCTTCCCATATGTCCAACACCCTTTCTTCGGTCCAATACTCCTAGTACCTGAAGTAGAAGTTGATGACCCACCAGTCTAGAATCCTGGTCTGTTCTATTGAACAAGCCTAAACTGTTATTGTTGTGGTCAATGTTGTTGCTGGTGTGGTGGTCCTTGGTAAGGAGTTTGCAGTTGAGGCGGTAGTCACCGAGGTGTAGTGAAATTGGATCCTCTCCAGAAGCCACGATATCCCAGTGAACGCTTAGCTAGTGTATAATGATGTTGCACACCAGAAGACAGTTTCCCTGTTGTTCTCACTGGAGTCTTTATCTAAACCCTGCTAATAAGATCCTCCTCTACTATGAGGGCCTTCTAGATAGAGTCATGCAAGGTATGAGGCATCATAATCGTAACCTTTGCACGTATGTTGACATTAAGGCCAAACAAGAACCTATTGACCTTAATTTTCTTGGTATTTAGGTGCAGAGTATACCAAAGCAAATCCATAAAATAGGCCTTGTACTCGGGCACCATACAACCACCCTGTCATAAGGCATTGAACTCATTGATATGACATTAAATGAATTCCTCCAATAGATACCTCTCTCGGAACCATTCCTCGAACAGTTCCCATGAAATGTCTTCGACGGCCATGTTCAATTGTGGCAGGAGTATCTCCCACCATAGAAGAGCACTCCCCTTCAGTTGAAATACCTCCATGAGGATCTTCATGTTGGAGGTATATTCGAAAAGTGCAAAGCACATCGCCACATTCTCCAACCATTCCTCAGTGGCTGTGTCACCCGGGGCACCAAAGAACTCAGGAAATTTTACATTATCGAGTTCGTGGTGAATTCTACCAGTACCGACTAAAGCACACAGTGGATACTCAAGGGGTGTCGGCGCCGTGGCCTCATCTATGTCCAAATGGCTAATCAGTGCCTTAGACATCCGCTAAAAATATCTCATCAGCACAACTACATCACCCACTGCTATTTGTTCCTGCCCGACCACTTGTTTTTCTCCCCGAGGGTTATACCCCTCAGGCATGGATGCTACCGGGGGCATCACGCCTCCTCCCCTAGCACCCTGTCGTCTTCCTCCGTGATGTTCTATAACCATGATTACCTGCAGGAATACAAGTAAACTTAATTAGCAACATTATAATCAAATATCAAATCAACGAAATCCGTAGTGATCCCAATTCATAGGTCGAACTCGCTTTGATACCATATGTAACGAACCCATCGTTACCACTACATGCGACACAACACAAAAGTTTTTATTTTTTATTTTTTAAGTAGGAGAGGAAGGAAACAACAACAACAGTTAAACAACACAACTTGAAAAAGAACATAACACACATAGACAAGGCAACAATAAATGAATCTGACACTAGAACATTAGGAAACTAGATGAAACATGTGATGATTAATAGACAGATGAAAATGACTACTCTCCTGACACAAGCAAGACAAATTCTACAAGCTAAAGGACAATATCAACCAGCCTGACACAACTACTTTGACGACTAGTGATTTGAAACCTCTGTGACGTGCAAAACCAAATGTGTTACGGTGTTACCAACCAAGTGACAACATCAAATACAATGATCAATTCTCAATTAGGAATCACAGAATCTAGCCAGGTTATCATTCTCCTCTATCGGTCTTGGTGCGCGATGATCCCCTCATCAGGAATCATGTCGTCACTTGGCGTTAGGCGTGACAACAACCATGGCGCAAAATAACATAACTAGACTCTTAACCCAAGATGAATTCAATGCGCTAGGATACCGAATTAACTATCTAACCATATGATGACTAACCCTAGCACCCAACCGACAAGTCAACAAGACTACTATGACATTCATACAACACAATAATTTCCTTGCGCAACAAATCAATCTGTACACATTAAATAATTATTATTAAACAATTAGTTCGTTGCAACTATTTCCAATCCTAATATCAGATAAGTATATATCACTTTCCTTTAAAACTGAAATCACTATCTGGTAAAACTAAAACTATATGAATTTGTTGTCTTATATTGCTATTTAAAACTAAAACTGTATTGCTATCTTAAGAGTTCACTAAATGAAACTGAATCTATATCTCTACCTTATAAGAATTTATCTATCTTTTAAAACAAAAACTATACATCGAATATAATTGTTTTGGTGTGACTGGAGTAACAGATTATTCACATTACAATACATCGAATACATTTGAAATTTATTTGACTTATCAATTCAATATATCGTTGTGTTGGGGTAACTGCTATGAATAGTTTGGAAAAGTTGTGATTGTCAATCAACCATATTGCTGTGATATATTATGAACATCGCTGACTAAATAATACCAAATATTTGTCTAACATTACCCAAAAAATGTTTTCTACAAATTTAGTTGTCTAGATCACAGGGATGCGCTGCCACATGATGTATAAAATTGCTTACCCACATATTAAGAATGTTGTCAATGTATTAAAACACAACCAATGTACATGTAAAATGCAGAGTAAATTAAATGATTATGCTGGAACGTAATATGTAGGTGAATCGCAAATCTAAAAATCCGATGTAGCGGCCATTTAATTCATGGAAACATTGTCAATAAATATCTATCATAAAAATGCTATCAAATGTAAAAAACAACTATGTCTATGCCAACAATATCACTATCTATTTAATGGAAATGCAGAGTTAAATTTATGGGTTGTTTATGCACATAAATAAATGATCGTAGAGATAAAAGGAACGCAGGTATCCATGATACTAAAGACGCTACCTAGGATTTGTTGTCAACAACACAAAAAAAACACAGGTGACCATGATATTATTTCTCTAGTAAATTGAAATGAAATACATTGGTATATTACAATGAATTTCACTCGTATATCACCATGGAATTCACTGGTATATTACAAGTATATCACAATGAAATTTCTTGGTAAAAACACAGGTATCTCGCAATAAAATTTGCTGGTAAAAACTTAGGTATAACACCATTCCAACGTAGATAAAATAGCAGGTAGAAACACAGGTATCACCATTCCAAACGTAGGTAAAAGAGCCATCCAAAAATATAACAAATCACATACAATCCAAAAAAATCACAGACTAATAATTTAATAGGAAACTTAGACATATCCAAAAGAAAAATGCAGACGTATCATTTAATAAGAATACGTTGACATAAATAAATTCGTGGGCATAGTATAGATTAGTCTGTCAAAAATATATTCTCAACAACCAATACCACAAAGTCTCACTCGGTATAAATTTGCTATCATTCATATGTAAGAATGTAGTCTAAAGATAAAATCGTGGGACCAACAATTTGTGAGAAGTCCAAGTGTCATTTTTGAAGAGATAAATCATCAAGCATCGAGATTCAAGTCATTCCACACACTAGGTTTTCAACACAAGTGCCAATTCAAGGAAAGATCCCATGGGACCTCGATTTCCAGTCTGAAATTGTTGGGTAAAAACAAGGTCGTCATCTAAAAAATGTTGGGTAAATACAATTAAATTTTGTTGTGGTCAATGCAGTCAAAAAGGGTAATTTGCAGTAAAAAATAGATGGCTGAATAAACTAGCATACAATACTTATCCAACATATCACTACACAATAAAACTAAAATCATTGTGAATAGATTTGTTATCCATTAACATTATTTCCACCAATTAATAAACTACAGTCCATTAATTCCTTGTTCCTTAAATCACTGGGTAATATAAATATGAAGTAGAAATTCGCTCTCTATAAAGTGTATTGTTTATAAATATAAACATTGTTGTCTACATTCAAAAACTCTGTGACATCCCCAAAAATAAATTATTTTTGAATTTGAAATTTGTTAGGAAAATTATTCCGTTTTTGGTAAATTCGAATTTGGAAAATTTTTGCCATTTATGGCAATTCTGAATTTCAAATTTGGTAAATTGTAATTAATGATTATGACTGTTGGGGAGAGATCTGATTTGACCCAACTAACTATTTGACTATGAAACTTGTATGAAAACATAATATTTTTGAATTATTGAACGAGGACAAATGGAACAACCATATTAAAATCAACTGACCATGACTCCATGACTGGGGAACATGTTGGAACTACCTCACAACTGATTGTTACAAGTGGAAAATCAGGAATTTGGCCATTGGTAGCCCCTCAAAATTAGGTATTTGGAAAGCTGCAAAAATTCCCAAGGGAGGGAAAAGACCTAGGCAAAAATATTGTTTGGATATATAGCATATGTGAGGAGGCAGGACACTGCCTAGTATGCTGGGGAAAAATATCATTGATCGCTATGAACCCTACTTGTTGAGTGTCAGGCAAGGATAAGATTTCTGGAGTGGAACAACATTACTAAGGAGGAGTTCTGAGTTATCCCTCATGGATTCATGGTCAGGCTAGGGGGTGAATAGGACAAGTGATTTTGGCTTCCCTATTCTACGGTTGGGAGGAATGTGGTTGTTCCCTTTGTGTTCCTATGAATTGGTTCAGATATGTTATTCTACCTCTCCTTTGGATGTATTTTGATTAATTAGATGTCTCATAGAATGAATTTGTAAATTCTCCATCGAAGTAGTGCTATGGATGAAAATCTGGTTGAATGTTGTTGAACTTAATGTCCGATCAAAAGACCTGTAGATTAATTCTGAATGGATCATCTCTATTGAATTTGGTTTATAGAAAAATGTTGTTTTCATTGGTTACACTAGCTAAAAGGATATATTTGGTTAACATTCTAGAAAATAATCCTATAGATTGGATTCCTGGTATGACGAGTAAAATTGTCTATAAGCACCATATGAATGAAATCATATCATATATATATTAATATATATATATATATATATATATATATATATAT
>JASDQU010101612.1:159959-176423 GCA_032191745.1 Picea mariana | reverse complement strand
ATTTCGGCAGTAAACACAAGGAATGTCAAAAGGAAATAAAATGATATAGAATTATAGATATAATATGATTCTATTTTCACATTATAAACCTTTAGAGCTTTTTTTATAATCCAATGCATAACTGTGAGTTTGAATTTCATAGATGTTTGAAACAAAAGCTTCAATCTAAAACGAAAAACATAGTAATTAAATTGCAAGTTAGGGTTAAAATTGAACGATGAGAAGATTTGATTAATTCATCAGTCATTTCATTACTTCAAACAAACAGGGAAACCATGTAGTTAAATCTTCGAAGAAGTCATTACGCATATCAATCGGACCAGAATCTTTAAGAGTACATTTGGGAATTTCCCCTTTCTAATTACTATAGGATACTGAGTGAAACTATACTAAACGTTTATAAATCTAAATTTTCAACCGTGTCTTCTCGGACTCCGGAAATGTTTACAGAAGGGAACTCAAATACCTTTTGCGCTGAATATGAGAAAAAGACATCCAAAATCATTGCACAGATGAAACCTGGAAAGATTTATTATTTACGAATATCAGTAATCATATAAAATAAAGGTAATAAAACAAAAACATAATGATAATTGTTAATAACTAAGTATTCCAGGATAATCCTCAACTTCTGATTCACAGGCTCACATGTTTTTCTTTCCCCCTTGTTTCTTTTTGTCTGGACAGATGCACGGGCTGAGGGTGGATGGTGCATTAACTCCCTGATGGGTACCCTCGCATGAACGAGGCCCATCATTAGTGTTATATATCAATTCTTGAAATGAATTAAACAACAAAAAGAAGGAAATATTCACACAGTAGGCCACGATCTTAAAACAAATGTAATTAAGTTTTCATTTTAATCCATAAATGGTACAAGGCATGCTGAGAAAAATAGAGTATAATCTTTCCATACAAAACCAGGACTATACCTAACTGGTTGGGCCTAACCCTTCAAGAACCAATTGCATAGATTAGTAATACAGAGATACCCCTTCCTTTAAATCTAGACAGACAGACCAAGGTAAAAATTGTAATCACCATAAACAAAGGGTTTGATACTGTAGGATATCAATATTGGGTTGTTCAAGAATCACAAAGATCATATTTTAATTGATGCCAACCAGAAATACTTTAAACATAACAAAATTCAATATATGCGAGGGAACCAACCGAAATTGATAAGATATAGAAGTAGGGGTTTACTCCTGTACAGGGAAAAAAAGTTAAAATACAATATTACACAGTAGAACCTTGCCATTCTGAATGAGAACTCTCGCCCAATCTCAAGGAGTTCAATTTCAGGTCTCGACATCATGGTCTGTAAGGATAACGTTAGCCAAAGGTTACAAAACCCTAAGTAATTACAATACAGACAAGGATACAAATGAATTCTCGGGAATGTCGTTATCTCGGAAGGGTCGAGGAAGGAACAAATAAACGATACCCTTCTAAGGACACTAAGATGACCATAAAGACTTAAAAAATAACATTAGTAAGATTAGTTTGAGCGTAAAGAAGAATGTACAACAAAAGTTACAAATAAAATGGGTTCCTGAAGAGACACCTCTTGTTGTATAGGATAAGATGTTAAAAACTTACCAGGAAATGTAGAATCACGCTAGTTGTTCACCGGTTAATCGAACCTCCATTGTCGAGAACCCTTTTGCTAAAGACGTAATACATAGATGCATTTGAAGAATCCCACAATGAACATCATAAACACATAAAAACCCTAGTAGGAACCTTACCTACTCAGTTAAATGCAGAGGATACAAAGGACGGTCTAACCATGTGATGAGGCAGAGTTGGCGTAACTGAAATGGGTGAAAGGTTAGGTAAGAACTTTGTAACTCGCACACATAGGTATGCCATTAAAGAAATAGATACAGAGTCTTAAACTCCCTCCTGATAGTAACCCACCCCCTAACATCAAGATTTAACTCGCGAAGTAAATGAATGCTCGAGACTTGACAAGTTAGCACTAGTGCACGATAAATGTTTCGTTTCGTTAACCTATAGTTCAAGAGAAGGTTATTTCATAGCTTGTTTGGTTAAGTCAAAAACAACACAAGTTCTCGTTATTAAAAAATCTACTGAGCAAGGGAAGGAGAATATCCCTAACCTAAGATATTTCATAAAGAAATGCCCATCTATAATCGAAACCATGAATGCTAATGCTAAACGCATTACCACCAAGACACTTACCTTCAACTGTGATTATAGGATCTAACCAATGGTCTTATATATATGTATATATGTTAAGAAAAAAGGTCGTCCCCTCGAATGAACAGACTCATTAGTATTACATGCAACCTTTGGAAACCTCTTGTAAGAGAGACTAGGAAATACAAGTCCTAAGTTTAACCTGTCACATAGATGCATGTGGTTAGATAAGTAATTTTGGAGATTTAACCATTGATTTTCCTTATCAAGTAAGTTAGATAGGTTATGTGGATGACATCATGTGGTAGGACAGACTCAAGACATGTCCAAGGTTTTTCAACTTAATGAAGATCTTTTTATTATTCAATAATCATATGAGAATGAAATTGGAGATTAATGCCTCATAGGAAAAAAACAAAATTATGACAAATTCGAGGTACATTACATATGGTATTAGAGAAAAGGAGACAACACTTGGACCCTGAATAGGGCCACATTAATTACTTAGTACATATTTATGTTTATGTAAAACTAATAAATTTTTATTGTTACAAACAAAAAACCCTTTTTTGTTTCGTGTTAATCATGGCATCCCAGGACGACACAGAAATCAGACTTGATGGAAATCATGAACAAAGGAATCAAGAAGAAACAAGACAGAATAATGACTGAAGCTCACCTAAGGAAGTTTTCGAAACAATGAGGAATCTCATTATTGAGTTGCAAGTTTTAATGCCGACAATGAGAAAATGAAGAAAGCACAGTAGGAGCAGTCAGAAATAAATGAAGTCTTGCTATGAAGTATAGTAAAAAATAAATCCCGAAAGGATGAAAACTAGGAAGAAGAGGTCAGTAAAAGGGCCGCCAAGAATTATGGCCCGAAATTTGAAAGAGGGGATAACTCATATGAAGGTACACCAACAGCTGAAGATAAAACAAAAACAAACAAAAAAAGAAAATAGGTAGACCACGTTGAAGGAGAATTTAAGAAAATTAAACCAACTACCTTTGATGGGGAATCCAGAACCGAGGATGAAGTTGAATCATGGTTATTAGACATCAAATAATATTTCCATATATATAACTATTCCAACATTATGAAGGTTTGAATGGCCATTTACAATCTGAAGGGAAAAGCCAACATTTGGTGACAAGATCTGAAATTGGCCAAGGGCCTAAAGGAGAAAGAGATGGAATGGTATGACTTTAAGAAATACTTTAAGAAACAGTACCTATCTGAAAGCTACTATGAAAGAAAAACGAAATAAATCTATGAGTTATGACTTGGTCAAATGTCTATGGAAGATCTGATAAATAAATTCATGGAATTACTAAAGTTCTTACCTTATATTCAGGAGGATAAAGTAAAAATCCAGCGGTTCCTAAGTTGTTTACCACATTCTTAAAGGGATAGAATTGAGTTTGATAATCCCAAGTACCTAAGTGAAGTATTTAGAAAATCCCGAATGTGTTATGATCAATACAAACAACGGACATAATTTCCCAAATCTTGGAAGGATAAGAAACAAGACCGATTGAACCAGTGGAGGAATGGATACCAACCAGAACCTTATCAGAATGCATCAAAAAACTTTCCAAGGAAATATTTTCACTCAAACTGTCAAAGCACACAAGGAGGCACAAACCGGTAAACCTAGGAACAAAGAAGTTTGGGGACAGCCCCCGAAAACCGTTAAAATGTTGGGAATGTGGAGAACCTCATCTGAGGAGGAACTGTCCATGTTTTAATTCAAAAAAAAGAACTGTTGTTCATAATTTTCATAAGGCTTTGACGGTGGGTGATGTAGGCAGAAGCTTGCATCGAATTGATGCGGTCGTAGATGGTCGACAAGCTGACCACCAGTCCTCTGTGGTGGAAATCGAAGGTAAAATCAATAACACTCGAATTTCTATTTTAATTTATCCTGGAGCTATGTTAAGTTATATCACTCCTAGTGTTGTAGAGTCAAATAAAATTAAGAAAATGAAACACGCAAAATCATGGCTGGTACAACTACCAACAGGAACTAAAAGGAAAGTGGTTGACTTTATTTTTTATTTTGAGTTCAGTTTAGATGGTCAAAACATAAGAACAAATCTAAACATTCTACCACTAGAATCTTATGATGTGATTATCAGAATGGATTGGTTGGAAAAGCACAAAGCAGTACTAGATTTTTATGCAAAGACACTTAAGTAGAAAGACAATTATGACACTACTAGAATAACCCAAGGTATACCAAAACAAATATCAGTTAGACAAGTCACAACAATGCAATTCAAGAAATTCATGAGAAAGGGTTGTCAAGTTTACGCCATCCAAATAACGAACCTGTTAGAAAAATAAGATAATCCCAACTTAAAATAATTTGTTGTTCTATGTGAATTCAGAGATGTGTTTGTTGATGAAATACCTAATTACTTCCTAGAAGGGAAATAGAATTTTCTATAGACCTGCTACCTGGTTCATCCCCTATCTCTAAATCACCTTACAAAATGAGTTTGTCGGAATTAATAGAACTAAAAATTCAGCTACAGGAATTGTTGGACAAAGAGTATATAAGACCAAGTGTATCACCATGGGGAGAACTAGTCCTCTTTGTGAATAATAAAGATGGTACTCTAAGACTATGTATCGATTATAGACAATTGAACAAAATGAATTTTAAGAACAAGTACCCCTTACCTAGGATAAATGATCTGTTCGATCAAGTAGGTGGGGTAAAGATATTTTCGAAGTTGGATTTACGATCCGGATATCACCAAGTTAGGAAAAAAGATGAGGACATTAGCAAAACAACTTTCCGAACAAGATACGGAAATTACGAATTTGTAGTTATACCTTTCAGACTTACTAACGCACCAACCACGTTTATGTGTTTAATGAACATTATTTTCAGTCATTATTTGGACAAATTCGTATTGGTATTTATTGATGACATTCTGGTATATTCTAAAACAAAAGAAGAACATGAAGAACACTTAAGAATAGTTCTGCAAACTTTGAGGAAGCACAAACTGTACGCTAAATTCGATAAGTGTGATTTTTATCAAAAGAAAATACAGTACCTAGGACATGTAATTTCTATAGAAGGCATTGCATTCAACCCTGAGAAAATAAGAGCCATCATGTAATCGTCGGTACCTAAGGATGTAGAAGATATCTAGTCATTCATGGGAATCACCAGATATTATCGCATATTTATAGAGAGGTTTTCCGAAATAGCCTACCCTATCACATCATTACAAAAGAAAGGGACCAAGTTTAACTGGTCACATAAGTTTCAAGACCATTTTAATAAGTTGAAGGAATTATCAACAACCGTGCCCATTTTAAAGGTAGTAGACCCAGATAAAGACTTCACCGTCCATGTTGATGCGAGTAAAAAAGGACTAGGTGGTGTCCTAACTCAAGAAGGACATGTTATTTGTTATGAATCCCTGAAATCAAAGGAGCATGAGAGAAACTACATCACTCATGACTTAGAATTGGCAGAAGTAATACACGCCTTAAAAATGTGGCGACACTACATAATGGGTAGAAAGTTTCTATTATTGATGGATAATAGCGGTGTGAAATATTTGTTTAGCCAGCCAGATCTTAATGCAAGGCAATCAAGGTGGCTAGCCTTCTTGAGCGAATTCGACTTTGAGGTAAGACATATCAAGGGTAAGGAAAATAAGGTAGCAGATGCTTTAAGCAGAAGAGTCCATGCATTATTTGAAATAAATGTCAGCAGGGCAGAAAGTGATCTGGAATAGAGAATAAGGATGGCAGGTATTAATAATGAAACTGACACTAAGATAATGGAAGAATTACAAAACACTACAACAAAATCAGACAAACTAGAGCTGAGTATCGATAAAAATGGACTATTACGATTTTAAAATAGACTTTACATACAAGATTCGACAGAGTTAAAGATAATAGTTTTGGATGAAGTGCATAAGAAACCGTATTTTGGTCACCCAGTATACCAAAAAATGATAACAACACTTAGGAAATTATTTTATTGGCCTAATATGAAGGCCGAAACAGTAGAATACTTGGTTAGGTGTCAAGATTGTCAATAGGTAAGGGCTAAACACCAGCATCCAGCCGACCTATTACAGCCATTACCAGTACTAGAATGGAAATGGGAGACCATATCACTGGAATTTATTACAGTACAAATCATCATCCACAAACATATGGACAGACCAAAAGGACAAACCAAATCATAGAGGATATGCTCTGCATGTACGTAAGAAAAAAACCAAGCAAGTGGGAAGACTACCTACACTTGGTAGAATTTGCATATAACAATGGGTACCAAACTTCGGCTAAATTGAGTGTAATGGATCTAAATTAGTTTAAGCAACCATTAAATTAATACACTACAGAAAATTTAAAAATTACTTAATCTAGCACATTCGCATTCTAATATTTCAAGTAATAAAATTTAATAATAATTTAATTCAAAACCATTCATAACTCTAACCTGAACCTGATGCTACCACTTGCCTCCTTAGCTTGCTCCTTAGCTTGCTCCTTTAGCTTGCTCTTTAGGACACCACCCCAAAACCAACCTCCCTGCCGACTAGTAGCGCCTAGCCCTAGGATATCAATGGATATCCTAGCCCTCTGAGCCCAAAACCTCCACAGCCCCCTGGTGCACTGTAAATTCCACTGTAAATTCCACTCTGTCCAATACTCCAAGCTCCCCCAAAATCCTTTCTCCCCTCTCGTAAAATGAAAAATCGATCCCCTCTCAACTCCTTTCTCCCTCCCTTATGCCTCCTCCCTTCACCGACACTCCATATTGCATTAAATTCCTTATCCCTCCATTTAATTACCCTTATCCATTCACATTAATTTCTTTATCTTCTCGGGATCCTTATGTGATCCCTTATGGTATACGTAACTTGATTTAAATGTTATATTTTATTCTCCACATTTAATTTAATACTTTATTAATTAATGAATTAATTAATAATTAAATCAATCATTAACCATATTGATTAAAGAGTTAAGTATACTTAAATTAATCATAACCAAGAATAACTAATTAATAACAAATAATTAGTTAAGGTTATTTAATAACTAATTATAGTTTCGCTAATTTTTAGGATTATTTATTAAATTAATCATCTTAATAATTAAGGGTCGTTACATTGAGCCCCTTCGAGGTACTGTATGGTATAAAGAGCACGACACCAATTAGATGGGACGACCCGGTTGACAGACTCTTTGTTGGACCAAATATGCTCCAATAAATGGAAAGTACGGTAAGAAAGGTACAACAAAACTTAAAGGAGGCACAGGACAGACAGAAAAGTTATGTGGACCAGAAAAGAAGACGCTTGGAGTTTCAAGTGGGAGATCATGTTTACTTAAAAGTCAAAGCCCAGAAGAGTTCACTAAATCTAGGTAATTGTGTCAAGTTGGCACCTAGGTTTTGTGGGCCCTTCGAGATACTAGCTCGAATTGGACCCGTAGCATACCAACTTGCACTTCCAGCTAATCTAAAAATGCATAATGTATTTCATGTTTCTTTGTTGAAAAAGTATGTTCATGACCCTACTCACATGATCGATTGGAACTTGGTACAGGTGCAACCAGAAAGAGATTTTTAGGCAGAACCCCTATGCATTCTGGACCGAAGAGAAATAGCACTTCAGAACAGAGTTGTCGCTCAGGTAAATGTGCAATGGAAGCACTTTAGTCTTGAGGTGGCCACTTGGGAGTTGGAGGGAGATTTGTGGAAATCTCATCAAATCATGTTCCAAGAAAGAAAAGAACACTGAGGACAGTGTTTTATTGAAGGGGGAAACGATGTGACATCCCCAAATATAAATTGTTTTTGAATTTTAAATTTGTTAGGAAAATTATTCTGTTTTTGGTAAATTCGAATTTGGAATTTTTTTTCCATTTATGGCAATTCTGAATTTCGAATTTGGTAAATTGTAATTAATGATTATGATTGTTGGCAAGAGATCTGATTTGACCCAACTAACTATTTGACTATGACACTTGTATGAAAACAGAATATTTTATAATTATTGCAGGAGGACAAATGGAACGACCATGTTAAAATGAGTTGACCATGACTCCATGAGTGGGGAACATGTTGGAACTACCTTAGGGCTGATTGTTACAAGTGGAAAATCATGAATTTGGCCATTAGAATCCCTTGAAAATCAGGGTTTTGGAAAGATTTGAAAATTCCCAACAAAGGGAAAAGACCTAGGCAAAAACATTGTTTGAATATATAGCATATGTGAGGAGGAAGGACATTTCCTAGTCTATTGGGGAAAAATATCATTGATTACTTGTTGTTATGAACACTACTTGCTGAGTGTTAAGCAAGGAGAATATTTCTGGAGTGGAACGACATTACTGAGGAGGATTTCTGAGTTATCCCTCATGGATTCATGGTTAGGCTAGGGGGTGAATAGGACAACTAATTTTGGTTGCCTTATTCTACGATTGGGAGGAACGTGGTTGTTCCCTTTGTCTTCCTGCGAATTGGTTCAGATATGTTATTCTACCTCTCCTTTGGATGTATGTTAATTAATTAGATGTCTAATTGAATGAATTTGTAAATTCTGCATCGAGGTTTTTCTATGGATGAAAATTTGGTTGAATGTTGTTGAACTTAATCTCCAATCAAAAGAGCTCTAGATTAATTCTAAATGGATCATCTGTGTTGAATTTGGTTTCGGGACAAATTTTATTTTCATTGGTTACACTACCTGAAAGTATATATTTGGTTAACATTCTAGAAAATATTCTTGTAGATTGGATTCCTGGTATGACGAGATAAAGAACTGCAGGACAAATCCTCACAATGTAATCGTATCTACTGAGTAAAATTGTCTATAAGAACCATATGAATTAAATCTGATCGTATATATATATTTATGTGTTATAGTTGGAACTGAATAGTACGAATTATAATGGAAAATAAAACATCTACAGTCTTGTGCCTGAAAATTTTAAATACTTGATACATGAGAAAAATAATTGAATGCGTACTTCCTATTATGAATATATCCTTTTCCTCGGTCTATACAAATTCAGTTATTCATAAACAAATTTCTATGTTCTAATATAAGATAATACATAAATAGAATACTCCATAAAGGACAAAACTCAGATATATACAAATGTCATAAGATCATATGCTGAGAGAACATTTAAGTCTTTCTTTACAATTGTACATAATAAAAGACTCAATTTGGAATGAATACCCACTGTATTAAGGATCAACGAGATATTAAGGAACATATACATGCATTTGTCCATTCAATGATCGTTATAGTGGATGACATAGAAATGATATATTTATAGTTCTGTACACATATCATGGAATTGAAATGCAAACTCCTACTAGTTATATAGAAACCCCTTACACAATCAAAGTATCGAAATAATGGTTTTATATATATATATATATATATATATATAGATAAGCGCTCTGGATATAATCAAAGAATCACATCTTTACTCTACTTTACTCTGATAAAACTCAGATCATTGTAAGTACCAAATGTTAGATCCAGTGTAACTATTACAAGTCCAGGACAAAGCATTTTGGCAGTAAACACAAGGAATGTCGAAAGGAAATAAAACGATATAGAATTATAGATATCATATGATTCAATTTTCACATTATAAACCTTCAGAGTTTTTTTTATAATCCAATGCATACATGTGAGTTCAAATTTCATAGATGTTTGAAACAAAAGCTTCAATCTAAAACGACAACCATAGTAATTAAACTACAAATTAGGGTGTAACTCGAACGATGAGAATATTTTATTAACTCATTAGTCATTTCATTACTTCAAACAAACACGGAAACCCTGTAGTTAAATCTTCTAAGTATTCATTACTCATAGCATCCAGACCATAATTTTTAAGAGTACATTTGGGAATTTCTCCTTTCTAATCACTATAGGATACTGAGTGAAACTATACTAAACGTTTATAAATCTAAATTTGCAACCGTGTCTGCTCGGACTCCGGAAAGGTTTACAGAAGGGAACTCAAATACCTTTTGCGTCGAATATGAGAACAAGACATCCAAAATCATTGCACAGATGAAACCAAGAAATATTTATTATTTACGAATATTAGTAATCATATAAAAGAAAGGTAAGAAAACACCAACATGACGATAATTGTTAATAACTAAGTATTCCAGGATAATACTCAACCTCAGATTCACAGACTCACATGTTTTTCTTTCCCCTTTGTCTCTTTTTGTTTGGACAGACGCACGGGATGAGGGTGGATGGTGCATTAACTCCCTAATGGGTACCCTCACATCAACAGGGCCCATCATTAGTGTTACATATCAATTATGTAAACAAATTAAAAAACAAAAAGAAAGAAATCTTTACACAGTAGGCCATGGTCTTAACCAAAATGAAATTAAGTTTTCATTTTATTCCGTAAATGATACAAGGCATGCTGAGTGAAATAAAATACAATATTTCCATATAGAACCAGGACTATACATAATTGGTTGGGTATAACACTTCTAGAACCAATTGCATAGATTAGTAATACATAGATACCCCTTCCTTTAAATCTAGATGGACAGACCACGATAAAAACTGTAATCACCATAAACAAAGGGTTTGATACTGTAGGATATCACTATTGGGTTGTTCAAGAATCATAGAGATCATATTTTAATCGACGCCAAACATAAATACTTTAAACATGCCAAAATTCAATCTATGTGAGGGGACCAACCAAAATTGATAAGTTATAGAAGTAGAGGTTTACTCCTGTACAGGGAAAGGAAGTTAAAATACCATATTAGACAGTGGGACCTCGCCATTCTGAATGAGAACTCTCGCCTAGTCTCATGAAGTTCAATTTCACGTCTCGACATCACGGTATGTAAGGATAACGTTAGCTGCAGACAATGATACAGATGCATTCTCGAGAATGTCATTATCTCAGAAGGGTCGAGAAAGGAACGACTAAACGATACCCTTCTAAGGACACTAAGATGACCAGAACGACTTACTAAAGAACAACAATAAGAGTAGTTTGAGCATAAAGAAGAATGTATACTAGAAGTTACAAATGAAACGGGTTCCTAAAGGGCCACCTCTTGTTGTCTAGGGTAAGATGTTTAAAACTTACCAGGAAATGTAGAGTCACGCTGGTTGTTCGTCGGTTAAACGAACCTCCATTATCGACAACCACTCTGCTAAAGAAGTAATACACAGAGTTGTTCGAATAATCCCAAAATGAACATCTTAAACACATAAAAACCCTATTAGGAACCTTACCTACTCAGTTAAATGTTGAGGGTACAAAGGACGGTCTAACCATGTGACAAGGCATAGTTGGCATGACTGAAATGGGTGAAAGACCAGGTAGGAAATTTGTAACTGGCACACACAAGTATGCCATTAAAGCAATAGATACAAAGTCTTAAAATCCCTACTGACAGTAACCTGCCCCCTCACATCAAGATTTAATTCGTGAAATAAATGAATGCCCGAGACTCGACAACTTAGCAACAGTGCATGATAACTGTTTCGTTTCATTAACTTATAGTTCGGGAGAAGTTTCTTTGGTAGTTCATTTAGTTAATTCGAAAACAACACAAGTTCTCGTTATTCAAAACTCTGCTGAGAAAGGGAAGGAGAATATCCCTAACCTAAGATATTTCGTAAAGAAATGGCCATCTATAATCGAAACCATGAACGCTAATGGTAAACGCATTACCACCAAGCCACTTACCTTCAACTGTTCTTATAGGATCTAATCCATGGTCTTATATATGTGTATATATGGTAAGAAAAAGGGTCGTCCCCTTGAATGAACAGACTCATTAGTATTGCACACAACCTTTGGAAACCTCTTGTAACAAAAACTAGGAATTACAAGTCCTAAGTTTAACCTGTCACATAGATGCATGTGGTTTGATAAGTAAGTTTGGAGATTTAACCATTGATTTTCCTTATCAAGTAATTTAGATAGGTTATGTGGATGGCATCATGTGGTAGGACAGACTCAAGACATGTCAAAAAAATTTCACCTTAACAAAGATCTTTTTCTTATTCAATAATCATACGAGAATGAAATTGGAGATTAATGCCTCATAGGAAAAAAAAAATTAAATTATGACAAATTCGAGGTACATTACATATTCGAGGATTAAATTCACATATAGTTCATTGTGGTTTATCAAAATGCAGACACGGTAAATTCACATACACGTCATAAATAAATGTAGACATTAACATATTAAACATTGATATTTATCGATCAAGGGACTAGGATTCATCAATCAAAATGTTGAGTTTTACCATCCAAAGCACAGAAGGAATCAATCACAAGAAGGCACAAGACCAATCGTTCAGACATGAATCAATCAAAAATGCAAGGATACTAATTCAGAAGAAGGCACAAGGATTAGAGATGAATTAGAAAACAAAAATTCAGAGATAAGGAAGGGATAGACGGCTAGGAAAAATTTATCCTTCACTCATCATCAATGCACAGAAAAGAAGGGTGTTAAAATCTATAGGTCTTTAAACACCGAAGTGATGACCTTCGATTCGACTCTTGGCTGACTGCTCAGGCATGGACTGATGACCAAATGAATAAGGGACAGAAGATAAAAACACAATCTCTTCATAATAATCAATAAAACCCACACATAGAAGTCAATGGAATTAGAAGTTGGGTTCAGCAAGGGACATCCATTCATAATACAAAAAAAAGGGGATTACAATACCGTAGGAAAGAAGATGCAAGAAAAGTCATGGTAATGAAATATTCAACTGAGCACAGAGAAATAACATGCATAAATTTAATTTCATTGCAAGTAACAACTTAAACATGCGTACCTTAGCCAGACGTGAATGCTCCGTAGTTTTTGTCCCATGTGCACTCTGTCCAGCTCCCGCTTGTCTACCGATGTGACCTCATTGGTACCTCCCAACCAACGCTAGGGCTACTCTTCTTCCCCCTGATCCCCCCAAGCCACAAAGAGGCCAAACACACAATACCAGAGAACCACTAGCACCCAACTCGCCTCGCCAGGTCAAACTACCACTCGTTACCTGAGATGGGTATCCCAACTCCCACAAGATAAGTTCAGTCAAGAAAAAATTCAAAAACTTAACGTTACACATAAATATCTGATCCATACTCCTACTCCATCATTTTTATAGACTTTTTCAAGTAATTAGTTTCCTAAATTCTCATTAAATTCCCTTTTCATTTAATTAATTAGGAAAAAATCCCCCGTACACATGTCACCCATCCCCTAGTTGCACCAGAAATTCAATTTTATTAATTAATTAATTATTCCTATTTCCCTCGCCCACCTAAAATCATTCCTAAAAACGCTCCTAGGTGTCCAAAAATTAAATGACTTACGCCTCACCAAATTCCTATTTGAGTTCAAAAATAGCAAGTTCCCAAGGCAAGATTCCTTAGTAAGTTAGACATTCATCTTTTTATTTATGTTTCCCCTTTTTCCTTTAGTTTTCTATTTCTTTGAAGTTTCCCTCTTGTCCCTTTTTAACTAAAAATCAATTTAGAAAGTGTAGAAAAACAACCATTTACCCCTTTTTCTTTTTTAACTAAAAATTAAATTAGCATATGTAGATAAAACAATGATTTCCCTTTTTAAAATTTTAATTCCCCATTATAATTTTGACTTTAATAAATAAATTTAATTTCTTACCCCCCTTCTTGTTACATGTTTAATTATGATTATTATTTATGACCACATGTGTTACTTAGACCTAGATTCTAATTTCACTAGGCTGGGAGACATTTTTATTAGGGAAATTGTTTTTAAATATTACTTATCACATTAATCATTTTAAGGTCGACAAGGTTTATTGACTTACCCGTTGAAATCATGATGTGCCCTTCAGGACACACTACATGCTCTAAGGGTGCCACTCGTCTCTTTTGTTTTTCTTATGTGACGTGCCCTTCAGGATGCACTACGTGCTCCAAGGGTGCCACTCGCCTCTTTCTGGTTTCCTTGCGCAACCTGCCCTTTAGGATGCACTACGTGCTCCAAGGGTGTCTCTTTCCTCTTGACTGATTTGGTAGACATAAAAAATCCCTGGAGTCAATACTCATTCAGTTGATATTGTGGGATAATAAGGGTCTCTAAGGAATAAGGCCCCTGGCTTATTGCACGCCCCTTAGAATCATCGTGAGTTATTGTCTCAGTCTTCCCTCACGACATCGTGGGTCTTCTCGAGCTAGGTAATCGTTAACCTACAGTTCGAGACACGGTGGGACTGCTAGTCGGTTGTGGTAGGGCTTCTCCCACACCTCTCCCTCAAAGTATATGGTTGTCATGCGTGACCCCTCTACTCAACATGTGAGTCTGGTTGGAAAGCTATCATTAGATTGCATCATAAATGAATCATGTCAGCAAAACAATCAATCATCATAACATCTAATCAACAATATTCAACCCAACAGTCCACTCAATGACTCGATCCAGAGTCCAAGGGGTTTCATCGATGCCTCTGCATCCTCGAGGTCCAAACTCCTGCACACTCAGGAGAACCCAGTCAATAGCACCTATCTATGTCAATACAACAAAATAAAATATCGCCATATCCATAATGCCTCATAATCATAATCAAACGACCAATAGTATAATAATTTGGATCACCTAGAAGAAAATGTCCTCAAAGAATAAGTTCGTTGAGTGCACGCAAGAGCGGGATGTTACAACAATCTTGCGCCTGCTAGCCGGGGATTCCGCCCGTCAATTTGTATATCGTGGAACTATGGGTGCTATTTGGAGGACATGAAACAATAGAAGCGTAATTTTTAATATCGTGGAACTCTAGGTGTTGTTTGGAGAACACAGAACAATAGAAGCACAACTTTGAGCCAGCCAGCCTGGGAACTCACAATCCAACAAGTGGCTAAGTATGGAATGAGGAATTCATACCAACTTTATAAAATTCAATGTCCATACTTTATAAAAGTACATATTTAATGTGTATAATTATTTATTTCAATATTTTAAATCTAAAATTTAGTAATATGTAACGTACTTATCCTTTAGATTTCTTGACTTTTATTTTAATATTTTTAAATATAATCATAAACCTAATTATAATTTCATCTTAATTTATGTTTTTGTATACAATTCAATAATGCACTTAAAAATTAATATCTATATTTTATAAAAATACATGTTTAATGTAAATGATTATTTATTTTAATATTTTTAAATATAGAATTTAAAAAAGCTTTGTTTTTTTTACTTCATTTTTTTTTAAGTTAGAGAGGGTTAGAGAAAAATAATTGTAATATAAGAGTTAAGGAAGGTTGCTACTTATCCACTAGTTATGTGATCTATACAAGAAACAAAACATTTTCAAGGATATTTGCTCTAGTATTTCATTTTAACATGATCAACCCTTAATAATATAACATAACCTTTTTTATTTTTATAACTAAATTACTTTTTAAGGATTCTTCAAAAGTTATAATATAAGCGCAATCTTGAGCCTGCCTAGGAGTCCTCCTATCAATTTGTATATTGCGAAACTCCAGGTGTTGTTTAGAGGGCATGGAACAATAGAAGAACAATTTTGAGCCCACAAGCCCGGTAACCCGCGATCCAAAAAGTGGCTAAGTTTGGAATGAGGAAGTCATTAGTTGGACTCATGATATCAAAGCATGACTATAAATGTGAACTCGTGAGTTTGCCAACCTACGTACCTAGACATTTTAGGAAAAAAAGAATAATAATAAACACAAAGATACAAAATATAATAATAATAAACAAAATTATTATCCCATTCCAATTTTATTAGATATCACCTCATAAAAGAGAATAAAGTTTATATCGATCATACATTTAAAAAAAATGGATTTAACATCCTTTAATAATTTTATGTAATTAAGTTGTGGAATATTAATATTTAATATTAATAATTTAATATTTGGAAATAATGTTTTTAGATAATATTACATAGTTGATAAGGATCACCATCCGTCAACAATCCCAATCTTGAGCCCGCCAGCCCGGGAATCCGCCTGTCAATTTGTATATCGTGGAAATGTGGTTGTTGTTTGGAGGGCATAGAACAATAGAAGTACAATTTTGAGCCTACCAGCCCGGGAACTCGCAATCCAAAAAGTGGCTAAGTATGGAATGATAAATTCGTACATACTTTATAAAATCCCATCTCCATACTTTATAAAAGTACATATTTAATGTGTATAATTATTTATTTCAATATTTTAAATCTAAAATTTAGTAATATTTAGCATACTTATCCTTTAGA
>JASDQU010101612.1:130959-141091 GCA_032191745.1 Picea mariana | reverse complement strand
GCTCCCCTTCTTTCTCGCAAAAGGAGTGAAAAATCCGATTCGAAAGCCCCTGCGAAAGTTACTTTGGCCGCAGGTTGGGATGGTTTAACCTCGGCTGGGATTTTGTTATACAGTTTGTTGAATATTTGAATGAACTCCATGACCATTTCTGAATTCTTTTTTCTTAAAGACCCAAATTCGGTTAAATAATATAGGTGGTCTTTTCTCTCGCCCCATTGTCTGAGGAAAGCATCTTCCAAGGCGTCATAAGACAAGATAGATGCTACAAGTAGGCTCCAAAACCAAGTTCAGACCTGACCTTCAAAGGTTTGGACAAGAAGCTTGAATATACATCCTCATGTTCGATACCTAGGATGTCTATGAATTGATCAAAGAAATTAATGTGTTCTGCTGCAGTCAGATCTCCTTCCCCAGTAAATTTTGGCAACTTTTTTATGTAATTTTCGGGAAGGTCGTGCAGAGGAACGTGCAATTCCAAGGGAGTGTGTCTTGCTGCAACGTTTGCAAACACTCTGGGAGGGGGGGCAGGCCCTTGGCCTCCAACTCCTCCTATAGGAGCTCCTCTCCCTCCTCCTTTGATAAACCCTCCACGTCCTCCTATAAACCCTCCACCTCCTCCTCTGGCGGCTGCCATCGTTACTAGTGGAAAGTCGTAAAGGGGGTTTCGGAAAATTAAAAGTGAATCTTTATTTTCTTCATGAAGAGGAAAATCCGGTGATGAATGATAAGGAACGCGAGGACTTAGTTCCTCAGATTTGCAAGAGATGAAATCAGGAGAACCGACGTGTGTGGAAACTGAATGTGTAACACACTCTTCAGAATTAGGTGAGGTCGGGGCATTTAACTGAAGGAAAGATGGTATATCAACTACCGAAAAACTTTTAAGAGGGCCCTTTCCTTTGTGTACTAAGGGGATTGTTGGATGAATCTCACTCCTAACTTCAGAGCAATTTGACGTTAAATATTTAGTGTCAAAGAGAGGACTGCATGAAGTTGAGGGTTCAAAAGAACTCTTAGTCTTCAGCTATGGGGGTTTAAGCTTGTAGACTGCAGCGGTTGTCTTGAGAGAGCCTCTCACCTTTAGAATCTTCTCAGGATTAGTAATGGGCGTAATCTTCTTACTATAAAGGTTTTGTCTGGTATTCCTTCGACCGGATGCTGGTTTATTATTTGTGGAGTCGCCATGTGAAAAATTGGAAAGCCTTAAAAAAGGTGTGCACTCTTTGTTCACTATCAAAGGGTAACACTTTCAACGAAAAACAAATGTAATTTTCCCAGGGAAAAAGATTTCGTAACCTCGATCCCCAGCAATGGTGCCAAAATGATGTTGTTCTAGAGTCTGTACTTAAGGCTTATAAGTACAGTGTCTAGGCATCCGAAAGTGGGTAAAGGGTAAAGAAGAGAGAAACATCAACCTTCGGCAAGGGAAACTAGGGAAGATTTCTGCGTTGGCGTTGTCTAGCTTCCAACTATTTATGGATGTTTATATCCTGCTCAATCGCTATCCATGAACATTCGAGTTCAACCCAAGTAGTGGTTGTTTTAAGAATGGTATCGAGAAGGTTTAAGGCAATGTGTGTTTGATTAGATAATTCGGGTTCGATATCAGGCTGTGTTGGTACAAGGACAGTCATGGAGGAATAGTAAAATAAAGAAAACTCAGGGGAAGTTTGAGTGCTGTCTCAATTCGGTCCTATGAAAGAGATTTTACGGTTTTGGGAATAAAAGAAACGTAAATCAAAGGCTCTTTCCCGTAACTGGGTTATATTTTAATAAAATGTATGAGGTGGGAGAAAAACATTTAGCTGTCTATCGAGTAAGGCTCCTATCAAGGGAGAATCTCACGTATAAACAGAAGAAGAAAAATGTAAAGAAGTAACCCAATGAAGCATAACATATATATAGAATTCTGAAAGTGTTGACTGGTCTTATACCTGCTGATAGCTGGTACAGAGGAAAAATAGTAAACAATATAGAAAATCAAAATTCATTCGCTATAGTAGAGGTTGTACTAAATTATAACAAAGCATTCATCAGTTAGGAATATGAAATGAAACGAAATATTGGATACAAGAAAACGAACTCATAACAAATTCGTGACAGAATTGAGAATCTTCAGATTTTCATTATATTAACTCTCAAAATGTAAAACCTCAGTTACAATCGACACAAAAAGGTCTAGCCCTTTTTCTTTGTTTCTATGGTATATTTATACAGTTTTACGATAAGATGGAATCTCAATCGTTGCAAAATTTTCAGTTATGATAGGAGGAGAGAAATCACTCCATTTCTTCTTCTCTGTCTTTACTTGGTGCCAGAAGCTTGTCCTCATGCGTTCTCGGTACAGGTGACATATCTTTCAACCAGCCGAGATATCAGCCTTGACGGTTCTGCTTGACAATTAGCTTCAAAAGAGTAACAATCTCGGGCTAATTGCGGCAGCCTATCCTCCATCTTTCTATCTATGATGTCGATAGTGCATAATTGCACGCTTGGTTTAATCATACATTTGTCCATTTGGACTATGACCACCATAGTCACTTGGGAGATCTCGGCTGAATCTCTTTCCTCTTTTTCATTTAAATCAAGTGAGATTTTTTCCATATTCATCTGAATCAATGCCTCGGCATTACCTCCACTATCAATGCCTAGCAGATTACCATCTATAGAGCTAAAAGCCTCTTCTAAGGATTTCGTTACTCTCTTGGCTTGCAACTTGCCTTCTGAGATGTTGTGCTCCCATTATTTCAGTAGAATGTTTCCTCTGATCTGCTCCGAAATGGTGAACCTAGGAGTACTTCCTAAATCCCTGTTGTTTGTGGTTATCACAGCCTCTTGGAGGGCAACTCGTGCTTCTCTAGCTTCCCTTTCTCTAGTAGTTAAATTCTCCAAATCTTGATTAACCAGCAAGCAGTTGTCTCGAATCACCTCTACCTTGGCGAGTAAATTTTGTTGGGCTGCAAAGACTCTAATCCGAATCTCCATCGCCTAGGACTGGAACATCCCGATATTTATCGCTTTACTTTCGGTGATTTCCACTCTAGCCTGTAGCTGTTCGATCAAATCTTTTTGCTGGCTCGCTTTCATCTGACCATCTTGAACCACCAGCTGTGCTTGTTCGAGCTTAGTCTTGTTCAACTCTATCTCATTTTTATCAGCCAACCTAGCTTGCTCTATTCCTACATTTGCTTGGTCTTTGGCAGTCTCTTCTACTGTGGCTAGTCTGGCCTCCAGGGTTTTGATGAGGCGATTTTTTCGTTTCAGCTGGTTTTTCAAAATCCCGACTGAAAATTGGTTCGCTGTGGCATATNATTCCTACATTTGCTTGGTCTTTGGCAGTCTCTGCTACTGTGGCTAGTCTGGCCTCCAGGGTTTTGATGAGGCGATTTTTTCGTTTCAGCTGGTTTTTCAAAATCCCGACTGAAAATTGGTTCGCTGTGGCATATGCCCCTAATGTCCCAGCTATTTCTGTTGCAAACTATTCATTCTTTTTGTCCTTCCCGTCAGTCATAACTTTGTATTTCTTAACTGTTGATTCTCCTTCCTGATAGAATTCCCTCTTTACCACTGCATTCCTCTTCTTATCGAAGAAGAACTCATTTGGAGGGAGCTCTTCCACCCTTATAGGCCTCAACTCTTCATTGAAGATCCACCCTTGTAAATATTTCCCTGAGTTGACTGCAAGGGAGTAACTGATGTGATAGGTTCTCCGATTTGCTTCATTGATTTTCCAAGAGTGGTAACCAGGCTCTGCTTCTTTGGCGGGTCGGTAGTCTTTATCTCTACTTTCGGACTCTTAGTTTGCTCTCTTTAGTCCTGGTGTTTTTCTTGACCAGGAGTTGCATCCTTGGAGCCTTCGGCATATTTTTGTTTCACCTCCATTGTACTCGGACTCTCACCCTATAATAGTGTGGGAAGACAACTGCGTCTATGTTCTTGGAATTTCAGAACATCGGCCCTCTCTTCAGGTGCCAATGTTTGGATCCGAGCTAAGATCTCAGCATAAGATCTTGCACCTTTGAAAATGTCATCCGAGGGTGAATTTTCGTGCTCAAATCTCTTGAGTCTGCAACTGGCCAAATGATTACTCACGACCCTTTGCAGATCGTGCTTCTTGAATTCAATAAGGACCAATTTTAGGTCTTCCAGGGCTGCTGCCTCGACTTTACCATGCCCAAAAATCTAATAAAGAATATGAATTTAAATGAACAGGAAAAGGTGGCCATACCTTCTTCGAGTATCCCTTAAGCTCCTTGCATATGCCACCGATTATTGTTTGTCTAGCAACCTCATGAAAAGCCAGCTTTTCAGGAATGAATAATGGAAATGCATGCGGGGGAACAGAAGCCCCGAAAACTCTGAGATATGAGAATTTGGCTTCTACATACCAGTCATCTATGCTTCTCAAATTCGTCACTATACTGTCTGAGATCCTGGGTGGCGGGTGACTGAAAATAGTAACATGCAGAGGTACCATCACCCAGTTGAAGATTTCATATATGAAATTTGTCACTTTGTTTTCCCATAACTTCGAATGATAGATGTGAATGGGCTCGGCCTCTGCTGGATTCCAACTCCAACTCATTAAGAGAAATGGTGTTAAAAAGCACACAACGTCCATAATATATGTAGACATAAAGATTGAAGAAATATTTTCTCTCTCTTTCTGCGTCCGATACTCTGTAACCCGACTGGTCAAGCTGTCAGACAACATTTTCACCCAGTCGAAGGAACAGCCTTCAGCGACTTGAAATATTATAGGTACCCATTGAAGAAATAAATGGGAGGTGTCCTCTTTCCCGTACAATCTACATTTCATCATAGCTACATACTTGAACTGTGGTTCCAAGGAAGCTATTGAATATATACCATGAATGTCTACCCTGAACTTCGCAGGGTGCGAAACTCAATCTTTTATTAAGCTAGACATGGTCTTGTCATAATGCATACATTCCTTTTGTTTTAACTCTTCCAAGAATTCAGCACCATATGTAAGGTCGGACGCTGTGGGCAACTTGTACATAGCTTGCAGATGTTCAGGTTTGAAAGTCCCGATGGTGACCTTCTGCTCATTCATGGTGGTTCTAGTTGGTATGTCCACATGGTCTAATGCCCATCGGACCATATCATAATAGGGGAGCAATCTTGGCCTGGCCGCTACTTTATGCATTCCCGATTGAATGATGATCTTATACTTGGTGGTTATGTCATCTTTTTCATTGTCACTAGAATCATCGGAATAATCCACCAATTTGGCTTGTAGAACATCAGAAACGAACGACCAGTTTGGGATAGAGTCGACACTTCGAGGTGAAGTATGAGTGACATTGTCCGAACCTTGTCCCGAAACCTCAACACTGGCTTTGGATGCTTTTCATGGGGCCATGACGGGAGATCCTGCTTTGGCTCTTCTACGATAAAAGTACGTATACATACAGAAGTTAGCTCGCTGAGAAAATGTGCTCTCCGTAATATAGAAATGAATTTGTTATAATGAATAACAACTTTATATATATTCGAAAACTCGGTACTTTTTAGAATAGATCTATCAAATCATTTTTAGAAATAAATTTAGCAATAAAATCCCAATCTTTATTCGTTGATTCGCCTTATTTCGTAATTAATGCCATAAATTTTGGTTGTTTGAAATGTTAGATGGCATATGGAAGAAATAATATGACCTCGTAAATTGTGCAAGCATCAAAACACGGGATATATTAATTTAGCTTAATTAATCTAGTTTTACCAACATTAATTAATCTTTCGGTACTCGTTGTATTGGGAATTTTGATTTAACCCTTTGAACCTCTAACCCCTGAATTTGCGATGATTGATTTTGGTTAATAAAAATGCAATTGTGATTAGGAGATTAATTAATTACTTAATTATTTATATTCACCATATCGCGACTCAGAGCTTCGAAGTTAAGTTTCCGGGAAGTTTGCTTGCCGAGCTACGAAACTGCGAGATCGCGATAATACGTTTTAATTAAAAGGGAAGATAAAGTCAGATTAAGTGTTTAATTAATTACGTTCATATCTTGATCGCGACTTTGCGACTCGAGCTTAGAGAGTGTAGTTTTTTAAAAGAGAACACGCCAAGTGGTGATTTGCCGACAGAACTTAACCATGGCTTAGCTTTTACCCTTAACCTTGACACGGGTTACTAAAATAAGGAGCTCGTGGTTTCAGCTATCAGGGTTACGACAATAAACTTTTGGATTTAGTGAATCCCGAGGTGCGAAAACCTGATGACGTTTAATCATGATTTAGGAAAATTTTACTCCCGTTACTGCCCTGGGTGAAATTTTAAAGCGATTTCACCGTTTCGTCGCTCAGGACTTGTGAACTATGTGATCTATATCATCCATCATACGAAATCCTGAGGTAAAACAAAAGGGGAAATTTTTTTTTCCGAAAGGTAGAACTCGCCTCGAGAGTACAATAATCATCGTTTCTTGTGTGATAAGACTTCAGAGATTTTGAAACCACAAACGGAAAATACGAAAACCATCTTTCAATTTCGAGCATTAAGACATGAAATTTGAGATGGGCTAGAAAAAACAAAGGCGGCTCCAACAGATCCGTCTTTCCCTTTCTGGTTCTGGCTCAGAGTCATAATCTGCATCTGATTCAGAGGCTTTTACTTCGACCACCAACGACTTCTTTAAGTGGCAGTCAGTAGTATTATGCGAAGGGCTCTTATGGAAGTCGCACCACTTCTGGGTATCTTTCTTTGTCTTTCTAGTGTCCCTCTTTGCTTGTGGCTTGGACTAGTTGTCCTGATACTCTCCATCTTTTCTCTATCCTTTGTTCGGTGGGTTGGGGCCACCCTTACCTGGATTTTTTTGGGAGGGGTTCCCAAGCCCAAACTGTCGCGTCTTTTGTTTGAGCTTCTGCTCGATTTTGATGGCATATCGGTAGGCCGTGCCCAAGAATGAGATGTCCAGAAATTCCATTTCGATATAGATGTATCTATGTAGAGCACCGCGATACTTAAGAACCAGATGTTGCTTCGAATATTTGATACCCAACTTGGTGTGCAAGGCATGGAAGATATTTGTGAAATCTGGCACTGCTTGGTCTCTTTCTTGCTACAGTGTGGTCCATTTGGTATACAAGTTGTCATTACTTTCGACAGGGTAGTATTGTTCCTTAATAGCATCCCTAAAGGATTCACAAGTGGTTGTGACTGAAAATAATGAGGTTTCCTCTATTTCCTTTTGCTCACAGAAATTTTCCCACCAATCTTTGACATGGGGAACGGCTTTAGGAGTGCAAAAGTAATATTTTCTTTATTTGAAAAGTTATGGACAGAAAAATACCCTTCTAGTAGATTCAACCACTTGTCTACAGCATCTGCATCTATCTAACCTTCAAATATAGAAATATTGAAGTTTATTTGTACCTTGAAGTGGTCGGTGCCTCCGTTCGAAGAAGATGCATCGCCTGTTGGTAGATGCCGAAGGATTTGCGTGAAACTATCCATCATCTCGTTCCTCTGTTGCATGAGGTATTCCTTAATCAATAGTTTGAAAGGATCTCCTGTCCCATCATATTTATTTTCTCCTACCATGGGAGGTCGCTTGGGCGTGCGAGAGATTATTTCCTTAAGAGAAACAAGCTTGAGACCCAACTCTTTTTACTCCAACCTCATTGGGGACATGCATTAAGATGACAAGGAGCAGACCACTTTGATACCACTGATCCAGATTTTATGAGAAGAATGAAATGAATACAGATTATTAATAGGTGCTTGACAAAAAATAACAGAGATATAGTAAAACTAGTTATCTATTCAATAACGAAATAAGGTGAAACTGTAAAATGCAGCGGAAACAAGCTTGTTGGAATGGTGGCGGCTTATCTCTGAGAAGAGATGTGACGACAGCACGCATTTTCCAGAAGAAGGTTAAAATGAGGCTCTGAAGGCCTTTTTACAATAAGACAAAACTACCCAAACCCTAGACATCCAAAAACCTAACCCTAGGAGATGAAGCACCAAAAGTCATGTGGGCCCCGTTTGGGTAAGTTAGTACATCAACTTCCCAGGGTCGTAACTTTTGCATACGATCTATGTTTTAGGTGTGTGATAGCCCGTTGGAAAGGTATCATCAAGGAGATTCATTTTGGGGGCTAAATCATGCCTTTGGCTATCATTGAGGAGATCTATCCCAAAAAATGTTCATTTAGGCCCTCAAAATGGCCCCAGAAGTTAAAACTACTAAAAATAGTAAATAGCCAAAATTGTCAGAAAAATGTTTTGATCCAATTGGAAAAGGAAGGTGGCCACCGATATCCATCTAGATCAACTGTGGCCCATGTAAACTTACAAAAAATCTTGAAAAATGAAAATTGAAAAGGGATATAGGTTTCTGGGTCGTTACTTAACCATTTGACCGCCCATAGCCACTCACCCAAACTGTTACTATCCCTTTTGGCCTATAAAATAAAGTGTTGGGGCCCCATTCCAAGAAGAAGCATGAAATCATAGAAACTCTTCCCATTTCAGTATTCCCCCTTTGCCCCAATATTTTGCAACCACATTGTGAGTTTGAGCCAGAATTCCTTCTTCCTCCTTTGCAAATCCTTCCCATTTTCCTAGAGAGAGCTGAAGAGGAGAAGAATATGTGGAACCAGTTGTTGCATGGTGAAGATGAGCCCAGGACTTAATTCGAGGAGCAATTTTGGTCTCATGTTGTAAATGAATTTTGTGAGATTAATATAAAGATGTACTTTTTTCGTCCCGCCAAATGACGTCTTAAATCTTTATGATTTGTTTACATTTCTTGGTTATGATGCCTAACCCACTAATCGATGTATAGAATGCACGCTTGTAGTTTATTTCTTTTCTTTTGGTGAATGCAGGTTGGCCTTGGGAGGATATCTGCAGTCGAGAAACAACTGAGTGCAAGGGGATCGAAACTGGACACAGAGGTTAAGGTATGGCTACTAGATCCCTATACTTTGTCTTTTATGTATGATTGTGGGGTTATGTTGGGATAGTTGATAAATAGTAGGATAATTTAGAAGGTTATCTCTGCCTTCACTTTAGAACCCTGGTGTAGTCCGTAGAGGGGTTTTCCCGCTATAGCAGAATTGACGACCGTACTGGGGAAATCTCTAAGGTCTTTGGAGATATTTCTTTTGGGTGTTTTTGAATCAGTTTATTTACTGTTTTTGAGTTTATGTAATCTTCTGTGTCTTTAAGGGATTATGGTCTTCCATACCAGTACTCCCTGCCTGTGCTTGACTATTGGTATTCATTTTTTTGAGAAGTTGCAAAGGTGTTCGTGCCCTGATGTGGGCCTGCAGGCATACATACACACCCTGCCTTTGGACATCCCGCGTACATACACAGGTTGTTGAAGTGTCAGTAGCGTGCCTGTGTTGAGAATTTCTTTTTTTAAGAAGAGGCAGTCATCCTCTTCCCTATCAAAAGTCACACTTCTCATGGGTTTTCTTGATCTATCCCTGGTCTCTTTTATAACAATCTATAGCCTAGGTATGACCTCAACATAACTTTATTTTGATCAAAATATTTCTTATGTTTTCTTTAATAGGGTTTTTAGACAAGTTTGTGAGTCTGCTTTGATCTACCTATTTGGTATTGTTAGTGACTCCTTGCGATCTACGATTGGGCAAGAAGTCATTTCTTGGTCTTGACTTGTCATCATTTTTTCCTTTTTTCTTTAGAAGAAAAGAAAAGAATTTATTTTCAAATTTCCTGGTTTGAAGCATAAACCAATAAAAAAAAATTCATTTCTTTGTTTGGTAAAGTAGTTTAGGTTAGTTTATCATTTACCAAGGAAAAAGAAAGTTTTCTTAAGTTCTTTACTTGAATGATTAGGAAATTAAGTATCTCATAGTTGAGCAAAATATTGTTTTAAGTTTTTCTTTTCAAAGATCTGAGAAAAGGTTACAAAAAGTTTGGTGAAAGAGTTTTAATTTGGAAAATATCTATTTGTGAAGAAGGAGTAGTTTGTTTTCAGTATCATCTTATGCTCTTCTCTTTCATCTCTTTAAGAACAACACTAGTTTCACTTTCGTTCCTTTTGAATTAAGAAAGCCACTAAAAATTAATGCTTAACTAAAAGTTACTAGACTTTGTGTTTGTAGGGTCCATCAATGCA
>JASDQU010101612.1:75622-91279 GCA_032191745.1 Picea mariana | reverse complement strand
CCTCTCGAAGAAAAAGGAACATAAAACAATACCAAACCCAAAGTTTTGGTGTTCCCATATCCGACACTCTATTAGATGTCTCTTCATGCAATCCAACATGGTTGTACTCCAGTAAAAAATATGTGCATTTAATCACTGTACTGCACAATGCATGTGATCCCAGGAGGCCCGATGCAAAGTCGTGGATCCAGTGATCCACCCAATGAGTAGAACTATCAATTTTAGTGATAGTTAGTTGATCTTGTGTATAGGCACTTGAGAAACTACTTTCTTAGTACCATCCTTGCAATGGAGTCCAATCAACTCCTCAATGTTGTGAGGCCCGTGGGGGAAAGTATGCAAGTTGACTGGATCACCTATCCTTGATATACCAATTAGGAAGTAAATGGATTTAGTATTTGGAGTCAACGAATGCCCCTCAAGCATAAATGCCTCAGCGTCAGGATGCTAGTAATCTATCAAAGCATTCAACAACCTGGGTTGTGCCATCATAAATGGACACTGGAATAATTTTAACAACCCACATTGTGATAAAACAACGACAACAACAGGGTCTTCTGGGACCAAAAAATCAATGTCCTCATGGTCCCTCTCTCTCTAATGAACATACATCTTGCAAAATGACAAATTCATGGGGAGTTAACTCTTTCCTTTTATTTTTTCCAATTATTATAGGGTGTACATGGGATGTATTGGCAACAATCATGTGCGTACACAGGCAAAATATCTTCTGCCTGCCAACACATGCGGGTTGTTCTTGGATAGCCTGCGTACATGCAGGGCCAACCTTTTTAAAGGTCAGCAACCAACCAAAAAAAAAAAGTAAATGAAAAAAGAAAGAATGGAAATACAGGAGGGGCTATTTTGTACTTACTTGGTCCAAGCGAAAGTTCATTTCGTCCACTGAAGCTCCCAGAATCAACTCTTTTGGAAAAGGGGCATTTTTTACTTTTTGTCAATTCTCAATTTACAATCATGATAATGAGCTTCCAACTTCTATTTATAGACTTTTTGGCCCCTTTTTGTCATTTTTTTGACCCTTTTGTCATTTTTTCTATCTTGAAAATCGTTTAATATGGTTCTTGAGTTTCTCGGGGGATGTTACAATACGTGTTACTTTGGGTATTGGGAAAATTTTTGAGAGTTGGGTCTTTTTTAAAAGTCTTTTGGTAATATGTCAATTTTCCAACTTTGTGCATGTAAGATAGGATTCCACCTCCACTTGTTGCATCTCGTTGTATTTTTCTCTTTGAAATATGATCGATCACACTGAATTGAGATAGGGAACCCTCACTCCTTCTCTATAAGTGTCGTAATTTAGTGGTAGAGCCTACCTTCACATGGATTCCCTAGATAGATCCTGGTTGCATTTTTGGTGTCCATGTGGTCGCTAATGATTATAGGCTCGAGAGTCCCTTTTAGTTGTTCTTGGTTACGAGTTTGTGCCTCACTTGCATGACCCATTATCGCTTTTGACCTCACCCTTGGGACTCTCCAAAATAACACGTCTTTGTTTAAGCCCTTTTCAGACCCTCTAAACACAAAAATATTTTCGAGCGATGTTGTTTCCTTTCACGCTCACCAAAACAAAATTCGAAGGCATGTCTGTCTAATAGTAGTTTACCCCTTTTTTGGTCCGTATGGTCAACTGTATGAACATAGGTATACTCTAGGAGCCTCGATTCTCTAGAAGAGTATTCTTAGGTATAGATTTAACCCTTTTTCGGGACAAAGGAACTAATCTTACCTTAAAGGAACCCCCACGGAGTCCATAGTTAAGCTCTTTTCAGACTCCCTAAAATTGAAAATATTGTCGAGTGACCTTGTTTCTTCACACTCATTAAATTAGTCAAGAAGAACATCCCTTATGGAGTCCATATTTAAGCTCTTTTCAAACTCCTTAAATATGAAAATATGGACGAGTGACCTTGTTTCTTCACGCTCATTAAATTGGTCAAGACGAACATCCCTTACGGAGTCCATAGTTAAGCTCTTTTCAGACTCCTTAAATATGAAAAGATGGTCGAGTGATCTTGTATTTTTCACACTCGTTAAAATGATTTTGAATAGATGTTTGCTCGGTGCTAATTTACCCCTTTTTCGAGCCAACTAGAACACTTTCGAATAAGTTACCCGAGTGGATTCTTCTTTTACATTTTTTCAAACTCTCTAAAAACAAAAAACCACCGAGCTTACCTTCTCTGAGCTCGTTAAAATTACATCGAAGGACGTTATCATTGTGTCTTATTAATTGCATTTGCATTCTCACATCTTTGGCCTAATGTCGGCTCCATGTTGCTCTCAATTGAACCATCTGAAGCATGCCTTATACGCAAGCCTTGTATCACTTTTCCTCTGCATCTTGACACCTTGACCCATGGAAGATTTTTCCCGAGTGTCCCTTTCCTGCATATGTCCCCTGGCTCTGAGCATCAATGTGTTCCTTGTGCTTGGAACTTGTATGCCTGCGGCACTCGATCCTCCTTTGTAACATAGTATTCTTTTACTCTTTTTCAAGCTTCCCAAAATTATTGAAAAAGACAAAAAATTCAAATATACCCCAAAAAGAGGAAGGGCAAAGTATTTTCTTTTTAATGATAGAACAACGAGTCACCCTTGGACAAAGCACATCCTTCCATTTGTTCGTCAAGATCTAGGATTCAATATGACCTTAGGAAGTTGTTCTCGCTACATAAAGCTATGTCCTCCTCCATTTGGTTACCCTTCCAAACATATGGAGAGTTCGTGTTTCCTCGTGCATCGTGAACTTATGTCAATGCCATGCTTCCTGAGTCTCATCTTTTGTCGTGATTTCATCCAAGTGAATTTTTACTAAAACTTGAGTCGGGCCTTTTGCAGTTTTTCTCTTGCCCTCATGTCCGACCACCCCAAAAAACAAATCAAGTCATTGCTCAAAATCAATGAAGTTCTTTGCTCGATCACCGAGATCCTCTTGTATGTTCCCAACGAGCCATCGAAGACCTCTGGGTAGTGAATTCATACACTGATATTACACTCCTAGCTGAGTTTTGAATAATTCGAAGTTGTTCCTCGAGCTCTGAATACCTCATCTCTAGTCATCAGGCGTCATTTTCTTCTTGAATATGGATACTATACATGTATATATTTTGATTTTGAGATGTAGATCTACTATGTACTACTCATGGCTATACTTTATATATTTATATGACATGGATCTGTAGTGTATTTGATTGGTAGGCATGATTTTATTTCGTCCTGAGCATGAGTATTCCCACCTCAGTGAGACAAATTATTATTTTGCAGATGACACCTCCAGAACTCTTGTCTCTGGGCTCACTCGCTTTGTACATTAGTGCATATTTGGAATGTATTTCGGCCATCAGATGTTCTTCTGACCTCACACATTAGGGGGCATCCATTATAACCCTAAAATGCACCAGACATACATACCTAGCATCAGGCCACCTTACTTGCTATATTTTCCAATCCATCACTGAACAACTCTTCTAAAAACCATTGTTTTGAAGTTGTACGTACCCTGCACCACTATTGCCCGCGTACACATTCTTTCTACAGCACTACAACCTGCGTACACTCACAAAAAATCACAAAAAATGAATATTGAAAAGGGATACAGGTTTCCAGGCCGTTACTTAACCATTTGATCGCCCATAGCCAGTCACTCCAACCATTACTATCCATTTTGGCCTATAAAATAAAGTTTTGGGGGCCCATTCCAAGAAGAAGCATGAGAAAATAGAAACTCTGCCCATTTCAGTATTCCCCCTTTGCCCCAATATTTGGCAACCACATTTGGAGTTTGAGCCATAATTCCTTCTTCCTCCTTTGCAAATCCTTTCCATTTCCCTAGAGAGAACTGAAGAGGAGAAGAATACGTGGAACCAGTTGGTGCATGGGGAAGAGGATCCTAGGATCGAGTTCGAGGAGTAGTATCGGTCTCATGTGGTAAATTACTTTTGTGAGATTAATATATAGAAGTACTTTTTTCGTCCCGCCAAATGACATCTTAAATATTTATGATTTGTTTACATTTCTTGATTATGACGTCTAACCCACTAATCCATATATAGAATTCATGCTTGTAGTTTCTTGTTTGTCTTTTGGTGAATGCGGGTTGGCCTTTGGTGGAGATCAACAATGGAGAAACAACTGAGCACAAGGGGATCGACACCGGATGTGGAGTTTAAGGTATGCCTACCGGATCCCTATACTTTGTCTTTTATGTATGATTGTGGGGTAATGTCGGGATAGTTGATAAAAAGTAGGATACTTTAGACGGTTAGCTCTACTTGCACTTTAGAACCCTTGTGTAGTCTGTAGAGGGGTTTTCCCACTATAGCATGGAATGAAGAAGTCGTCGGTCAGACTCGTGATACATAAGCATGACTATAAATGTGAACCCGTGAGTTTGCCAACCAGCGCACCTAGACATTTTCAGAAAAATGAATAATACTAAACAAAAAGATACAAAATACAATAATTATCCCATTCCAAGTTTGTTAGATATCACCTCATAGAAGAGAACAAAGTCTATATCAATCATACATTTAAAAAAAATGGATTTAACATCCATTAATAAATTTATGTAATTAAATTGTAAGATATTAATATTTAATATTAATAATGTAATATTTGGAAATATTGTTTTTTAGATAGTGTTAAGTAGTTTATAGGGATCACCATCTTTCAACAATATGTCTCATGAGTAATTAAAACTTAAAGTAACAATAAAAATAAAAATAATAAAAATATTTTTTTTAAAACTTAAAATTAACTATTCTTATTTTCAAATTTCGATAATTTTATTTGAAATTTAAATTGAAAAAAAAATTGATTTTTACTCAAAGTGTATTTACCATAAACTTAAAAAAAATTAGTTAAAAATTTTAAAATTCAATTATGAAAATATTAAAAAAAAAACACAATTATATTAAAGTTTATATTCTTATAAAATTAAGACAAATTTTATATTCTTATAAAAATAAGATAAATTTTCTAATTAAAACTAAAATTTGAATTAAATTTGAATAATTAAAATTAGTTTAAAAAAAATACATGTTTAAAATTAAAATAAATATCTAGATTTTATTAAAATATCTATGAATGCTAATGGTTATATTGAAGTTTGAGACTATAAAGTTTAAATTTGATTAAAGTTTATTAAAATATGTAAGCGAATGGTTATATGGAAGTTTGAGATAGTAATTCAAAAGTTAAATTTAAGAAAATAAAGTAAGAATTACCATAAGTAAAGTTAATGGTAGCATGAACATTTAGTTTTAACATGATCAACACTTAATAACATAATATATATATATATATATATATAACTAAATTACTTTTTAAGTCTTCTTCAAAATTTATAATATAAGCACAATATTGAGCTCGCCATTGCGGGAGTCTGCTTGTCAATTTGTATATCGCAGAAATATGGGTGTTGTTTGGATGACACCGAACAATAGAAACACAATTTTGAGCTCGCCAGTCCGAGAACCCACGATCCAAAAAGTGGCTAAGTATGGAATGAGGAAGTCGTCGGCCGGACTCGTGATACATAAGCATGACTATAAATGTGAACCCATGAGTCTGCCAACCCACATGTGGACATTTTTCAAAAAATGAATAATAATAATCACAAAGATACAAAATATAATAATAATAATAATAAAGTGGCTAAGTATGGAATCAAAAAATACAAAATATAAAAATAATAAGAAAGTGGCTAAGTATGGAATGAGGAATTCATCGATTGGACTCATGATACAAAAAAATGACTATAAATGTGAACATGTGTGTAATGTACCCCAAATTTACCAAATTAAAAAAAAATGTTACGTGGATTAAAACTTCTTTACTCTGATATACTTGATCAATCTTAAATCTACTATTGTTGTTATTGGAATATGACATATACCTACTCATACTTACAAGCGACTAATAACAAGATAGTTAACTTTTCTAAGTGATGTCGTGCCTATTAAAATAATTGAGTACCTGTGAAACTGTTGAGTACACTCAACATTTTAACATAATAGGCTAGTGTTTAGACTGTTCACGAAAATTGTAATATCAAAAATGGGCTTGTAAGTCTTATTGTATCCATAACGGGGCTACAGTAACCCTATCCTAACATGGGTACTACTTTTATCATATATGATCTATAAAAATGGTTTTACCAAAAGCTCTGTATTTAATCAAGACTTAGCACCTTCCACTTTGTATCCAATATATAAGTACTTTAAGCTTACCAAAAATAACCCCATATCTTAAGTTTCATTATTATACTCTTATATAACATGTATAAAGATTGTTTGGAGTTATCATAGGATATAAAATCCTCACTCCATATCTATATAGATATATATATATCGTACCTATATATATATATATATATATATATATATGGTCATAACGAGTAGCCTTATTCCTTTGAGATTGTATGGAAGGTAATACATTCACTACACAATATTCTTAACGTTGATATATACAAAAAAATGTCCACTTAAAACAGATCTTACCCTTACTGCATACACTTTCTAACTATTATATATAGTGGTCATATCTTGTCAATTTTTTTTAAACTTTAACATGGTAACTAATCCAACTTAGTACATGCAAGTTCTAATGAAGGGTTTCTCAGTATACAAGTGTTAAATGTTTAAAGGGTTGGCTTCTAGTTAGGCATGACAGGTCATAACCCTAAGCCCAGTAACTCACTTCACCCATCCTTAAATCGTAATTGTTCGGCATGAACACCCACTCGACCTGGTGACATGGCCCAACACTAAATGAATTATAGTGAGCTAGGTTAAAGGCGATGTTAAGTCTGTTCGTAAACACATTAATCCCCTGGTCGACAATTAAGAGGTGTTCTGCAACGTACTGGTTGTTAGGTTATCATGTCCAATGTGGGCACACCAGATTCATTTATTCACATGGAAAAAGTACTACGAACATTCTATCACCATTACTCTACATTGTGAATGTTTCTGGGTAACTAATGTATCATTTTCCTTTGGCTCTGTGCATTTTGTAAAAACATCTCAGTGTTAACCCTACAATGTTTTCTCTGGGTGTATGACCAATGACTTGGAGCGGACTTTCTCTACTTAAGGAAAGGAAGGTGCGCGACCAACTAGTTTTCCTTCTATACCAGGTAACCCCAAGAAAAACTCTATCTCTTATGTTATCCTGTAATAAGAACTGGTAGTTTGTATAAGTAGTCATATTCCTGACCACCACTGTAACTGTCCCCTACGGTTTTTGGATTTGAGGTTCTTTCCTTTTTCTTTCACTTAATATATGAATATCTCTTACATCCACACTCTGTGTGGTATATCCCCATTGGGTAAACCATGGCGAGTGACAATATTGTTGAGTTAGTATTTCTAGCGAGTGTAAACACCCTGTATTCATGGTTTTCATTTGGCACTTGTCTGAAGTTTATACAGGCGATTTAACCTTCTGGTTTAATATTTATTCCCATAATCATATAAATGTTTTGTCGACATGTCGTTAGGAAATTACCTCAATATTATACTTATCATCTATACTTGTATTTTGTTTAAATTGTTCACGCCATACCTATCACCCGAGAATCCTGTGGTTAAATATTTCTTGGTTTCCTATAGTAAGTATTAAATTCTCTTATGGTGTTCACTATATGTATAAACTGTATGCCATTATTTCCTATTACCACGTGATATATATCCTAAATTCATAAAAGGGAATGATGGCATGAACCCCGAACTATCAGCTCTTTAACTGATAGTATACATCATGGGAACTTACTAAAAATGTTCCTTGTGTATGTAGTAAGGTTTTCTTACCCATGTGAAAAATTTTAGTAATTAGCCTGTAAGAATTTCCTCTTAATCTATTCACATTTCACATACTTATACATAAATCGTTAGAGTCGTCAGACTTCCTTTTGTGTATAAGTTCCACCAGAATTTATACATCATGCATGCCTATATAAAATTCACCCTAAGTGACATGTTATTGAATCAACATTTTAAATTAGCCTATCAGTACTTCTCCTGTATAAAAGACATTAGTAAATGAAGTATCTCCAGAATCCCATCTAATTCTCCTCTATTGGACAGACTGTCTTTGACGAAAAGGAGTGATTACAGTAGGTTCGTAATGCGTATTTTAAGTTAAGTTTCTACTTGCATTCTTTTCTGAGTTTTATTTAGCAACTCAAGTTTTATTATTTATGGAAGAAATGTCTCACAAACTATGTTTGTAATCCTGAATTGGGAAGGATATGCCTCTGTGGGACATGCGACTTTACTGTGTGAAATTTATCATTCTGGTTATGAAAAATACTAAATGTTTAGCATTGTTTAACTAATTGTTTACATTTTGGCGCATCAAGGTAGTCTCTTTCAGTTACAAAACTAATGATGGGACCATGTTTTCTTTGCGAGGGTACCCATCAGCCATCCCTGGGTCCACTCCTCCCATTGGACCGTGGACAGATCGTCTCTTCAACACCAGTGGGGAACTTCTTCCATGCCAGCTATAAGCTAAGTACTATTCATTTTCATAATCTTAAATATTTATTTTCATTTGATTACTTTAACACGGTTTACTAAATATGTTGATTTATCCCTTGCAAGATTAATCACTTCAAAGGAAAATGATCAAGGGGACTTCCTTTCTCGAAAAGGTATTTGAGTTCCAAATCATGGAATTCAATTTAAAACTCCTTAGGTTCTGTTTACTAGTGGTACAGGGTCCTTACCCTAGGGTTCTCTACTGTGATAATTTTGAACTAGGGTTTCATGGATAAACTAGTTATTTGTAATTTAATTCTTTAATGGAATAAACACGTTTTATAGGAAACCCCATTTTGAATACGATTCAACAATTTAAAACAACTGTGGTAGCATGTACTAGTTAGATTGTTGAATCTCTAATTGTCTATGGACCATCGTATATAGAAAGTAATTTCATTTAATAAGGGAGGGTTGTTATTGAAATTATCTACTTTTTATGGTACCTGTACAATGACTGAAATGGTATTCTAAATGTATATATATGTAGATATATATATCTATATGGTTACATGTGAATACACCCAATTATTGTCTATAGAAGCACATATTCACTTGTAAATTTCCAGAACACAACAACAATTCTAACATTCTTTATGCCTGGTTAAACATATAAATATATTAGTATCTATACACGTTGTAATGTACCGCTAAATTTACACACAAAAAAAAAATTCTTATTGTTCTTTTATTTGGGTACTTTCAGTTGATACTGTGTCTTTAAAGTTCCAGTCCTTCCTCAACCATAATGCATGAAATTAGTTTTCCTTTTACTTCTCTAACCGATTTTAACATACTGTCACCTCTTCCTATGTCGATATTGAGTTATATATATGATCCTAGGTATATATATAGTAATATCTTGTTTTCATTGTAACTGGGTATTACCCACTGCTTTCATTTCCAAAACCCACTTTATGTTATAAGGTATAACTACTTAGAACCATTATTCTATAAAATCAATGGTCATAGATGTGGGGCCTTATGACAATCTCCCTTGTATAAATATTGTTACAAGGTCTAGATGAAGAAGTTAACACTATTCAGAACACTTTTAAACAAACCCCTTTTGGGTATAAATTCGAACACTAAAATATACCATTGCATAAGTGCACAGAGGCTAAAATTTGGGTACGTTAGGGTTAAAGTAAAGGTAATTGGGTTCAACGTATAACCAGTGTAACAAGGTGATAAAATAATTAACCCTACATAGGCCATCCGAGTTCCTCACAATTAATTTTCTGAGCAAACAATACAGGTTGGAACCCTCTCGTCTTAAATGCATGTCTACAACATTTATGGTGCTCTGAGATAAGTCTAATCATTACAGAGTTCGATCGACGTGCCCAATGAAATCTAAGAACTTACCATTTGTTCACATGGCCAAGTACGATTCCCACCCATTCTCCATTACTCTATACGAAAGGGTATCCCAAAGCTTTCACTTCATTCTGGTCTTGGCTTGGTGAAGGAAAAATGGAACACTCTAGACTAAACCCTGTTTTAGTTTTTCCGTCTTAGCATCGTGGTCATGCTTCTATGAAATTGGACCTTGTTCCAAGTGGAAGGGTTCTTGGAAGTAAACTCCACGATGGACAACCTGTGTGAGGTAAGTCGGCTTGGCTATTCCTGTCCTTTTCCATTCGGGCCTTTTCTGACTCAACGAGTAGTTTTCTGTAAACTCTCATTCACAGTCAGATTCCTTGGTAGCATTCTTGTTTTATATCGATGTTACTACAGAAAAAAGGGGAATCGGTGGTGCTCTAGAAGGGTTTAGGTATTTCACAGTTTACCCTCTCTCTATACTAGCTTTCCTGTCGAGACCGAGCCATCTTCCTCTTGTGGAAGGTCTTATCCCGATGTATATTGTAATCGTGCATCCGAAATATTATATTTTATTTATTTCCTTAACTGAACTTTTGTATTGGGTTTGGCTTCCTCCGTCAGTTAATTCCTAGTTGACAGAGTTTATAACCAGTCTTTCCTGTGTGTAAAATACCTCTCAGTACAGTGTTGATCTTGAAAACAAGTTCTGTGTTTAAACCTTAAATTCACTGGTATTGTTACACTGATTGTAGGTGTCGTCTTAAAGTCTAGAGGCGGTTTAAACTTTTTTGCTTATATTTAGACTATTACAATGGATTGATATTTACTAATGCTTTATGCTCATTATACGCATGTTATCCCTGTTTATGATTTCTTTGGGTTATATACTGGTAATTGTCACTAATGATGTGCCCCTTTGATATGCGAGGGTACCCATCAGGGAGGCACAAACTCCTTTTTCCTTTTCGGTCTAGGAGGCACATGGCTCGACGCAATGGCGAAGGGTATAAAATCCTTTGTTATAGTTCAGTTCATCATTGATTCCTTTCTCATTACATTCTGTTCTTAAATATGATTGTGTTATTGTTGTCAGATATTTTTTAATGTTTCACCTTATTTCATGCAGGATGTGATTACACCATGGTAGAGAAACACCCTCTTCACTCTTTCAAGAGGTACTCGAGTTCCAACTACCAAGCCCCTCCATTTAAGTTATTACGGGTTACATGCACCAATGATCAAGGCTATGTCTCGTTCTTAATACCTTGAAGAGATTTCGTTTTCCAGTTCTGTATTAGTTGTTTTTAAGGGTATGCCCTAATTTGTATTAATGACTGGTACTTAGAAAGTACGTCAAGCTTACACCTGGTTGGATTCATGATAACTAGACAGTCGTTTCCTTAAATAATCATGAACCTGATGTACTAAGTTTATTTGTTGTGGATATCATTGAAGTAACCAGATTTGGAACTGACATTTCTGTGTTTAACATCCTCCTCTATATCTCCGAATAATTGGTTTTTCAAAAACAGAGTTGAATTCTTTTCTTGAATTGTTCTAATTAATTTCCCAGAATTCTTATTATTATTAATTATACCTTCATCCCGATATGATTTATTTATGCACGGTATTAAACCTACGGTTAGCACAATAATACTGTATTTAGGGGGTGTTCATTCACACTGGTACTGTGTGATTTTATTCACCTTCATCCCAATATGATTTAACTATGCATGGTATTAAACCAACGACTAGCACCGTAATGTTGTGTTTAAGGGGTTTGCTCGCACTGGTATTGTGCGATTGTATTCAAGCCTTCCAAGTTTTTGTTTAAGTTCGGACACTTATTCTGATATAAAAAAAAGGTAATGGTAGGAGTTTATCCTGAGCCTCGTTTTCCCCATTCGTAATTGTTTTACCACATGTGTCTTACTTTATTTGTTCATATGATATATCCTGTCTTGTTATGAATTACATATTGCACTATATCTACGCTATGCAATTAATATTTTAACTTCTGTTCCTATTTCAGCCATTAATCAAGCATTTGATCAATCTCCTCACCAGAATTAAGATAGTTTTTTTCCTACAAATATGTTTATATAAATAAATTACCCGACTCTGTTATGGTCGATTTACTACAACGTCACTGTATCGTTTATAAGGATTACCCATTATAAAATGTATCTCTGTTCATACTATACCTATACAGGTCTAAATGCATATCGCATATAAATTCTCAGTGTTGCAAGGTATATTTTTTTAGAGTTTTGAACTTGTATACTTACTAGTGGAGTTTCGCTGTATACTATAGTCATCTACAGAAAATATAGTTTCACCATAGGAATTTGTACACTTGGCTACAATTTCACTATGCAAGAAAATTCAGTTTTCTTTTGTTCAACAGATGTAATTGAGAGCATAGCTGTAAGCTGTAGTTATCGAACGAACTTTGTATAGGTTTATGAATGCATGTTAACTTTAAGTATTTCATTACATCTGCAACCAATTCACCCCATAGAGACAGAGATATTTAAATTTAGGTACAGTAAATAACACACAACAATTATATGATCATTAAAACAGATGCTAGGAACCACTTCAACACATATTTAACATGTACAATACCACATAAATAAAAGCATTCGAACATGTATGGGTTAGAGTAGCGTATCTGAACTAAACTCGTAGGAAAACAAAGGGAACAACCACATTCCTTGCAACCATAGAACCAAGCAGCCAAGATCACTTGCATGGTTCACCCCCTCGCCTGACCATGAGTCCATGAGGGAAAACATGGAAATCTCTCCTCTGCAATGTCCTTCAAATCGGTAGTCACCACCTTTCCTTACACCCATTCAATGTTCATAACAACAAGGGGAAAAAAATCAACAGTTTTCCTTTTCGAGCATACTTGGCGGCATCCTGCCTCCTCACATATGCTTATTTATCCATTTCATAGGTCTTCTTTCCCTCCTTTGGGCATTTTCATAGCTATCTAAATCCTTGATTTTTAGGGGCTTCCAATGGCCATTTCACTAATTTTCCACTTGTAAAAATCATCCTATAGGTATTTCCAACATGTTCCCCTCTCATGGAGTCATGGTAAGCTAAATTTAACATTGTTGTCCCATTTACCCCCTGCAATCAATATAAAATATTATGTTGTTTCATACAAGTGTCATAGTCCAATATCTATTTGGGACAAATCAGATCTCTGCCCAACAGTCAAAACCATTTATTACAATTATAAAATTCGAAATATGGAAAAAGTTTTCCAATTTCAAATTTACTAAAAACAGAAATAAATTTCCAGCAATTTAAATTCTAAAAATATTTTTAATTTCTTTATTTTTGGGGATGTCACATCCTTTCCCCCTTAAATAAAACACTATCCTCAGTGTTCGTTCCTTTCCTGGAACATGATTGGATGAGATTTCTGCAAATCTCCTTCCAACTCCCAAGTGGCCTCCTCGGGACTAAAGTGCTTCCATTGCACCTTTACCTAAGCGACGACTCTATTCCGAAGTGCTATTTCTCTCCGGTCCAGAATGCGTAGGGGTTCCACTTGGAACTCACCTTCGGGTTCGACCTGCACCAAGTTCCAATTAATCATATGAGGAGGGTCATGAATATACTTTTTCAGCAATGAAACATGAAATACATTATGAATTCTTAGATTAGCTGGAAGTCCAAGTTGGTATGCTACGGGTCCAATTCGAGCTAGTATCTTGAAGGGCCCATAAAATCTGGGTGCCAGCTTGGCACAGTTCCCTAACTTCAACGAGATTTTTCGAACTTTGACTTTCAAATAAACATGGTCTCCTGTTTGAAATTCTAAGTGCCTTATTTTCTAATCTGCATAACTCTTCTGTCTGTCCTGTGCTTCTTTCAAGTTCTGTTGTACCTTTCTTACCGTGTTCTCCATTTCTTGGAGTATTTCTGGTCTGACCATGAGTTTGCTAGTCAGGTTATCCCAGCTAATTGGGGTCATAGACTCGTACACTTTTTGCCGTACAGTATTTCGAAAGGGCTTAACTTAGCTGAAGTTTGGTACCCATTGTAATATGCAAATTCTACCAAATGCAGATAATCTTCCCACTTGTTCGGTTTTTTCCTTACATACATGCGGAGGATATCCTCTACGATCTAGTTTGTCCTTTCAGTCTGTCCATCCGTTTGTGGATGATAACTTGTACTAAAATTCAAGTTGTTATTGATCCCTGCAAACAATTCCTTCCAAAAGGTGGATGTGAATTTTACGTCTCTATCTGAAATCACCATTTTAGGAATACCATGTAGTATAAAGATTTCTTTCATGAATATTTTAGCAATGCTTATAGCTTTAAAAATAGACTTTGTAGGAATAAAGTTTGCAGACTTACTAAGTTTATCAATTACAACCATGATAGAGTCATTCTGTTTCTGATTTTCAGGCAAAGCTGTTATAAAGTCGAGTGATATAGTCTCCCATTTCCATTCTGGTACTGACAATGGCTGTAATAAGCCGGCTGAATGTTGGTGCTTGGCCTTAACCTCCTGACAATATTGGCACCTAGCCAAATATTCTACCATTTTTCCCTTCATACTAGGCCAATAAAATAGTTTCCTAAGTGTTGTTATTGTTTCCTAGTAGCCTGGGTGGCCAGAATACGATTTATTATGCACTTTGTCCAAGATTGTTAATTTTAACCCTGCTAAATCTGGTATGTAAAGTCTGTTTTTAAATCGTAGTAGTTCCTTCTCATCGATAATTATATCTGGTTTATCTAAGTTCACAGTATTGTTTGGTAATTCTACCATTATTTTAGTATAGTTTTTGTCATCAATACCTGCCATCTTTATTCTTTCTTCCAGATCACTTTCTGCCCTACTAGTATTCATCTCAAATAACCCATGGATTCTTCTACTTAAATCATCCTCTACTTTATTTTCCTTACCCTTGATATGTCTGACCTCAAAGTTGAATTCGCTCAAGAAAGATAACCACCTTGCCTGCCTGGCATTAAGATCTGGTTAGTTAAACAAATATTTCACCCTGCTATTGTCCGTTAATAATAGGAATCTTCAGCCCATTATGTAGTGTCGCCACATCTTTAAGGCGTGTATTACTACTGCCAATTCTAAGTCATGAGTGACATAATTTCGCTCATGTTCTTTTAATTTTTGGGACTCATAACAAATAACGTGTCCTTCCTGAGTTAGGAAACCACCTAGTCCTTCTTTACTTCCATAAACATATATGGTAAAGTCTTTATCTGGGTATGCTACTTTCAATATGGGTGTCATTTTCAATAATTCTTTGAGTTTGTTGAAGTTGTCTTGACATTTCTCTGACCAGTTAAACCTGGTTCCTTTCTTTTGTAACGATGTGATAGAGTAGGTTATCTTGGAAAAATCTTCTATACTCGGCGGTAATATCTGGTGATTCCCATGAATGACCGTATATCTGCTACATCTTTAGGTACCAACCATTCCATAATGGATTTTGTCTTTTTTGGGTCTATGAAAATGCCCTCTGCTGAAATTACATGTCCAAGATATTGTATTCTTTTCTGATAGAAGTCACACTTGTCGAAATTGGCATACAGTTTGTGCTTCCTTAGCATTTGCAGAACTATTCTTAAGTGTTCTTCATGTTCCTCCTTTGTCTTTGAATAGACCAGGATATCGTCGATGAATAATACCATGAACTTGTCCAAAAACTCACTGAAAATACTGTTCATTAGGCACATAAATGTGGTTGGGTTGTTAGTGAGTCCAAAAG
>JASDQU010101612.1:47585-66842 GCA_032191745.1 Picea mariana | reverse complement strand
AGTAATAAAGTATTACTAATCTGGCAACAAAAATATTTTCTCAGAGTTTTATGATTTTTGGAAGGGAAGAAAAGGAAAGAACAACTCTAGATCACAAATATCGGATTTTTTCAAATTAGTGTGAAGCGAAAAAGAAAAAGAACAGGGGCGGCTCCAACAACCAGAATATGGCTTCTTGTGCACTTCATCCAAAATTGTTAGCTTTAATTTCGCAGAACCTAGTATGTATAGCCTATTTTTGAATCTTAGTAGTCCATTTCTATGGAAACTTAGATTTGTTATGTCCAAATTTTATGCATTACCTTCTAAATCTGCTACAGTTTTGATGTATTTTTCGTCATTACCACTTGCAGATATTATCCTTTGTTCAATGTTGCTTTTTGTTCTTCTAATACTTATCTCAAACAGTTGATTAATTCTCATAATTAAGCCATCTGCAACATTGTTTTATTTACACTTGATGTGTCTTACTTTCAAATCAAATTCACTCAAAAAGGCCAACCACCTTGCTTGCCTTGCATTAAGATCTGGTTGATTGAATAAGAATTTCACACTGCTGTTATCGGTTAGCAACAGAAATCTTCTTCCCATTAAATAGTGTCATCACATTTTTAGCACATGAATTACAACTGCTAATTCCAAGTCGTGTGTGACGTAGTTTTGTTCATTCTCTTTTAGTTTTCGTGACTCGTAACAAATATCGTGCCCTTCTTTAGTTAGGAAACCTCCCAATCCTTCTTTGCTCTCATCCACGCAAATTGTAAAGTCTTTATCAAGGTCTGCTACACTTAAAATAGGTGCGGTTGGTAATAGTTATTTTAACTTATTAAAATTTTTCTGACATTTCTGTGACTAAGTAAACTTTGTCCCCTTTTTCTGCAGGGATGTGATTGGGTATACAATCTTAGAGAACCCCTCGATGAATCTGTGGTAGTAACCAGTAATTCCCATGAATGACCTAATGTTTGCCACATCCTTAGGGATATGCCATTCCATGATGTCCCTTACCTTCTCTGGGTGAACTGCAATACCTTCTTCATATATTACATGTCCTAGGTATTGTATTCTCTTTTGGTAGAAGTCACATTTGTCAAATTTTGCATATAGCTTGTGTTTCCTTAAGGTCTGCAATACTATTTTTAGATGTTCTTCATTTTCTTCTTCTGTTTTGAAATAAACTAAAATGTCGTCAATGAATACCAAAACAAATTTATCCAAATATTGATTGAATATGTTATTCATAAAACACATAAATGGTGTTGGTGCGTTAGTAAGACCAAACGAAATAACAACAAACTCATAATATATGTACCTCATTCTAAAAGTTGTTTTACTTATATCTTCATCCTTTATTCTGACTTGGTGATAGCCAGATCTTAAATCTAACTTAGAGAAAATATTTTCTCCTCCCACTTGGTTAAACAAGTCATTGATTTTGGGTAGAGGATACTTGTTCTTAATATTCATCTTGTTTAACTACCGATAATCAATACATAATCTTAAAGTCCCATCTTTATTTTTAACGAAAAGGACCGATGCTCCCCAAGGGGAGACACTTGGTTTGATGTATTCCTTGTCCAACAGTTCTTGTAGCTGAATTTTCAGCTCTGTTAATTCGGGTAAACCCATCCTATAGGGTGCCTTAGATATCGGGGTTGATCCAGGTAGAAAATCGATGGAGAAATCTATATCTCTCCTTGGAGGCAGTTATGTTATTTCATCCAAAAAAAAATCTCTAAACTCATGTAAGAAGGTCAAGTATTCTAGGCTGGGTTTTTCTTCCTTTTCTAACAGATTTGTCACTTGAATAGCATAAATCTAACAACCTTTATTCATGCATTTCTTAAACTGCATGGATGAAATCTGCCTAACTGAGACTAATTTTCTGATGCCTTGTATTGTCCTAACTGCGTTGTTTCCTTTTCTATAACTAAGTGATTTTTCATAAAAATCCAAAATTACTTTATGTTTCTCTAACCAGTCCATTCCAATGATTATATCATAAGATCCCAAAGGTAAAATATTCATATTTAACTTTGTGTTTTGGCCATCTAAGTTGAGTTCACATTCATAAATGAAATATGTTACTTTTCTCTTAGTCCCTATTGCTAGCTGCACTAACCAGGATTTAGAATGTTTGACTTTCTTAAGCTTGTTTGAATCAACTAAACCAGGAGTAACATAACTCAGAGTAGTCCCTGGGTCAATTAAAATAGAAATATGATTATTATTAACTTTACCTTGAATCTCCACTATAGTAGATTGATGATCACCTTATCGGCCACCCACAGCTGCATTAATTATGTGTAGACTTCTACCCACATCTCCTATTGTAGAGGCCTCTTGCAGGTTATGAACTGTGGTCCTTGCTGCATAATTTAAATGTGGAAAGTTCCTCCTTAAGTGAGGTTCTCCACACTCCCAACATTTTAACCATTCCCTGGTGCCGTTCCAAAATTTGTTGGTTCGCAGGTTAACTGGCCTACCTCCCCCTTGGTTATTCTAGTTGTTAGAATGAGGATCTTTCCTTTGGAAGTTCTTTTCCATATTCTGGAAAGGATCCGGTTGGAAGCCTTTCTTTTTTTGATTCATCCTGTCCTGTTTCTTATCCTTCCAAGCCTTCAAAATTTAATACCATTGTTTGTACTGATCATAGCACATCTAAGCCTTTTTAAAAACTTCGCTTAATGTCTTGGGATTGTTGAATTCAATTATGTCCTTATAGGACTGTGGTAGGCAGCTTAGGAATCGTTGTATTTTTACTTTGTGTTCCCTGATGTATGCCACAAATCTTAATAATTCAAGAAATTTGTTTATCACGTCGTCCATGGTCATTTGTTCGAGTTTTAGCTCATAAAATTCTTTGGTCTTTCTTTCATAATAAATTTCTGATAAATACTATTTCTTGAAGTATTTCTTGAAATCTAACCATTCCATATGTTTCTCTTTTAAACACTTGGCCAACTTCAGTTCCTGCCACAAGATACTTGCTTTTCCTTTCAGGTTATAAATGGCCATTATGACCTTCATGTTAGTAGGATAATTATAGATCTCGAAATACTTCTTTATATCTAGTAACCATGTTTTAGCCTCCTCCCCTGTCCTAGACTCTTAGTCAAAGGTGGACAGTTTGACCTTCTTGAATTCACCCTCCAGGTAGTCCACCTATTTTCTTTTCCTTCTTGTGGTTATTTTATTTTCCGTTGTTGGTGCACCTTCGAAAGAACTGTTTTAGTTTTCTGCTTCAGGACCAAAATTTTTGGAGTCTCTTTTGCTAACCTCTTCTTCCATGTCATTTTCTTTTGGGATCTTTTTTGTTACTATGTTGCACAGTAGTACTTCATTTATTTCCTGCTGGTCTTCGTGTGCCTTTTTCAGTTTCTTATTGTCTTCCTTGAAAACTTCCAGTTCCAAGATAAGGTTCCTCATTGTTTCCAGAACCTAGGTGGATGAAATTCCTTCAGTGTTATGTCCAATTTATTTAGGAGGTCCTTGATCAGGATTCTCTTCAAGTCTGATCTCCTCTTCGTTCTGTGCTGCCATTATCACAACAGAACAAAAATTTTATGTTTGTAACAGTAAGCATTTTTGTTAGTTTTTCTCTTAATAGAAATAAAATGTACTAAACTAATCTTTTTGGCCTTTCCCTGAGGTCCAAATGTTTTAACCTTTAGCTCTGATACCATATGTAATGTACCCCAAATTTACCGAATTAAAAAAAAAATGTTAGGTGCATTAAAACTTCTTTTCTTTGATGTACTTGATCAAGATTAAGTCTATTATTATCGCTATCAAAATATGACATATACCTACTTGTAGTTACATGCGACTAATAACAATATATTTAACTTTTCTAAGTGAAGTCGTCCCTATTCAAATAATTCAGTACTTGCAAAACTATTCAGTACACTCAACATTTTAACATAATAGGCTAGTGTTGAGAATGTTCATGAAAACTGTAATATCAAAAGTGGGCCTGTAAGTCTTATTGTGTCCATAAAGGGGCTATAGTAACCCTATCCTAACATGGGTACTACTTTTATCATATAGGATCTATAAAAGTGGTTTTACCAAAAGATATGTCCTTAATCAAGACTTAGCACCTTCCACTTTGTATCGAATATATCAGTACTTTAAGCTTACCAAAAATAACCCCATATCTTAATTTTCCTTATTATACTCTTATATAACATGTATAAAGATTGTTTGGATTTATCATAGAATATTAAATCCTCACTCCATATCTATATATTTATATATACCATACCTATATCTGTATATATATGGTCATACATAGTATCCTTATTCCTTTTATATCATATGGAAGGTAATACATTCACTACACAAGATTCTTAATGTTTCTATATATAAAAAATGTCCACCTAAAGCAACCGTTACCCTTACTGTATACACATTCTAAATATTATATATAGTGGTCATATATCGTCATTTTTTCTTTTAAACTTTAACATGGTAACTACTCGAACTTAGTACACACTATTTGTAACGAAGGTTTTCTCAGTATACAAGTGTTAAATGTTTAAAGGGTTGGATTCCAGTTAAGCGTGACAGGTGGTAACCCTAAGGATGGTAACGCACTTAATCCAACCTTAAATATTAATTGTTCAGCATGAATTCCCACCCAACCTGATGACATGGCCCAACACTAAATGCATTATGGTGAGCTAGGTTAAGGGTGATGTTAATTCTGTATGTAAACACATTAATCCCCTGGTCAAAAATTAAGAGGGGTTCTACAACGTACTACTTGTTAGGTTATCATATCCAATGTGGGCATGCCATATTCATTTATTCACATGGCCGGAGTACTATGAACATCCTATCACCATTACTCTGCACTGTCAAGGTTTCTAGGTAACTAATCTACTGTTTCCCTTTGGCTCTGTGCATTTTACAAAAATGCCCCATCATTAACCCTACAATGTTTTCTCTGGGTGTATGACTGACGAATTGGAGAGGACTTGATCTGTGTAAGGCAAGGAAGGCACACAACCAACTGGTTTTCCTTCTATACCAGATAACCCCAAGAAAAACTCTATCGCTTATGTTATCCTGTAATAAGAAGTGGTAGTTTGTAATAGTAGTCATATTCATGAATACCTTTGTAATTGTCCCCTACAGTTTCCAGATTTGAGGTTCTTTCCTTTTTCTTTCACTTAATCTCTGAATATTGTTTGCATCCATGCTCTGTGTGCTATATCCCCATTGGGTAAATTGTGGTGAGTTACGATATTGTTGAGTCAACTTTTCTAGCGAGTGTAAACACCCTCTATTCATGGTTTTCATTCGGGACATGTCTGAAGTTTATATAGGTGATTTAACCTTCTGGTTCAATATGTATTCCTATAATAATATTAAGTTTTTCCTGGCATGTTGTTAGGCCATGAAATCGATCTTATACTTATCATTTATACTTGTATTTTGTTTAAATTTTTCACCGCATACCTATCGCCCGAGAATCCTGTGGTTAAATCTTTTTCTGGTTTCCTACAGTAACTCTTAAATTCGCTTATGGTGTTCATTATATTGATAAACTATATGCCATTATTTCCTATTACCATGCTATATATATCTTGGATTTGTAAAAGGAAATGATGACATGAACCCCAAATTATCGACTTTTTAAATGAGAGTACACATCCCAAGAACTTACTGTCAATTATTTCACCTTTATTTTACATGGTTTAAATTCGTAAAAATTTCCCTTGTGTATGCAATAAGGTTTTCTTACCCATGTGCGAAAATTTAGTAACTAGCATGTAATAATTTCCTCTTAATCTATTCATGTTTCACATACTTATACAAAAATCGTTAGAGTCGTAAGACTTCCTTCTATGTATAAGTTCTAGCATAATTTATACATCATGCATGCTTATATAAAATTCACCCTAAGTCCCTTGTTCTTGAATTTGTGTTTTAAATTATCCTATCTGTACTTCTCCTACATAAAATACATTAGTAAATGAATTATCTCCATAATCTCGTCTAATTCTCCTCTATTGGATAGACCGTCTTTGGCGAAAAGGAGTGATTACAATAGGATCGTAATGCATATTTTAAGTTAAGTTTATAATTTTATTCTTGTCTGAGTTTTATTTAGAAACTCATAAGTTTCATTATTTAGGGAATAAATGTCCTGGAAACTTTGTCTGTAATCTCGAATTGGAAAGGATACGCCTCTGTGGGATATACGACTTTACTATGTGAAATTTATCATTCGAGCACATCAAGGTAGTTCCTTTCGGTTACAAAACTAATAATGGGGCCTTGTTTTTTTTGCGAGGGTACCCATCAACCATCCCCGGGTCCACTCCTCCCCTTGGACTATGGACAGATCATCTCTTCAACGTCGGTGGGGAACTACTTCCATGCCAGCTATAATCTAAGTACTATTCATTTTCTTAATCTTTAATATTTATTTTCTCTTGATAACTTTAACACAATTTACTAAATTTGTCGATTTTCCCCTTACAATATTAATCAATTCGATGGAAAAAGATCAAAGTGATCTCCTTGCTTGAAAAGGTATTCGAGTTCCAAATCTTGGAGTTCAATTTAAAACTCCTCAGGTTTTGTTTAATATTGCTATAGGGTCATTACCCTAGGGTGCTCTATTGTGATAATTTTGAACGAGGGTTTCACGGATAAACTGGTTATTTGTAAGTTAATTCTTTAATGGAATAAATATTTTGTAAAGGAAACCCCATTTTGAATATGATTCAACAATTTAAAATAGCTATGGCAGCATGTATTATGTGGACTATTGAATCTCCAATTGTCTATGGACCATCACATATAGAATGTAATTTCATTTCATAAGGGAGGACTGTTATTCAGTTTATCTACTTTTTATGGTACCTGTACAATGACCGAAATGGTATTCTTCATGTATCGATATGTACATATATATATCTATATGGATACACGTAAATACACCGAGTTATCTTCTATAAAAGCAGATATTCACTTGTAAATTTCCAGAACACAACAACAGTTCTAACATTCTTTATGCTTGGTTAAACATATACATTTATTAGTTTCTATACATGTATAACTCAACTTCATTAGCAATTAGAACTCACAATAGCTTTCATATCTTTACTCAATGAGTATAATCAATAGGTAAAATAATTATCCTATAACCATTTCATTCTATCAGCTAATAATCAACAAAACATTTAACAAGAGAACAAGTAGATGTACATATCTGAATAAGATTTTGCAACACAAATATAACAACCAAGTTCCACCCAACCGTAGAACAAAACAACCAAATTACTTGCTCCGTTCATCCCCTAGCCTAACCATGAGTCCATAAGGGTGAATTCCAATGATCCTCTTTTGCTACAATCCTCTTTTCAAATCAGAAAATTGCCTTGCCTCACACTAAAAAGTGTTCATAACAACAAGTGATATCCTTTCACCAACATACTAAGCAGTGTCATGCCTCCCCCATATGTTGTATATCATGAGCATCTTGTGCCTAGGTCTTTTTCTCTCCTTTGGCATTTTCACAGCTTTACAAATCCCTGATTTTGAGGGGCTTCTAGTGGTCCAATTCCTAATTTTCCACTTGTAAAATTTAGCACTGATGTAACTCAAGTCTGTTCAGGGGCTTTTAGTGGTCCAATTCCTGATTTTCCACTTGTAAAATTCAGCACTGAGTTAACTCAAGTCTGTTCCCCACTCATGGAGTCATGGTCAGTTGTTTTCAACCTGGCCTTTCCATTTGTCCTTCAACAATTAATATACAAATTTTTATCCCTTTTACACGTGTCATAGTGAAAGAGTTAGTTGGGCAATCAAATATTTTCCCAACAATTATAAATAATTAATAACAAATAATCAAATTCCAAATTCGGATTTGCCATAAATGGAAAAAAAATTCGAAATACGAATTTGCCAAAAATGGAAATTTATTCCTAAGTGCACACAGACTTTAATAATTAATTATTTTGGGGGATATTACAGTGTGAGTCTATCAACTCGCACCTATACATGTTCAGAAAAAACAAATAATAATAAACACAAAGATACAAAATATAATAATAAAAAACACACTTATTATCCCATTCCAAGTTTATTAGATATCACCTCATAAAAGATAACTAAGTTTAATTTAATATTTGGAAATAATGTTTTTGGATAATGTTAGATAGTTGATAGNTTTTGGAAATAATGTTTTTGGATAATGTTAGATAGTTGATAGGGATCACTATCCATGAGCAATATATCTCCTCACTAATTGATAGTTGAATAACTAATTTATTAAAGGATAAAGATTAAACAACGACAATCATTGGGTTTATCCCACCATCCAATCTTACACCCTTCCTCATATTTTCAAAATAAAAAACATCTATCACTATAATTTAATATATCACACCTTTTAAATTCAATTAATATATTACTAATACAAACATGCAAATATAATAATTATAAATACAATTTTTTTATGCCATTCAGATTTTATTAGAGATCACCCAGAAAATAAGAGAGATTTTATTAGACATCAATAAAAAGTTCTATTCAAAAGTACACAGTAAAGTCTTTTTAAAACTTAAAATTAACTATTCTTATTTTCAAATTTTGTTAATGTAATTTTTTATTTTTTATTTTAAGTAAAAGAGATAGTACCTGCTATATTAAGTTACCAGAGAAACATTGACAAAATACATAGAGATATAGTCATCCTGAGCCACCAAAAATGTTGTCGTTTTACCGGAAACCAGCATAGTTTGGAGTGAGATGAGTCTAGGAGGGTAAGCTAAAAACTGTTTTTCCCTCTGTCCTGCCTGAAGGAAACCAAGACAGATGGCCATAGTTCAAGTTTACATGTAGCAATAGCATGATTAAACATAAAAGAAACTAGCATAGGAGAACTTAGATACCCGCTGACTTGTTTCCATTGCCTTTCTGCCACGTGGATCTGGCTGGGATGGCGAATGGTTGCACACACAATGGACATTTTCTCTTTGTTGGAGCGTTAGAGTATGTGTTAAGGAGAAAGTCCAGATGTTGTCCCATGAGGAGGGATCTGTGCTCCTGGTCTTCCATGTGGCCTCGGAGTTCAAACACCAGAGCCAAATGCTCTACACGAAGGAGTGGACCATGCAAGTCATGATTACCTGCTTTGTCAAAGGTTTCATTCTCCAGTTCCACGTTCATCCCTGCTCTGGCCTTGATCACATTCAGTCTTTCTCTGGTTGCATCCACCTTCATCCCTGCTCTGGTCTCGTCCACATTCCTTTTTGTGCATGCATAGTCCTGAGCCTCGTCCTCATTCGTTGCCTTCTCAGCATGGCTGGTGGGGCTGTAGTCACCCATCCACAATATCTCTTCAATAACACAAATAGGGAATTTGTCTGTCAGCTCGCCTTTTGGACCACTACCAGCCTGTATATCTGGCACCATGTCTTCGGGTTCCAGGGTGGTCGCTAAGTCCTCCAGGAATGATGTTTCGTCAACATAGCAGGTTGGAAACTCATCTGCATCGCCTCCCTCCAGACTGCTTCCAGGCTCAATTGCCATGGTATGAATGCTACATTCTTTCCCAGGCTCAACGATAATGGCATGTAGTGCCAATTGGTCAGCGCGTACCCTCTACCAGAGAATGGAAGTCACCATTGACAGAGTGCGCTCCAGGTTCTTCCTCCTTTGCCTATGCTCTTTGTTGGTGTACCAGGCTGAGCCTCGGTGAGGCCTGCCTCGCTTCCTTGTCATTGTTGATGAGGGGTGGATAAAAATACAGAGAGAATGCACCAAAACGAGAGTGATCCAAGATGAGAGGGAACCAGAGTTGCACCAGATCTCCCAACCGGTGGGGAGGTCCAAAACGAGAGCGAACCAGCTCTGTCCAGGCTCTCAAATTTTCGAATTACCAAATGACATCTTTGCCTAGCTTCCCATTAACCCTGTCATATTGAATGTTGTCTGAGTGAGAGCTTTCGCGCGAAGGAGGAGTCCCTCCTCCGTATAGCGGTTGTAATGGCCGACTACCATCATAAATGTGGAGAGGATGGGTGGCGGCCAACAACATTTAAGTTGTGGATTGATGCTGAGCCATGTGGCGAGGCATCACCGCGTGTCACCCCATCTAGGGTTGTTAATCTAATTTTAAATTTAAATAAAAAATTAAATTATTCAAAATAAATCTTGATTTTAACTAGTGTATTTACCATAAACTTAAAAAAATTAGTTAAAATTTTTAAAATCCAATTATGAAAATATTCAAAAACCACAATTATATTACAATTTATATTCTTATAAAATAAAGATAAATTTTATAATAATGAAATTATTAATAAATAAAAGTATTAAAACAAATTATTCATTTAATTTGAATAATTAAAATTATTTTTTTTAAAATACATGTTTAAAACTAAATTAAATATCTAGATTTTATTAAAATATCTATCAAATTTAATGGTTATATGGAAGTTTGAGACCATAAAGTTTAAATTTAATTAAATTTTATTAAAATATGTAAGTGAATGGTTATAAGGAAGCTTTAAATAGTAATTGAGAAGTTAAATTATTTTTTAAAAAATACATTTTTAAAATTAAAATAAATATCTAGATTTTATTAAAATATCTATGAAAGCTAATGGTTATATGGAAGTTTGAGACCATACATTTTAATTTTCATTAAAGTTTATTCAAACATGTAAGTTAATGGTTATATGGAAGCTTGAGATAGTAATTCATCAGTTAAATTTTATGAAAATAAAGTAAGAATTACGATAATTAAAGTTAATGGTATCATGAACATTTCATTTTAACTTGATCAACCCCTAATAATATAAAATAACCTTTTTTATTTTTACAACTAAATTAATTTTTAAGGATTCTTTCAAATTTATACTATAAGTGCAATCTTGAGCTCGTTAGCCCGGGAGTTCGGTTGTCAATGTGTATATTGCAGAACTCTGGGTGTTGCTTGGAGGACACAAAACAATAGAAACACAATTTTGAGCCCATCATCCTAGGAACCTGTGATCGAAAAAGTGGCAAAGAATGGAATGAGGATGTTGTCGGTCGTACTCATGATACATAAGCATGAGTGTAAATGTGAACCCATGAACCCACCAACCTGAGCAGCTGCACATTTTTGGAAAAATGACTTAGCAAAGAAACCAAAAAATGAATGTAGGGGGGAAATAAATATATATCTATTTATCCCTACAGAAAATAGAAATAGCTTATTATTTGTAATAAATATTCATTTTTTAAATATATTTAAATAGTAAAAATAGCATAGCATGAAGGTTGTGGCGATGTATTATTTGGGTATGGCATTGCCACAAAAGAATTTGAACTATTTGGTTTAAATGGTATTAAATTGATACATGTGAGCATATTTTGCACTTGTCCATGATAATCTTCTTCTACAACTATAAGATGGGAATAATCTTTCTGGGTAAATTAACTTTTAATTAACTCAAAAAATTAATTATTAAATAAATGATAAATACATAAAATAAAACGTACAATAAAATCAATCACTTACTTTTAGGGAGGGACTACGTTGCCATGCAACACTTGTTTATTAAGAAATATAAGTTTCAATATTAAAATTTTAAACCAAAATATACTTTAGTCCAATAAGTTTGACCCTCCATTCTTCATTCTAGTTCGAATGACAATTCATGTTCAAACAAAAGTTTAGGTATAATGGATAATTTAGATATAATCAAAAATAAAATTCTTACCTTAAGAAAAAAATTAAAAAATCTTCTTTAATTTAATTCTCATGTCATTAAATAAAAATAATATCAAAACATTGTAATAAAAAATTTAAAAATCTCAATTAAAATTATTTATTTATTTTTAAACTATATATTTAACAATTATTTTTATATGAAATTTTCATAAAACTTTTTAATATAGAAAGTTATAAATAGAAAAAATTCAGTTTGTTTATGTTATAATGGTTATTAAATTTGTATATTTCTTATCCAAATTGGATCCTCACCTAAAATACTTTGTATATTTGAAAACTTTTAAGAAAATTTTGAAGTGAAAAGGAACCATTGTTATGGTTAGCTTTCCAAAGGTACCCATTAAAATTGAAGGTTATAGTTAAAAGAAGAAGGGAGAGGAGATGGCAGACATGAATTGAAGAAAAAAAACTGGAAGGAGAAGAAACAAGAGCTAGAAGTTGATTGACAAAGGACTTGAGAAGCGTCTCCACACTCAATGAAAGTATCCAAAAACCATGGTTATCTTCAATTTGGGTCTTCTTATAAGTACCAATGCATGAGACATTTGATTATGTATAGCTCATCCCCCTTATAATAAATTCTCCCTGCATAATAAAAATTGTTCTCGTTCCTATGTGTAATCCTCTCTATAGTTCTACATATAATCGATTTTACATTTGTGTTGGAACTTTACATTGTGAAATACAAAAAAGAACTATGATCTAATAATGTTTCTTGAGTTCGTCGCGTGTAATAGTTGTGGTAGAAAATTCCACACACAACAATTGATTTTATTTATATGCCTAGTGTTTCCCTTGGCTAGTTGTCATGATTAATTGAAGGAAAACATGTATGGTTGTGCTCTTCATGAAATCATTCAAAATAAAGAATTGATCGGAATTCTTTAGGATAATTTATGAGAGACGTTTTGTCATATAAATAGACATTGTGGGAGAGGCAACACATAACCACTCTTTCTATAGGTTACACTCTATCTTCTCTACCACTAGAATATATTCCCATTCACCCCTTGCATTATGTGCAAGATGACCAGGGTATAATGTGTTATCATCTTGTAAAACACCCATTCTGAGCACATGCGACTTGGAAATTATGTCCAAAATCCGCTACATAGAATTGTTTCATCTATGTTTCACTTGGGGATAGATGGGGACGCTCGTATGTAGCTTTTTGCGCTGGAACGCCCTTTCTACAACCAAGTATGAGTGAGATGTATAATTCCTTATGTTCTCAACATGAAGGAATATGACTCTTAAGTAAAATAATTTTGTATCAACTATATATAGAGAGAGAAAGAGAGAAAGAGATAGAGTAATTGAAAGTAAAAAAANTATATATATATATATATATATATATATATATATATATATAGAGAGAGAGAGAGAGAGAGAGAGAGAGAGAGAGAGTTTACTTCCTTGTAGAATAAAACAAGATAAGAGAGTGCAACAGGAAATAATTTAAATTCCCTAAAATAACCATCTAGTGATTGAATCGAAACTCCTCGGATTTTGGAGAGAAGATCTTCGAATAGAGGGTGTTTGAGATACGTTGTGGGTATCACCAATGTACATCTATCTTAACTCCTGATCCATCATGCACCAAGAGGCATCAAATTCCTCAAGATGACAATTTTTTTAGAGTACAAAACTTGAACAAATATTTGCATATCGAAGGATTTGATTCCTTTGGACACATGATAGATCTAGAGTCAGGGATGATTTTAAGGGATAAATTTTCAAATACAAATTTGCAAAAAATAGAAATTTATTCCTAAGTGCACACATACTTTAATAATTATTTTTTTTTGGAAATATTACATCCTCTCCCCCTTCAGTACAAGATTGTCCGCAATGTTCATTCCTCTCTCAGAATAGGGTTGGATAATATTTCTACAAATCTTCCTCCAATTCCCAAGTGACCTCCTGAGGACTAAAGTGCTTCCATTCCACTTTTACCTGGGCAATGGCTCTATTCCATAGTACCATTTCTTTCCTGTCCAAAATGCGAAGAGGTTTTGCTTGAAACTCGTCTCCTAGTTCCACCTGCACCATGTTCGAATCAATGATGTGAGTAGGATCATGAATATACTTGTTTAACAAAGAAACATGAAAAAAAATATGAACTTTTAAATCTACAAGGACTTGCAAGTTGATATGCCACGAGTCCAATTTGAGCTAAGATCTCGAAGGGGCCTCAAAAATTGGGCACCAACTTTGAATAGTTTCATAGCTTCAATTAACTTCTTCTTGCTTTGACTTTCAAATACATGTGGTCTCCAACTTGAAATTCCTGGCATCTCCTTTTCAAATATGCATAGTTTTTTTGTCTGTCTTGTGCCTCTTTTAAGTTCTGTTGTACCTTTATTATTGTTTTTTTCATTTCCTAGAGAATTTCTAGTCCCATCATGATTCTGTCAAATGGGTTATCCCAGCTAAGTGAAGTTGTACATTTTATGTCATATAGTAATTCAAAGGGGCTCATCTTAGCTGACGTATGATATCCATTATTGTACGTAAATTCCACTAAGTGTAGGTATCCCTCCCACTTAGTTGGTTTCATACTTACGTACATTCATAACACATCTTCCACAATCTGGTTTGTTCGTTTAGATTGCCCATCCATTTGTGGATGGTATCTTGTGCTGAAATTCAGGTTAGTATTCAACCCTACAAACAATTTTTTCCAAAACGATGATGTAAATTTGACATCTCGATCCGAAAGAACCATTTTAGGAATACCATGCAATTTAATATTTCCTTCATAAATATTTCAGCGATGTTAATAGATTTATAAGTAGATTTCACAGGAATAAAATGTGCACACTTGCTAAGTTTTTCAATCACTACCATAATCAAATCATTTTTCTTTTGAGTTTTAGGAAAACCTGTGATAAAGTCTAGTGAGATAGTCTCCCACTTCCATTCTAGTATAGCTAGAGGTTGTAGCAGGTTGGCTAGATGTTGATGTTCAACCTTCACCTATTGAAAATATAGGCATTTAGATAAGTATTTAGTTGTCTCAAATTTCATGTTAGGCCAATAAAACAACCTCCTCAATGTTGTTACCATTTTCTGGTATCCCTGATGACCATAATATGGATTCTTGTGCACTTCATCCAAAATTGTTAGCTTTAATTCAGCAGAATCTAATATGTACAGCCTGTTTTTGAATCTTAGTAGTCCATTTCTATCCAAACTTACATCTGTTCTATCCAAATTTTTTTCATTACCTTGTAAATCTGCTACGGTTTTGATGTATTTTTCATCATTACCACTTGTAGATATTATCCTTTGTTCAATGTTGCTTTTTTTTCTTCTAATACTTATCTCAAATATTTCATTAGTTATCATACTTAAGGCATCTACAACTTTGGTTTCTTTACCCTTGATGTGTCTTACTTCGAAATCAAATTCACTCAAGAAGTCCAACCACCTTACTTTCCTTGCATTAACATCTGGTTGACAGAACAAAAATTTCACACCACTATTATCGGTTAGCAAGAAAAATCTTCTTCCCATTGAATAGTGTCGCCACATTTTTAGCGCATGAATTACAGATGCTAATTCCAAGTCGTGTGTGACGTAGTTTTGTTCATGCTCTTTTAGTTTTCATGACTCTTAACAAACAACATGCCCTTATTTAGTTAGGAAACATCCCAAGCCTTCTTTGCTCGCATCCATGCAAACTGTAAAGTCTTTATCAGGGTCTGCTACCCTTAAAATAGGTGCGGTTTGCAATAGTTATTTTAACCTACTAAAATTGTCTTGACATTTCTGTGACCAAGCAAACTTTGTCCCCTTTTTCTGTAGGGATGTGATTCGGTATGCAATATTAGAGAACCCCTCGATGAATCTGTGGTAGTAACCAATTCCCATGAATGACCTAATGTCAGCCACATTCTTAGGGATATGCCATTCCATGATGTCCCTTATCTTCTCTGGGTCAACTGCAATACCTTCTTCAGATATTACATGTCCTAGGTATTGTATTCTCTTTTGGTAGAAATCACATTTGTCAAATTTTTCATATAGCTTGTGTTTCCTTAAGGTTTGCAATACTATTTTTAGATCTTCTTCGTGTTCTTCTTCTTTTTTCAAATAAACTAAAATTTCCTCAATGAATACCAAAACACATTTATTCAAATATTGACTGAATATGTTATTCATAAAACACATAAATGTTGCTGGTGTGTTAGTAAGACCAAACGAAATAACAACAAACTCATAATGTATGTTTGTTCTGACTTGGTGATAGCGAAATCTTAAATCTAACTTAGAGAAAATATTTTCTCCTCCCACTTGGTCAAACAAGTCATTGATTTTGGGTAGAGGATACTTGTTATTAATCGTCATCTTGTTTAACTATCAATAATCAATACATAATATTAAATTCCCATCTTTCTTTTTAACAAAAAGGACCAGTGATCTCCAAGGGTAGACACTTGATCTGATGTATTCTTTGTCCAACAGTTCTTGTAGATGAATTTTCAACTCTGTTAATTCAAGTAAACCCATCCTATAGGGTGCCTTAGATATCAGGGTTGATCCAGGTAGTAGATCGATGGAGAAATCTATCTCTCTCCTTGGAGGCAGTTCTGTTATTTTGTCAAAAAATAAATCTCTAAACTCATGTAAGACGGTAAAGTATTCTAGGATGGGATTCTCTTCCTTTTCTAATAGATTTGTCACTTGAATAGCATAAATCTGACAACCTTTATTCATGCATTTCTTAAACTGCATGGCTGATGCAGGACCATTGACAACACATCAAGCGAGCCAGCACATCGAGCAGAAGACAGCTGAATAAGCCAGCACACATTTTGAAATACTTTGAAATTGTTGCATGATCTTAAATGGTTCATTTAAGAGACGGTGCACTTGTATATTGTAATGGACTTTGAGCGGATAAGATCTCGTCCTTAGGTAGATGAGGCATTTAAAATAGTTAATGCTGGTAGATAGAATAATTAAGTCTAGATTTGATAGTTTAGAGTTCGAGAGGGAAAACGGATATAGACACCCTCATTGTATTGTTGTATCATTGGAGAGATAATTGGAAATAGGAGAGCAGAAGAGCAAGTAGAGAACTGTGTAGAGAACATCCATGTATAGATATTTAATTAATAGATGAAAGTTTTGATTCAAATCCATGGTTATGTGTCTATTCTCTGTGATGATGTTGTTGTGCCCATGAGTATTTTCTTCCTGTCATACATTTTCTTTTATATGCTATGTATGTGATTTCATGGTTGAATTGAAGTCTAAGAGGGAGATAGAATGAGTTTCAATTGTTTCTCTAAGTGAGCCAAAAGATTCATGCAAGGAGTGCAGTTGAATTTGTCCGCCAGGAGTGCGTGACTGTAGGGTTCAATTTGAGAAGGATTTTGTTCTCATTTCCTCGAGAGTGTAGATAGGCACCGGAGCCGTGCAAGGAGTGCGTAGGCTGAGTGAAGTCTCAGAGTTGTGATTCTGAGAAAATTACTAAAAGATAGCTGCTACAGGAGTGCGTAGGGTCAGAAGACTTCAACACTTAGAAGTTGTTGCAGATTTGTCGCAAGGAGTGCGTGCAAGATATTTCCAAGAAGACTGAAGTCTTGGAAAAGTTTAGGAAGGAGTAAATATTTGAATTTTTTCGAAGGGTACGTGCAAGGAATTGGCTATTGAAAGCTTGCAGGAAGCATCGCAGGTTGGCGAGGAGACAACGAGTCTCATGGAGAAACATTTCTTCCTTTTTCGTGAAATTGTACGAGGAAGAATGGACAGTCGGAATTCTCTGAGGAGAAATTGAGAGAATTCGAGGGCGTTGGATCTTGCAGAGGTGCAAGGAGGCTATAGCGCAGGAAATTAAAAGGTTCAAAGATCAGGAGGACAGGAGCCATCGATCAGGATCATGAGGAGCGGGGTTCTACTCGTGGATCGACATATCGGGAGTTCGCAAGGTGAGACTCCAAGCCTACGCAATGGACGTTGCGATAGCGTGAGAGGCAACATCCAGACCATGACGAAAGTCACATGGGCCACAGGAGTGGGTGCAAGACAAGTGGTGGATATCGGAGATCTCACGAGTTCAAGGCTCACAAATTTAAAGCTCAATTATTCGAAAGTTCGAGTCGCGAGGCGCGAGGTAGAGAAAGCACGACAGGAGAATCTCGGGATCTCGGTACATCGGGCCTCGAAAGTCGAGTTAGGAGTTATTTAATCTCATGAGTGGCAAATTCATGAGGGACCGAGATCGCGAGTCTTGGCCTTTCGACGTCTCATGTGTCGGGAGTTGGAGGACCGAGTGTGGGGACTTGCGATCAGCGAAGGCACAATAGTGCGAGGTCGCAATAGCTCAGAAATCCCGAGTGAAGTGACGGGTGTGGACAATTCAAGTCACACGTTCGTATCGGAGTCTTGGTACCTCAGGTATCGAAGGTCGAAAACCAAAAAGGTTGGTATCACGAGTAGCGAGTTCGCGAGTTACGATCCGTCGAGGAGTAAGGAAGGGGATCGCGTGACGAAGAGAACCTGTGGGGTGAGAAAGTCTCGATAAGGGATTTGAAGAGCATTGTAGCTCTTTGGGCCATTGAAGGAGAAGGTCCTGAGTAAGTGATCATGCTCGTGGAGTGCGGTTGCTGTCAGAGTGGTATCAGAGCGGGAGAAGAGTTCTCTATTTTCTGTAGCAGGGAAAGAAAGGAGGATTACACCATGCTGCCCAGAAGAGAAAGATAGTCACCTGACTTAGAAGACAGGGAGGTGAGAAGAAGAGGTAGGCCAGTAGGAAATCTAGAAATGGAGAGGCAAATGCATGATCTCCGAGCGATACTAGAAGATATGGAGACAACGCAGAGACGCGAAGTCGGAGCTGGAGATTTTGATTCTGAAGTGGAAGAGGAAGCTGGACATGAAGAAGGAGAGGTCACAGCAGAGGATGCATCAACAGAGCAGTTGATCAAAGCTATTGCTAGGATGAGTTCCAAGATGAAAATTGACATTCCAGCTTATGAAGGAAGTCTGGATGCAGAAGAGTTGTTGGATTGGATTAGGGCTCTTGACACCTACTTCGATTATGAGGATATCGAAGAGGATAAAAAGGTTAGACATGCTGTCACAAAATTGAAAGGACGTGCAACATTATGGTGGGACGAGCTTCAAGATGATAGACGCTACAAAGGCAAGAAGAAAATTAAAAGCTGGGATCGAATGATCGCGAAGATGAAGGAAAAATTCTTCCCAAGGGACTACCAAATTAATCTATTCAGGAGAATGCAGAACCTGAGACAGAATTTGATGACAGTGAAAGAATACACTGAGGAATTCTATCGACTGAACATCAGAGAAGGTCATCGGGAGAGCGATGATGAAAAGGTTACCAGATATCTGAATGGTCTGAGATATGACATTCAAGATGAATTAAGCATGGTAACCATCTGAACTATAGAAGATGCTTACCAGATGGCTCTGAAAGCCGAGGAGAAGTTGAGCCGTAAGCAAGGTCAATGAGGACGAGGTAGAAGTCATCCCAGAGGCAA
>JASDQU010101612.1:30398-47565 GCA_032191745.1 Picea mariana | reverse complement strand
AAAAGGTTACCAGATATCTGAATGGTCTGAGATATGACATTCAAGATGAATTAAGCATGGTAACCATCTGAACTATAGAAGATGCTTACCAGATGGCTCTGAAAGCCGAGGAGAAGTTGAGCCGTAAGCAAGGTCAATGAGGACGAGGTAGAAGTCATCCCAGAGGCAAGTCATTTGCCCAAGAGAAATATCAGAAGCCCAAGGAGGAATGGAAGAAACCTCAGGGTATAGTGGAGAGAGGTGGAACCTCACAGCGAGGACAACAATACGCTGAGTAGAGGAGACCGCATAATGAGCAGAGAGGAGATTATGCTGATGCAAACACTTTTCCTCGTACCAGAGGTAGGGGAAGAGGCCGAGGTGGAATCATCACATGTTTTATGTGTGGAAGGAATGGGCACAAGTCATTCGAGTGTCCAGAGAAAAAGAAAGAAGGTGGAGAATCTCACATCACTGAAGCGTTGAGGCGAGATGCTGAAGCAAAAGGTGCAGAAAGAAGAAGCTCACTTCTGGTGCGAAAAGTCCTTTTGATGCCTGAGAAAGAGGTGCAGGAGATTTCAGCTCAAAGGACCAGACTGTTCAGGACAGCTTGCAAAACCAAGGATAGAAAATACAAGGTTATCGTGGATAGCGGAAGCACAGATAATCTTGTTTCAACCGAGATGGTGGAAAAGCTGGAATTGGAGACAATTGATCACCCGAGTCCATACAAAGTTTCATGGCTACAAAAAGGACATCAAGTGAGTGTCACTAAATAGTGTTTAGGTGACATCAAGATAGGGGGATATAATGATAAAATACTGTGTGATGTCATTCCCATGGATGTATGTCATTTGTTGCTGGGTAGACCATGGAAATATGACCGAAACGTGGTTCATGATGGGAGGATGAACACATATACCCTGGAGAAGGATGGGAGGACACACAGATTGCTTCCGATAAAGGATAAGGAAGTGAAACCGGAAGTAAGAAACACAAAACTTCTCATGAGTGGGAAGGAACTTCTCACGGAGATGGAGAAGAAAGAAGATCCACAATTCTTTGTGGTCAGGAAGCTGAGAATTGTTCTGACTAGCACAAGAGTGGATGACTTGCCAGATGAGATTCAGGAACTACTGGGAGAGTTCGCTGACATCGTAGTGGACGAATTACCTCATTTGTTTCCACCGATGAGAAGTGTGAGTCATCACATTGATCTCATACCAGGAGCAAGTTTACCAAACAAGGCTGCATACATATTGACACCATAGGAAAATGAGGATGTCAAGAAGTAGTCCTAGGAGTTATTGGACAAAGGGTTGGTCAGGGAAAGTCTCAGTCCATGTGACGTTCCGACAGTGCTTAGTCCAAAGAAGGATGGAGGTTGGAGAATGTGCACCGATTCAAGGGTGATCAACAAAATTACCATCAGGTACAGGTTTCCACTGCCGAGAATGGATGATCTGATGGATTGCCTGAGTGGAGAAAATTATTTTTCAAAGATTGATTTGAAAAGCAGATATCACCAGATTCGCATGAGGGAAGGTGATGAATGGAAGACAACATTCAAGACAAACGAGGGTTTGTACAAATGGCTGGTCATGCCATTTGGTTTGACAAACGTGCTGAGCACATTCATGAGACTGATGAATGAAGTCCTAAGGGATCTCATCGGGAAATTTTTCGTCGTATATCTAGATGATATACTGATCTTCAGTAAGACGAAGGCTGAAAATTTGAAACATTTGGCCATTGTGATGAGAAAACTACAGCAGGAGAAGCTGTTGATTAATATGAAGAAGTCCTGATTTATGAAGACAGAGCTCATTTATTTGGCTTTTGTTATTTCGGCAAATGAGTTGAAGATGGATCCAGAAAAATTGGAAGTGATTAAGAATTGGCCATCACCAAGAAATATTTTCGAGGTGAGAAGTTTCCATGGTTTAGCTAGTTTCTACCGAAATTTCATCAGGAATTTCAGTGGAATTAGCGCAGCGATGATGGACACCGTGAAGAAGCGACATAAGTCTTTCCATTGGAAAGCAAAGGCTGAGAAGAGCTTCAACCTGTTGAAGCGGAAGATAACGGAATGACCAGTGTTGGTGTTGCCGGACTTTAAGAAGACATTTCAAGTGAAGTGTGATGCAAGCGGATATGCCATAGGAGCGGTCTTAAGTCAGGAGGACAGACCAGTTGCATATTTCAGTGAGAAGCTGGATGAAGAAAAGATGAAATACTCCATGTATGATAAGGAGTTTTATGCTATCATACAGGCACTGAAGAAGTGGAGGCATTACTTGATCCCAAAGGAATTTGTGTTGTACTGTGATAATTATGCATTGCAGTTTATGAGTCAACAGGAGAAGTTGAATCAGAATCATGCAAAATGGGTAGAGTATATGCAGAATTTCACGTTTGTGACTAAGCATATTTCGAGTACTGCTAACAAATTGGCTGATGCTTTTAGCAGGAAGTGTTTATTGTTGCAGGAATTTTGAGTCAAAACATTGGGTTTTGAAAATCTCAGGGATATGTATGTAGGAGATGCAGATTTTGGAGAAGCATATGAAGCAGCTGAGAATCCAGTTCTTAGAGACAGAAGCCCATGGATAGATTATATGATCCAGGAAGGATTGATGTTCAGAGGCAATCAACTGTGTATTCCAAATTGCTCCATGAGGGAGAACCTATTAAAAGAGAAGCACAGGGGTGGATTGGCAGGACATTTTGGCCACAACAAAACATACGCAAAGCTAAGCGAATCATATTTTTGGCTAGGCATGCGAGAATATGTCAAGAGGTTTGTTCACAGGTGTCGAATTTGTCAGCATTCGAAGGGAAGAAAGCAGAAAGTGGGTTTTTATCAGCCATTGCCCATACCAGAGAGACCATGGTAGGAAATCAGCATGGATTTTGTATTAGGTTTGCCAAGGAAGCAGAGAGGGGTTGATTCCATCTTTGTGGTGGTGGACAGGTTTTCTAAGATGGCACATTTCATTCCATGCCAGAAGACCAACGATGCGACTCGCATTGAAAATTTGTTCTTCAAGGAGATCGTTAGACTTCATGGATTTCTGAGAAGCATAGTCTCGGACAGGGATACGAAATTCATAGGTCATTTTTGGAGGACGCTATGGAAGAAGCTAGGAACTAACTTGGCATTTAGTTCAGCTTATCACCCGGAGACAGATGGGAAAACAGAGGTGGTGAACAGAAGTCTAGGGGACTTGCTGAGAAGCTTGGTGACAGAACACCATAGTAGCTGGGACAATATATTGCCACAAGCAGAGTTTGCATACAACGATTCAGTAAATCGGAGTACAGGAAAAAGTCCATTTCAGATTGTGTATGGGACACAACCGAGGGGAGTTTCTGAACTCAGGGAGTCAGAACAGACTGCGACTAGCAGTGCGAGTGCAGAGGAGTTCACTGAAGCAATGAAAGAACTTCACAGCAAGGTGAAGCAGCGATTGATAGACTCAAATCAGGAGTACAAATGCAGAGCAGATCAACATAAGAGACAACTTCAGTTTGAAGTTGGTGATCTTGTTCTGGCACATCTGAGGAAGGAAAGGTTCCCAAGAGGAACATACAACAAACTGAAAATGAAGAAAATTGGGCCATGCAGAGTCCTGAAGAAATTCAGAGAGAATGCTTATGAGATTGATTTGTCGGATGGTATCGAAATATCTCTGATATTTAATGTTTCGGATTTATACCCATACAGGGCTGGAGAAGCAGAAACTGAAAATGAGGAGCCAGTGATCCAATGGCAGAAGCAAATGTTGATTGCAGAAAATCCACAAATGGAATACATACTGGACAAGAGAGTGGGAAAGAAGACTAGGAGGAAAGAGTACTATGAGTACCTGGTCAAGTGGAAGAATCACCCAGTGGAAGATGCCAACTGGGAGACTAAAGAAGAGATACAGAAGCATGGACAGACTGTGCAGGAGCTCATGGACAGGAGCCCATGAAATTTTTCAAGCCGAGGAGAACTAACTTGGCGTTTAGTTCGGCTTATCACCCACAGACAGATGGGAAAACAGAGGTGGTGAACAGAAGTCTAGGGGACTTGCTGAGAATCTTGGTGTTATAACACCATAGAAGCTAGGACAATATATTTCCACAGGCAGAGTTCGCATACAACGATTCAGTGAATCAGAGTACAGGAAAAAGTCCATTTCAGATTGTGTATGGGACACAACCGAGGGGAGTTTCTAAACTCAGGGAGTCAGAACAGACTGCGACTAGCAGTGCGAGTGCAGAGGAGTTCGCTGAAGCAGTGAAAGAACTTCACAGCAAGGTGAAGCAGCGATTGATAGAATCAAATTAGGAGTACAAACGCAGAGCATATCAACATAAGAGACAACCTCAGTTTGAATTTGGTGATCTTGTTCTGGCACATCTGAGGAAGGAAAGGTTCCCAAGAGGAACATACAAAAAACTGAAAATGAAGAAAATTGGGCCATGCAGAGTCCTGAAGAAATTTGGAGAGAATGCTTATGAGATTGAGTTGTCGGATGGAATCAAAATATCTCTGATATTTAATATTTCAGATTTATACCCAGACAGGGCTGGAGAAGCAGAAACTGAAACTGAGGAGCCAGTGATCTAGTGGCAAAAACAAATGCTGATTGCAAAAAAGCCACAAATGGAATACATACTAGACAAGAGATTGGGAAAGAAGACCAAGAGGAAAGAGTACTACGAGTACTTGGTCAAGTGGAAAAATCACCCAGTGGAAGATGCCAGCTAGGAGACTGAAGCAGAGATACAGAAGCATGGACAGACCGTGCAAGAGCTCATAGACAGGAGCTCATGAGTATTTGCTTCCTTTCATACATTTGCTTTTATATGCTATGTATGTGATTTCATGGTTGAATTGAAGTCTAAGAGGGAGATAGAATGAGTTTCAATTGTTTCTCTAAGTGAGCCAGAAGATTCCTGCAAGGAGTGCAGTTGAATTTGTCCACAAGAAGTGCGTGACTGCAGGGTTCAATTTAAGAAGGCTTTTGTTCTCATTTCCTCGAGAGTGCAGATAGGCACCGGAGCCGTGTAAGGAGTGCACAGGCTGATTGAAGTCTCAGAGTTGTGATTTTGAGCAAATTACTGAAAGAATGTTGCTATAGGAGTGTGCAGGGTAAGAAGACTTCAACACTTAGAAGTTGTTGAAGATTTTCCGCAAGGAGTGTGTGCAAGAGATTTCCAAGAAGACTGAAGTCTTGTAAAAGTTTAGGAAGGAGTAAGCCTTCGAATTTGTCGAAGGGTACGTGCAGGAAATTGGCTATTGAAGGCTTGCAGGAAGCGTCGCAGGTTGGCGAGCAGATAATGAGTCTCATGGAGAAACATTTCTTCCTTTTCGTGAAATTGTACAAGGAAGAACGGACAGTCGGAATTCTCCGAGGAGAAATCGCGAGAATCCGAGGGCATTGGATCTTGCAGAGGTGTAAGGAGGCTAAAGTGCAGGTGTGGAAAAGGTTCTAAGCTAAGGAGGGCAAGAGCCGTCGATCAGGATCACGAGGAGCAGGGTTCTACTCGTGGATCGGCATATCAGGAGTTCGCAAGGCGAGACTCCAAGCCTATGCAATGGATGTTGCGATAGAGCGAGAGGCAACATCCAGACCGTGATGAAAGTCACGTGGGCCACAAGAGTGGGTGCAATATAGGTGGCAGAGATCAAATATCTCATGAGTTCAGGGCTCTCAAATTTAAAGCTCAATTATTCGAAGGTTCGAGTCGCGAGGCACGAGGTAGCAAAAGCACGATAGGAGAATCTCGGGATCTCGGTACATCGGGCCGCGAAAGTCGAGGTAGGAGTTATTTAATCTCGTGAGTGGTGAAGTCACGAGGGAGCAAGATCGCGAGTCTTGGCCTTTCGGCATCTCGTGTGTCGGGAGTTGGAGGACCAAGTGCGGGGACTTGCAATCAGCGAAGGATCGATAGTGTGAGGTCGCGATAGCTCAGAAATCCCGAGTGAAGTGACAGGTGTGGATGATTCAAGTCACAGGTGTGTATCGAAGTCTGAGTACCTCGGGTATCGAAGGTCAAAAAACCAAAAGTTTGGTATCGCGAGTAGCGAGGTCATGAGTTACGATCCACCGAGGAGTAAGGAAGGGGATCGCGTGAAGAAGAGAACCTGTGGGGTGAGAATGTACCGATAAGGGATTTGAAGAGTGTTGTAGCTCTTCGAGCCATTTAAGGAGAAGGTCTTGAGGGAGCGATCACGCTCGTGGAGTGCGGTTGCTATCAATGGATGGAATCTTCCTAACTGAGACTGATTTTCTGATGCCTTGTATTGTTCTAATTGTGTTGTTTTTGTCTCTATAACTAAGTGATTTTTCATAAAAATCCAAAATTACTTTATTTTTCTCTAACCAGTCCATTCCAATGACTATATCGTAAGATTCCAAAGGTAAAATATTCAGATTTAACTTTGTGTTTTGGCCATCTAAGTTGAGTTCACATTCAGAAATGAAATCTGTTACTTTTCTCTTAGTCCCTATTGCTAGCTGCACTAACCAGGATTTAGAATGCTTTACTTTCTTAAGCTTGTTTGAATCAACTAACCTAGGAGTAACATAACCCAGAGTAGTTCCTGGGTCAATTAAAATAGAAATACAATTATTATTAACTTTACCTTCAATCTCCACTATAGTGGATTGATGATCACCTTGTTGGCCATCCACAACTGCATTAATTATGTGTACACTTCTTCCCACATCTCCTACTATAGAGGCCTCTTGTAGGTTATGAACTATGGTCCTTGCTACGTAATTTAAATGTGGATAGTTCCTCCTTAAGTGAGGTTCTCCACACACCAAACATTTTAACTGTTCCCTAGGGTTGTCCCAAAATTTGTTGGTTTGTAGGTTAACTGGCCTACCTCCCCCTTGGGTATTCTGGTTGTTAGAATGAGGATATTTCCTTTGGAAGTTCTTTTCCATATTTTGGAAAGGGTTTGGTTGTAAGCCTTTTTTTTGCTGATTCATCGTGTCCTACTTCTTATCCTTCCAAGCCTTTGGAATTTCAGACCACTGTTTGTATCGATCATAGCACATCCAAGCCTTTCTAAAAACTTCATTTAAGGTCTTGGGATTGTCTAATTCAATTATGTCCTTATAGGACTGTGGTAGGCAGCTTAGGAATCATTGTATTTTTACTTTGTGTTCCCTGATGTATGACACAAATCCTAATAATTCAAGAAATTTGTTTATCATGTCATCGATGGTCATTTGTCTAAGTCTTAGCTCATAAAATTATTTGGTCTTTCTTTCATAACAAATTTCTCATAAATACTATTTCTTGAAGTATTTCTTGAAATCTGACCATTCCAGTTCTTTCTCTTTTAAACCCTTGGCCAACTTCAGTTCCTGCCACAAGATACTTGCTTTTCCTTTTAGGATATAAATGGCCATTTTGACCTTTATGCTAGTAGAATAATTATAGATCTAGAAATACTTCATTATATCCAGTAACCATGTTTTAGCCTCCTCCCCTGTCCTGGACTCTCGGTCAAAGGTGGATAGTTTGAACTTCTTGAATTCACCCTTCAGGTAGTCCACTTTTTTCTTTTCCTTCTTGTGGTTGTTTTATTTTATGTTGTTTGTGGGCCTTTGAAAGAACTATTCTTGTTTTCGTCTTCAGGACCAAAGTTTTTGGAGTCTCTTTTGTTGACCTCTTCTTCCTTGTTGTTGTCTTTTGGGCTCTTCTTTGTTAGTATGTTGCACAATAGTACTTCATTTATTTCCTACTGGTGTTCGTGTGCCTTTTTTAGTTTCTCATTATCTTCCTTGAAAACTTGCAGTTCCAGGATAAGGTTCCTCATTGTTTCCAGAACTTGGGTGGCTAAACTTCCTTCATTGTTCTATCCAGGTTATTTAGGGGGTCCTTGATCGGGATTCTCTTCAAGTTTGATCTCCTCTTCGTTTTGTGTTGCCATTATCACAACAAAACAAAATTTTTTATGTTTGTAACACTAAGCATTTTTGTTAGCTTTTCTCTTAACATAAATAAAATGTACTAAACTAATTTTTTTGGCCTTTCCTTTAGGTCTAACTTTTTTAACCTTTAGCTCTGATACCATATGTAATATACCCCAAATTTACCGAATTTAAAAAAAAATGTTAGGTGCATTAAAACTTCTTTACTCTGATATACTTGATCAAGCTTAAATATATTATTGTCGCTATCAGAATAAGACATATACCTACTTGTACTTATAAGCAACTATTAACAATATATTTAACTTTTCTAAGTGAAGCCGTGCCTATTCAAATAATTCAGTACATGCGAAATTGTTTAGTAGACTCAACATTTTAACATAATAGGCTAGTGTTGAGAATGTTCACGAAAAATGTAATATCAACAGTGGGCATGTGAGTCTTATTATGTCAATAAAGGGGCTATAGTAACCCTATCCTAACATGGGTACTACTTTTATCATATAGGATCTATAAAAGTTGTTTTACCAAAAGATATGTCTTTAATCAAGACTTAGCACCTTCCACTTTGTATCGAATATATCAGTACTTTAAGCTTACCAAAAATAACCCCATATCTTAAGTTTCCTTATTATACTCTTATATAACATGTACAAAGATTGTTTGGATTTATCATAGGATATTAAATCCTCACTCCATATCTATAAAGTTATATATATCATACCTATATCTATATATATATATGGTCATACACAATAGCCTTATTCCTTTGATATCATATGGAAGGTAATACATTCACTACACGAGATTCTTAACGTTTCTATATATAAAAACACACCCATTTAAAACAACCCTTACCCTTACTATATACACATTCTAACTATTATATATAGTGGTCATATATCGCCAATTTTTCTTTTAAACTTTAACATGGTAACTACTCGAACTTAGTACATGCCATTTGTAACAAAGGGTTGCTTGGTATGAAAGTGTTAAACGTTTAAAGGGTTGGATTCCAGTTAAGCATGAAAGGTCGTAACCCTAAGTCTAGTAATCCACTTAACCCAGCCTTAAATCTTAATTGTTCAATGTGAACACCCACCCAACCTGATGACATGGCCCAACACTAAATTCATTATGGTGAGCTAGTTTAAGGGTGATGTTAATTCTATATGTAAACAAATTAATCCCTTGGTCAAAAATTAAGAGGGGTTCTGCAACGTACTGGTTGTTAGGTTATCGTGTCCAAGGTGGGCATGCCATATTTGTTTATTCACATGGCTAAATTACTATGAACATCCTATCATCATTACTCTGTATTGTCAAGGTTTCTTGGTAACTAATCTATCTTTTCCCTTTGGCTCTGTGCATTTTGCAAAAATGCCCCAATGTTAACCCTGCAATGTTTTCTCTAGGTGTATGAGGGATGACTTGCAGAGGACTTGATCTGTGTAAGGAAAGGAAGGTGCGCAACCAATTGGTTTTCGTTCTATACCAGATAACCCCAAGAAAAACTCTATCGCTTATGTTATCCTGTAATAAGAAGTGGTAGTTTGTAATAGTGGTCATATTCATGAATACCTTTGTAACTGTCCCCTATGGTTTCCATATTTGAGGTTCTTTCCTTTTTCTTTCACTTAATCTCTTAATATTGTTTTCATCCATGCTCTCTGTGTTATATCCCCATTGGGTAAATCATGGTGAGTTACGATATTGTTGAGTCAACATTTCTAGCGAGTGTAAACACCCTCTATTCATGGTTTTCATTCAGGACTTGTCTGAAGTTTATATAGGAAAATAAAGCAGAAGACCACCAATAGTGGGGAGTTCCTATCAGAAACATGATAGGGAATACTTGGAGGTCAAATTTTCTCGGCTGAAGAATAACATTGTATTACTAATAGAGATGGTAACACAGTTTTTGGTAATGAAAGGTAAGGAGGATAGCACCATGATGGTTTCAATCCTGGTAAACTAACCTTTATTTAGCCTTCCTTAATAGAGATTTGGTGACTTTGAGAATCATATTAGATGCATCAATTCCAATCTTGTGAAGCTATGTTGGCCAAGGAATAGGAAAGGAAAGCTAGGGGATTGTAATTCCCATTGTAGCTCAACGGAGGCCAAAGCATGAAGGCTTGAGATTGAATGGAAAAGAAGCCAACACAAGTGAAACTGAAACCTTTTTTGTCAATGCAAAATGAAGTAGAATATAATCTATTTCCATGGAGGAAAAGGTAAATGGGAAAGGAGTATGCACCAAGGCACTCAAATTTTCTTGTATGATCTTGGAAGAGGGAAGTCAAGAGATGATTCCACCATATATATTTTCTCCAATTTGTAGGGGATCAAGCATCATTATACACCAAAAAGTTATGGATTTTCTTAATTATGTTGCAATAAAGTGGGTCATAAGGATAGTGATCATTGGCACTCTAGAAGGCCAATCAATCCATGCAAGAACTATTCCCAATATTGCAAATTGAATGGACATTGGGAGGCCAAATGGTGGAAGCTTAACCCAAAATTCCATCCCAAGAATCGAGCAACCAAGAAGAAATCTTGGAGAGTCAAGGTCAAGGGAAAGAGGAGTTCTTTTCACTTTCATCCCAAGGAGAAATAGTTTTCTAGTGACCTATTGTAGTAGTGAGTGGCATCCAAATCCATGAAAAGGACGATATGGTTATGCCAAAGGAAACCACTACTCAGTTCTTATTTTCCATCCTACAATAGAGGGATCCCTTCTTTGAGATTTGTCAGAATCTTCTTGAGGATAGGAGAAGAAGGAGATTGGATTTGATTTTTTTGGAGAAGAAAATCATGTAAATGGATAGGTGTGATTTGAATTGGATCCTCACCCAAAATACTTTATAAATTTGAAATCTTTTTTTTTCAATTCTCATTTGTATTTAGGAAAAATAAAAGGTGGAAACTAACCATTGTTATGGTTGGACTTCCAAAGGAAACCATTAAAAATGAAGGATGTAGTGAAAATAATTCAATGGGATATGCGAGGAGAGTTGGGGGAAAAAAATTGAAGGAGCATAAACAAGATCTTGAAGGGAATCATGCTTGAAGTCGATGGACGAAGGAATTGAGAAGCCTATCCACATTGAGTGAAGCCTATACATATTTTGGTGATATAAAAATACATTGTGGGATGGGCAAGGCATAACCACTCTTTCTATAGGTTACACTCTATCTACTCTTCCACCAACATATATTTGCATTCACCTCTTGCATTATGGGAAATATGACTAAATCAATATGCATTTGTAGATTGTAAAATGACCATGATCAGCCAATATTATTCGACAATTATATCCAAAATTGCCTACACAACATTGTTTCACATGGGGATCAATGGAGAATATCTTATGTTCATTTTCATACTCCAAATATGTATTTTTTAGGTGATGAAGTTCCTTGGGTTTTAACAACACTTTTCTTTCCTTTCACGATGTGCTAAGTCCCATGGAGGCATGTCATAGATATTTAAGGCATTTGAAGCATTCATATATTATCGATAACTTTATTTTGTTCATTACTCAAAGTATTTAGTAGTGATTTATATGAGAGGAAGGGACTTAACCCTTAATGAATTCTGAATTAGCTAAGAAGAAACATGCACAGTTTAAATTGCTTGGGCCGAGAGCATCACAAGACGAATTCTGGGCCCTTAACTCTCCAATTTAAATAGAAGATAGTGTAAGTGGAATTAAAGAAACATAGAAAATACACACTATGAAATAAGACATAACTCATATCACATCCAATTAGAATCTTTTCATAAACAGTTCCAAATGCTTCTACATATGTATTCAATTCAGTCCCAGAAAAATTACAATAGAGTCCAGAACCACCAGAATTGTGCCCTTTCACTTCTTCCCCCCCATTGATACACTTAGAACCTCTAACACTTATACGATTTGAGTTCCTTCAATGTGCAACCAGTTACAATAACTGAAATGAAACCTTTCAGCTTCTACAATGATTACAAATGACAGTTTTCAGAAAAAACGTTTCATGATCCCTGCAAATTCCTTTGACACTCCAACTCCTTCCTATGCCACATTCTCTTTGAAATGTAACTCATACTCTTTCAAATATAATTGCATTTATCGATATTCTCATCAAATATTTGGGAATATTATATTTGAAATAAAAATAATTCCCAAACATTTTTCTATCATGTATCATGAAATTTCCATAATTTAATTCATGCCATGGTTTTTAAAACCAAGTCTTCTTTTCCCAATTCACCATTTCATTGTAAAAAAAAATTGTTGTTACCATTTCCTTGTAAAAAACATTTATTGTGTAATGTTTTTCCAATTTACCATTCCACTGTGTAAAAACATTTACTGTGTGTTTTTTCTAGTTCATAAAATGCCTTCTATCTTTTTCTTTTACTCTTATAAATATTTGGATAAATAATTATCCAAGTCTTTGTTCACATGCATCTTCCCATTTAAATCATTTGCATGGAAATAGGCATTAATGTCTTTAATTTGTAAAATGTGAATTTTACCTCTGTAAACCAATTTCACCGTGAGGAAGAATTTCTTTTATTGGAAATCCCATAATCATTATTGAAATGTACTCCTGGAAAAATGCCGCACATAAAACATATGAGAAATGTTTTCATTTATTACATCAAGCTTTGGCTGGAGTGGTTTTAATCCAAACTTATTTTCCTCCGATGTGCTTCACGCATGAAAGAATCCATGGTAGTATTTCCCAGTCCACCTTCACAAAATTAACCTCCTCGCTACTTAAATCCCCGATATGTATGTGAACCCTCCATCCAACCTTTGACTTTCCACATTATATATTAAGATTCGTGCCCATGATTTGATGTGATTTTGTAATTTAAATATTGGATTAAATATTGATATAAATATAAAAATATTTATATTAACAATAAAAAAGCCCATTTTTTCTATTTTCGAAGGACTTTGGGCATATGAGGCTTAACACATGACTTTGTGGATAGGATAAGGGTGCTTAATAAAATGAATATTTTTTATTTTCAACGGGAATATGAAAATAAGGGTAAAAATGAATGAAGTGATGGAACTAAGGGATTTAGATAAGAATTAAGGCCAGGTATAAGCTTGGGATATTTGCCAACTTTTGAATTGTGGAGTACATCATTGTTTTGTATGATCGCATTGGGTGAAGGATTTAGGTGATGGGAGCTTGACGGAGCTGGTGAAAAAGTTATCAAATCTAAGTGGAAAAATAACACAAGGACAAGATGCTTTGGAAAAATAAAATGCAAATCAATAGGTGATAACACCATCAACTTCCGATATCAGGGGTTTGGAAAAAATGATTTTGAGTAGACCGCTTTTTGCCCTGATGTACCTCTAGTGTCGCCACGCACCCATGAGCAAAGCCATAATGGTTTCCTCAGCCCACCTTCGAATAATTATCTTTCGCGTTGCTTCATTCTCCGATATGTTCCTTAGTCGTTGATCCGAGCTTCTTCAAGATCAATGATCCACCGAGTTATACCTTTTGCACCTCCGCTATATTGTCTATATGCCGCTGGATATAGCCCGACCCCCCAAACTATCATACTTCGATAGTGATATAGCATTTCACTAAATTTCTGAAATTTGGATCCTGATATGAAAATTGTTATTGTGATAACAGAGCCTACATTTGAAATTCCATGGGAGGACGTTGCAGATTAGTCACATAGCCTAGACATAAAGAAATAAGGATTTGTAAATTAGATGAAGATCTAAAAGAATTAGGAGAAGTTTTCCAAGATCACTATTAATATATTAATATGATGATGACCACCATAGTTAACATCCATTGAAACCAAATTTAATTAATATAAATAATTATAAAGTTGTTAATTGAATATCACTTGAATTTAAGTTAAGTTGTTGTGTGACTAAAGATATGCTTAATAATTACATTTTTTTAATTTTATACTTATGAGTGAAATTACAAATTTTTCTTATAAGTAAATTTTATTCTTAGAAGTAAATGTATATATAATAACTATTCTTAATAATAATTTATTAAGGAAACAAAATCAAAGAATAAACTTTAGACCATCATAAGAAATTTTCTTGTAATTTTTTAAAAGTTTTTTAGTTATTTCAAATTTTTAATAAATTTATCTCATTTTGGATCATAAAGACTCATCAATTCTCACTAAAAAGATATGTGGATTTATGGGAGCAGGTAATATACACTTTGAACCATAACTGAGCAAGCTTGTGGGTAAATGTAGTTTCCATTTTGTATTTGAGAAGGGCAAAATTGTCTTAATATCAAACCATTGGATTTGAACCAATTCACAGGGCAATTGAGCACCTCTTGCCCTTTTCCCCATTGGTTCTAGCGCACACATTGCTCGGGAATCATGTATTGAGATGCTCCTCTTCTTATGCATATTGACTAATTCCATGGCTCAAACCTTGCACCTTTGAATCTTGATTAGCGAAGATTGAGTTGCTTTACCAATTGCAAGATTGCTCGAGTGAAAATTTAGAAGGAAGTGGTATTGTGATGGTAGGTGAGAATGATGGAGTTTCCAACGATTGAACCCAGAGACCAAAGACAATGTGTCAAAGAACCTCCCTTAAAAAAACACCTTTGGTATAATTAAACACGTTTAGGCCTCGCATCGCGTTGTCTTGCTCACATCACATTTCTCTGTACAAGTTTGAAGTTAGATAAGGGTGTATAAACACTATCCATGTCAAATGGATCAAGGTCAGATGATTCTAGTCAAAGAAAACCAACTTAGATATCAAAAGCAAAGTTACAAATGTTGAAATTTTCATTTGAGTTTTCATTTTGTTTATACCATATGCATCCATTTGAAAATACAAGGATGACTCGCCCTTCCAAAAATTAGAATGAATATTCACATCAAATTGAATGGATAAATTTGGCTACATGCTAATATGTATATCTAAAATGATGGTGGAGTAAATATATTATTTAGTAAATGGGTAGTTCATGACCTAACTAGAAACATTTTTCTTCTCTCGTCTTGTGACTTAATAAGTTTTATAACAAATTGATATTTTCAAATTGAAGTGGCTATAACTGAATATTTATGTAGGTCATTATACCCATAATTGACTAGAAATGTAAAATGAATAGTTAGTTAGTTGATCCGGATTATTTTTGGCACGAAATGAGAGCAGAGATATAACACATAAATATTCAGAGATATTGCAAGACAAAAAAAAATATAAAAAAGATACATCGTAAATATAACAAGAGTCACAGATATACAATAATACACGATTTCTATTAATAGATATGCCATCAAAGTGTTTGGTTTAATTTCTACTTGGTGCATCCCTATTTTTAGATTTGCATTTTTTTTGTGTTGGCAGAATCGACAACATGGGTGATCCACACAGCCCACAAGCATCGAGCATGGGTCAGTTGAGGTGAGAATCAAACTTGAGACCTCTTTTACATATTTCCTTCATTAACACGGCACTCACCATTCGTTCTACACCCTTGTGGGCTATATTTTCATTCTTAAATCACTTTGCATTTTCATTTATAGATTTCTGTACAATTTCATTGTTTCCATTTGATTCAGGGTTTGTCTTGGAAATGATAAACCTTTACGTCCTAAGCTCAAAGGAATCACTTGTTTGGTTGTGAAATTTGACTATTGAGTTTAATTTGTAGTGTGTTAAGAATTCTTAGAAGACATAAATTGATTTCTTATTTTTTATTTAGTTTAGCATTAAGAGTATGAAAATGAGAAAGGTTGGACAATTCTATGCCCTCAATGTATATTACTTTATAATATAGTGGATAAGAGAGGTCACTTAGAAGTTTTGTCAAGGTCTTATTTATTCATGTTGACATGGAAACATAAACATGAATTTTTTTTTCTTGATATTCCTACTATATTGAAGTCCAATCATAACAAAATTGAGCAATCAAAGATATTATCTCCCACTTGAATACTTAAGGTGTTTAATGTAGGGTTGTCAATTCTCACCATTAATATTTAGGAAAAACTTGATGCAGAACCCCCTGCCTTGGCAGGTTCTGCATGACCTCCCGATCTTACGATCATTCTTTATCTCCCTGAGAGTATGATTGAATCTTCGATTTCCCCACAGGAAATCACTCACACTAGCAAGTGCATATCCATAGGTCCTTATGAGTCATGTTTTTGTGAATAAACACAAGGCACTAACTCTCACCCAAGTGACCAACAACTATGACCACAACCTTTACTTGAAAAGGTGTTTCGAACTTCGTGACCTTGTGAATCCTGATGCGAGTCCCCCTGATTCTTCAATATCCAAAAATTGAAAGAGCTAACAGATCTTGACTCCTCCCTTGACTTTTCTTCAATGTGACCTCTGACTAAAACCTGGGGCCCATCTTTTGGATACTTTGGTAATTCATGTATCGACGATTTAAAATGCAACGAATCCTTTCGTAGACATCTGAAACTGCGATAACCCCTCACCACAAATCAATAGCTCTAGTCTCTCCTATGATTTTATGGTCCTAGTTCTTTCGGGACTTCGTGAATCAAGAATTTGTGACTCTCAACTCCGAGTCACATCTTCCTCCACTTTTGAATTCCTTAAAAGTGAAATTCAAGGATGAGATCAATGAATCCTGTTGATCCTAATCCAATGAACTCTATTCCTCCTGAGATTATGAGTGTTGAAAAACACTCAGACTTAATCTCTCCATTGTTCTATGAGATCCAACAGTCCACAGAAAATCGACACTTCTCCTTGAAGCGACTCCACTGTCCAATCAGTTTTCTGAAAGATTTTTTCGACCAAGCACCTCGGCGTAAATCATTCTGAGATTTTATGTCTGTTGGTTGACTTCAACACTTTCTTTCCCTTGAACCCTTCAAGGTTCTTCCCCTCCTAGGGTTTCTATTGCAAACTCAAGGATTAAATGGGCTCTTGCACACACTCCTTGCGGCATTCGCAAATAACCTCTGGTTATTTGATCCTTCGACTCTGTGCACTCTATGCGACAACAGTCCTCCAATATTCCTCTTAGTTTGGTAAACTCGAAGATCTCACCCAACCTATGCACACCTTGCATGGTTGTGTGTTTCACCTGCACTTCTACTGGTAGCAAAACAACGATATCTCTCCTGAGCTTTCTGTTGGAAGATTGGTTGCTGTCATTGATGTCAACCCTAGTCATGGGTTTTGGACCACAAGATTGATGAAGTTATTTGGACATGAAGGAAAATGCACATG
>JASDQU010101612.1:19540-30298 GCA_032191745.1 Picea mariana | reverse complement strand
AATTGTGGTGGATATTCTATAAGTGTATGGTCAGTTTTTGAGCAGGGACTGGTCGGAGCAGCTACATGGTTACTTCGCAACAGACTGGTCTCACTTATGGCTTCCAGAAAATGGTAAGCCCAACAAAATCAGGGTGAATTGTGAACGTTCCCTCAAGTTCACGATAATAGACTTGAATGACCCCAATGAACCATATACACCTCCGGCTGATTCACCTGAAGTCCAAGGGATGGACACCTTCTTCGAAAATTTCATGGCTGAAGTTTCACCTATCAACAATCCACAACAGCAATCCGAGATCAAAGCATGTATGCAACCAACAGCTTCTATCCAACAGTCCCATGAGCCAGATGGAAATCAAATTTGGTCTCTATACTTTGACGGTTCCAAGTCTAAAGAAGGAGTTGGTGCAGGCTGCATCATTATTGATCCGGCAGGTAACAAAACATTATTGGCTTGCAGATTAAAATTTGAATGTACTAACAATATTGCAGAATATGAGGCTTTATTGCAAGGTCTCAGAAAATCCTTGGACATGCACATTCAAAATCTGGTTGTATTCAGTGACTCTAAGATAGTGGTCAGGTAGGTGAGAAATTCTATACATTTTCTTTCCCCACATCTCAAATGTTACCAGTTTGAGGTATGGAGTTTAATGAACAAATTTTCTGCTTTTAATAGAAATTCCATTCCTAGATTAAATAACGTTGAAGCAGATCTACTAGCTAATGTTGCCTCCAAACTTCTTCCTGCAGAAGGCTTATCCCCAAATGCATTCTCCGTGGAGCTATTGTTTCGACCATCTGTTCCTGACAATATCACAAACTGGAGAGTATTTGACGATGATCAGTAGATCATTAACTTTCTGCACATGGAAGAAACCTTTCAAGGCGCCGTGATAGATGAACAAACGCATGACGACAATTTGCATGACTTTACGGTAATACCTAATCCGAAATCTCCTGAGGCTCTATCGAACATGGTAAATTTCATACCCAAATCTGTTGTTAGACTAGAAAAGTTTTATGATTTTGAAGATAAATTTAAAGAAATGGTCAATTGCAAAACCAACAGTTCCTCATTGTCTTACGAAAAAGTCAATTTAGGGACTAGTGAAAATCCTCAGTGTATCAACTTAGGCTTGGGATGTTCTAGACAAGAAAAAGTTTCTTTTGTTAAATTATTCAAAGAATTCAAAGATGTCTTTGCATGCACTTACGATGATCTTAAAATGTTCTATCATAATATTATACAACATGTCATCCCGATGAAGCCCCAAACCTTACCCTTCCAACAGAAACTGAGGAAAATGCATCCTAAACTAGAACCAACCGTACAAAAAGAATTGAATAAACTCCTAAGTGCTAAAATAATTTTTCCTATTAGACACACTCAATGGGTATCCAATCTCGTCCCAGTGCGGAAGAAAAACGGAGAAATTCGACTTTGTGTCGATTTCTGAAACCTCAACAAAGCATTTGACAAAGATAATTATCCTGTCCCGCCCATGGAACAGATCCTTCAACAAGTATCTAGTTCTGAAAGGCTATATTTACTAGATGGTTTCTATGAATACAACCTACAACCAAGTCTTGATGTCTCCGCCAAACCAATTAAAAACTACCTTCCGTACCCCGTGGGGCACTTATGCTTATCGCAAAATGAACTTTGGATTGATTAATGCCGGTGCTACCTTTCAGAGAGCAATGGACATTGCTTTTAAGGCTTAATCAATCACTCCGTAGTAGTCTACTTAGACGATGTGACTGTTTATTCTAAAAAAAAAGACGATCATCTAGCGCACTTACGAGCCGTTCTGCTATGTCGTAAATACGGCATCTCCTTGAACCCTAAGAAGTCCATCTTTGCAGTAGAACAGGGTAAGCTACTAGGCTTCATTGTGTCTAGTGATGGAATGATTATTGACCCCGAGAGGACCCAATTCATCGCTAAACTTCCCCCACGGACCTCCAAAAAATCCATGCAGTCTTTCCTAGGCCAGATTAATTTCGTGAGAATATTTGTCCCCAGCTTTTTCGAAATGGTCAGACCTCTCCAGAACCTGATTAAGAAAGACAACCAATATCACTGGGGACCCATAAAAAACCAAGCTTTCAATGCTATAAAGAAGGCCATAATAGACGCTCTGTCTCTCATGAGCCCTGATTTCTCTCAAGACTTTGCACTCTATACTTTTGCCTCTGATCGTTCCTACGCCGCATTCCTAACTCAGAAGAATTCCGAGAACAATGAAGTACCCATCGCCTTTATGATATCTGCTTTCAAAGGTACTGAACTTAACTACCCAACGGTCGATCGGCAAGCCTACGCTGTCTTCAAGGAAATTAAGCATTTCGGGTCATATCTTTTGAAGTCAAGGACGAAGGTCATTGTCCCCTACCCTGTTGTAAGGAACTTGTTAGTGAAAAAGGAGTTAGGAGAGAAAAGAGCCAACTGGGTCACCTCCTTGCAGGAGTACGACTTAGAAATCACCCCAGCACAGATCGTGAGAGGCCAAGGGTTGTGTAAGTTGGTAGTTGATTCAGAAACTGAACANGACCCTGCCAAAAGAAGAGCGTTGAGACTAAAGTCTGGCTCCTTTCATCTAGTTAACGGTATACTGTTTCGTCACAATTTTGATGGCGTACTGATGCGTTGTCTTGAAAAGGATGAAGCAGAAAGAGTCTTGCTTGAGTTGCATGCAGGAGAAGCTGGTGGTCACTTCGGTGGCGACACCACTGCTCATAAGGTTTTAAGAGCTGGTTATTACTGGCTGACGCTTTTTAGAGATGCCCATGCCTTGTGTTGTAAACGTATCATCTGTCAGAAAGCATCAGGGCGATTGCAAAAACCAGCCTTCCCCTTGCAACCCGTTTCAGTCGATTCTCCTTTCCATCAATGGGGCCTTGATATCATTGGTCCTATTAACCCTCCATCCTCACAACAACACAAGTATATTGTGACAGCCACTGATTACTTTACTCGATGGTCTGAAGCCACTGTACTAAGAACTGTTAACACAAGTCAGGTGATCACTTTTCTGAGCTCAAATATCATCACTCGTTTTGGTATCCCTGATTGTCTAGTCTTTTATAATGATTCATACTTTTCTTCTCTTGAGATGAGTGAGTTCGCCTTAGAAAAGGGAATAAAGCTGAAGTATTATGCTAGTTATTACCCCCAGGGCAACGGCTTAGCATAATCGACAAATAAGAACTTGATCAAAATTATCAAGAGAACCGTGGCCTAAAATCACAAGAACTGGCACAATGCACTGCTTAATGCGTTGTGGGCTGATAGGGTAACACCCAAAACTGCTATAGGTAATTCCCCCTTTTTTCTCGTTTATGGTAGAGAAGCCATTATGCCACCTCACATTCTTCTTCCTTCGCTCCAATTGTCACAAAAAGTTCAAGAAGAAGATTGTCCCTCTTTAGAAAGTCGTATTAACGCTTTGATGAAGTTAGAAGAAGTAAGAACCCAAGCTAAGTGTAAACTAGATCAACATCAACAACTGATTAAAAGCTGGTTCGATTCTAATTCTACTTCTGATAGGAATTTTGAAGTAGGTGATCTTGTCTTAAAGTGGGACAAACCACACGAAGGAAAGGGTGAGCACACCAAGCTCCAAAATTTGTGTCTTGGGCCATTTTTTATTGTTGAAAAGTTGGGTCCTAGTTCCTTTCGATTGCAGAATCTTGAAGGGTAGCTTGACACCTATCCGGTGAATGGCCAAGCCCTGAAAAGATACTTCGCTTGATTACTACCCTTGTATATTATATAAATATTTCCTTTTGTTTTTATTTTTGCCTTTGTTTTCGTTTTTTATTTTGATTTGGATTGATCAGTTTTTCATTTTTTTGAAACATATGCATGCCTGTGTACTGAGCTATTCAGAAAAAGACCATAGGAAAATTTCTTCGCTAAAATAACTTCTGAAAGGTTGTACGAACATCAATGATACATTTCTAAAAACTGATATTTATGTTGGAAAGTTTTGTTGTTTGAAAGAAGTTTACTAATTTCAATCTCTGAGCAAAGTTTGTCATGATCATCTATTATATTTTGCGTTGTCCCTTTTCCATAAAGGAATGACTCAAAAGGATGTCTCCCTGTCATAGTAAATTGTTTTAGAAATAAAACATTTCAGGAGCTGAATAAAGAACAGTGTCAAAAAAAAATTCTGATGAGGTCTAAAAAATATGATAAAATACCAAGATTTTTCAGTGTCACCCCGCTCAGCTATACACAAAGAAAAAACAAAATAAAAAATGTTAATAAGAGCTGTGGGAAGTGTTTGTAAACCCACCGGGATACTGAACAGGTCCACTGGCAGCGGGTAAATGCAAGCATGGTGCCAAGACAACTTCATCGGGGTACTGAACAGGCCCGCTGGCAGCGAAGCAATGTCGGGTACAAAAAAATCTGAAAAAAATATAAGAAACCTCTTTTAAGTCCTTTATTCTGATCTAGAACTTCTTGACAGGATACAGACATCCGAGTGGGTTAAATGGCAATGCTGTCGAGGCTATGGACGCCTGCTGGCAGCAGTGGCCATGCCAACAATATTGAATATTTTATCATTAATATCATGACTTACTGATCTTAAGACTATTATTAGTTTGCATCTTTTAAAACATCGCTGGAAAAGATAGTAAATGATGATGTTTGTACGATTTTCTGATGGTTGTTTTTGAGTTGAATTTTTCTTTGTCGTCCTAATCTGAATTTGTTTCTTTCGACAAAGATAACTGCTTCTCCCAGTGTGTCACCATTGTTGGCAGCCAATTCAATTTTTTCAATTGCCCTAAAAGCTGCCTACACCTATGTCTCTTGAACTTCAAATTTCTATCGCATTTTGCAAACAGAAGACATTTTTATTTTATGCGACATTTGCAAATTGGTTTCGATTTATTTTTCACGACTGAAAGCGTGAAAACTCCTCCATCATTATTTGAACTGTCATGAGCTTCTCATTGATTTTCTGAAAGGCACTTACCTTTGGTTTATTATTATGTGGCTGGAAAGATTTTTCAAACTATGATGTTCTTGCTTTGATTGCACAACTTGACTTTTATTTGATTGATAAGGTATTGAGCATGTAAATTTATGAATTATACTTGATTATATAAGGGTCATGGTTGATTTTGGTTGATCCTTACTATTTTTAGCTCTTGGCTTATCGATTTTATGAAATCTCTTATCACAATGTTTTATAAACTTTGATTACATATTATGCAACAAGCGCATGTGTAACATTTGAGTTTGATTTCATATTGGATGGCAATAGTTTGAAGTTATGCAATGGCGCATTGGCTAAACTTTTGGGTTTTGAATTTATGGTTTGAATTATTACTTGGCGTATGTTTAATTTATGGGTTTGATTTTACGTTGAACATTCATGATTTCAAACCATAGATTGGCACATTGGAATATTATCATTCACTATTTAAATCTTGGGATGGCCGAATATTTTGATTTATGTTATGATTGATGGAACAACGTTGTACTCTACCATTAATGTTTTGCATGGCGGTGAACTAACTTACCACCTTCGCACGCGCATATTGATTTGCCTCCCCTTTCATCGTTCTCACCTATTAGCCTAAGAGATTTTGCTCCTGTGTGTTTATCCGAACCCTACCATGCGCCCGCACCATGGCTCCGGTCGTAAGGGCTAAACCCAATGGTAGCCAGGCATTGTTGATGTTCGATGGTGCTTATAGTGACCTTGAGGAATTCGGATGGCTCCCGTTCATATGGAAGTTTGATGGCTATAACCCTAGCGTGGCTCAGTAATTACATTAACCTTTGATGGCTGCCGAGCCAAGGTCGGGGATGTGCAATTGGAAATTGATGAGAAATTTCTCAGTTTAGCTACCGGTCTGCCTGCTGTCAGACAGAGATGGTCAAAAAATTGCAAAGTGGAAGATGTCCCATGGACATTGCTCTTCCAGTCACGAAGAGTGAGCTCCTGTGACAAAGGTTTGCCCGCGAATATGCTAAAGCAACGATGGCACGACTTGCTGATGATAATTTTAATCACTGTAATCCATATCTTGTCTCTTCCAAATAGATAAAAGAAATAACAATTGTTAATTCAGTTTGTGAATGATAGGTTTATCTTCTTCATAAATTGAATTGTTATATATAATTTTTTGCATAACAGGTTTCCCTTATTGCAGGAATTTATAATCATAAGATTGTTATGATTTTATTTTATGTCTTGTTTGTCCTGTAAAAAACTTCAAGGAGCAGCACAGCCGATCGTTTACGAGAAGATTACGGACTAACTGGTGCGAGTTTACCTCCTCCGACCAGCTTAGAAGTCATCATACGCAGGGCAGATTTGGAGCGTTTCCAGGTCAGTTAGTCTTCTTCTTACTGTTTTCATTAAGTAGTTTAATTCATATATTAGTTTAATTAGATTTATATTAGATTCCTTAATTTCAGTAAATATATTAGATCGTTTAATTTCAGTAGTTTTACTTCTTATTCATAAAATATAAAAAATCAAAAAGAGATTCTTGACTGTCTTAGGGCAGAAAACACATGAGTTTTGCAGGTTTTAATTAAATCTGTAGGCTATTTATAGTGTACATTTGTGAATAAGTAATATTGCAGCTGGGAATTAGATAGTTGATTTCAGTTATTATAATAGTAATTAGTAGATTGTATATAATAGTCAGAATAGTTAGTATTTAGTCTTAATTTAATTTAGTAGTTTGTTTTAATTAGATTTGTGTGTTAGTTTGTTTGTTATAGTTAGTTTGTTATAGTTAATTTTAGTTTGTTTTATTAGTTTTATTTAGTTTTAGTTTGTTTTATTTGTTTTAGTTAGATTACTTAGTTAGATTAGTTTTCTCTTTGGTTTTCTTAAAAGACCTTAGAGCGGCCAACGGAGCCGTTAAACTCGTCAGGGTGGTTCATTCCAAACGGCTTGGGTTATTTAGACAACCCCGAACCAGTTCCACTCTCTTAATTGATGGATGGACAATTTCGCCTGTCAATAGGAAGTTAAGAAGAAAGAAGACACACAATTCATTGTGGTTCGGAAACCCAGAATTATTTTGAACAACACTAGAATAGATGATTTGCTAGAACAAATCCAGGGTTTGCTGGAAGAGTTCGCTGACACAATAGTGGATGAACTACCTTGTTCGTTGCCACCTATCAGGAGTATAATCCATCATATTGATATTATATCTGGAGCCAGCGTGCCGAACAATGCAGTGTATAGGTTGACATCGCAAGAGAATGAGGAAGTTAAGAGACATTTCTAGGACTTAATGGACAAAGGATTAATTCGGGAGAGCTTGAGTCCATGTGTTGTTCCGACAATGCTCAGCCCAAAGAAATATGGAGGCTAGAGGATGTGTAAATACTCAAGGGAAATTAATAAGATTACCATTAGATTCAAGTTTCCATTGCTAAGGATGGACGACTTGATGGATTGCTTGAGCGGAGCCAAATATTTTTTGAAGATTGATTTGAAAAGTGGCTATCACCAAATCAGGATGAGGGAGGGTGATGAATGGAAAACAACATTCAAAACAAATGAAGGTTTGTACGAATGGCTTGCCATGCCATTTGGCTTGATGAATGCGTCGAGCACCTTTATGAGGTTGATGAATGAAGTACTGGAAGATTTGATTGGAAAATTCGTGATTGTATATCTGGATGATATACTAATTTTCAGTAAAACTGAAGCGTAGCACTTAAAACATTTAGCTTTCGTGATGAGGAGATTGCAGCAAGACAAATTGCTGATCAATATAAAGAAATCGTCATTCATGAAGACAAAACTCATATATTTGCGTTTTGTAATCACTTCTAACGAATTGAAGATGGATCTGGAGAAGGTAAAAGCAATCAGGGATTGGCCATCGCCAAAGAGTATCTTCAAAGTTCGAAGCTTCCATGGATTGGCTAGTTTTTACAGGAAGTTCATCAGAAATTTTAGTGAGATATGTGCACCAATGATGGACACAGTCAAGAAAAGACACAAATCTTTTCTTTGGACAAAGGAAGCAGAGAATAGTTTCACGCTGCTGAAAGAGAAGATAATTGGACAACCAATTCTAGTTTTTCCAGATTTCAGCAAGACATTCCATGTGAGATGTGATGCTAGTGGATTCATAATTGGAGCGGTCTTAACCCAAGACAAAAGATCGATTGCATACTTCAGCAAGAAGTTGAACCATGGAAAGTTGAAATATTCCACATATGACAAGGAGTTTTATGCAGTCATACAGGTGTTGAAAAAATGGGGGCGTTACTTGGTTCCAAAAGAGTTTGTCTTGTATAGCGACAACCATGTAGTACAATTCATAAATCGACAAGAGAAATTGAACCAGAAGCATGCAAAATGGGTTGAATACATGCAGAATTTTACTTTTGTTATACAACATATTTTTGGAACTGCTAACAAGGTTGTTGATGCTTTGAGAAGGAAATGTTTGATTCTGCAGGAGTTTAGAGTAAGGCCTTAGGTTTTGATAACCTCAAAGAAATGTACAGGAATGATGTTGATTTCAAAGAAGCCTATGAAGCATGTGAGACTCCAGTTCTTAGAGATAGAAGCCAATGGACTAAATATATGATTCAGGATGGACTATTGTTCAGGGGTAATCTGTTGTGTATTCCGAAGAGTTCTATGAGAGAGAATCTTCTGAAGGAAAAGCATAGTGGAGGATTGATTGGACATTTCGGCCATGATAAGACTTTTTTGAAACTAAATGGTTCATATTATTGGCCAAGGATGAGGGCATATGTCAAGAAATTCATGAATAGGTGTAGAATTTGCCAGCACGTGAAGGGTAGGAGACAGAATACAGGATTGTATCAGCCATTTCTAGCACTAGAGACGCCATGGGATGCAGTAAGTATGGATTTTTTTTTGGGACTGCCAAGGACACAAAGAGGATGTGACTCAATATTTTTGGTAGTCTATAGATTTTCTAAATTGGCACATTTCATACCATGTCAGAAAACCCATGATGCAACTCACATTGCAAATCTATTTTTCAAGGAATTTGTTAGACTTCACGGCTTACCCAAGAGTATTGTATCGGATAGGGATACCAAATTTGTTGGTCATTTTTGGAGGACCCTATGGAAGAAGCTGGGGACTAATTTATCCTTTAGCTCAGCATATCATTCTCATATGGATGGGAAGACTGAGGTAGTAAACCGAAGCTTGGGAGATTTATTAAGGAATTTGGTGGCTGAACATCACAGTCAATGGGATCAGATTCTGGCACAAGAAGAATTTGCATATAATGATTCACCGAACAGGAGCACAGGATGAATCCCATTCCATATAGTGTATGGAATGCAGCCGAGAGGAGTATCTGAGATGAGAGACTTGGAGTAGAATGAATTCAGAAGTGTTAGTGCATATAATTTTGCAGTAGGAATACAGGATCTCCACAACAAAATCAAGGGACGATTGCAAAATTCAAATAAGAAATACAAGCGCAAAGCAGATCAACACAAAAGAGAACTTCAGTTTGAAGTAGGTGATTTGGTTCTGGCACATCTCAGAAAAGAAAGGTTCCCAAGGGGAACATACAACAAGATGAAGATGAAGAAAATTGGACCATGTAAAATCATAAGAAAATTTGAGGCAAATGCTTATGACATTGGATTACCAAATGGGGTTGGGATATCGCCCATATTCAACATAGAAAATATTTATCCTTACAAAGCTGATGAAACAAGAGAAAAGGATAATCAGAAGGAAGTTCAATGGATTAAACAATTGTCTGTAGTTGAAAAGCCCCAGATGGAAAAGATAATTGACCAGAGTTGGAAAGAAAACCTGAAGAAAGACATACTAAGAATATTTGGTCAAGTGGGAAGGACACTCGATTGAAGATGTGAGTTGGGAAAGCGAAGAAGATATCTAAAGACATGGACAAATGGTGCAGAAGCTCATGAACAGGAGTTCATGAATTTTTCAGCCAAGGGATTATGATGTAGGAGAATCCCAAGCCACCAACAAAGCAAGCGCAAAGGTGGAAGACAGCTGAAAACAAACCAACACACGTTTTGGAAAACATTTATGTAATAGATAGGGGAGCATATATACATTTGTGTTTTGGAGATTGTAAACATATCTTTAGCGTTTCTCTCATCTATCGAATATGAATACATTTAATTGTATTGAATCAAAACTAGATAGGTCTTAATTTATGATTTGATAGCTTGTAGTGTAGGAGGGAAACAGATAGAAAGACACCCTCGCTTGTATCATGGTGTGATCCCCAATTGTATCAGTGGAGTAACATGTATATCTATAGAGAGTAAGAACACAGAGAAGAACCCATGTACAAGGATATTTGAGTTAATATAATAAAAAAACTTTGATTCATGTTCATGGTGTTATTATGCTTACTATTTGCATCTATTGAATGGTATGTATACAGTTTCTTATATTTTATGTTATGCATTTATTTCAATGCTATGTATATGATTGTGATTTCATGATGAATGTATGAAATCTTTGAGGAGAAAAGAATCAGTTTCAATTATTTCTCTTCCTCAGAATTCCTACAAAGAGTGCAGTGAACGTCTGCAAGGTGTGTGTCGACGAAGTTTTGAGTTTTATCTTAGAAAGTGTTGATAATAAGAGGGGGGTGAATTAGTATCAAGTACAATTTAAAACCTTTTTCAACTTATAATTAAACCATTCAATTATATCCAATGAGAAATGAACAATGGTATAAGAGTTACACCAATACACAACAATACACC